>JAFIRS010000698.1:0-583960 GCA_018342105.1 Gonioctena quinquepunctata
AATTTTTATATCACGTAATTTTACTGGAAAATCCATACCTGTTACATTCAAGACAGTCTCATAATGTGGATAGGATGACACCTCCGATACATTATTATTAGTGGGGAATAATGCAGATGTCACGGCCCATGCAAAGCAGCATTGGTCTTCATTTTTTATGTTGACAACACCTTTTCTTCGCTCAATGAATTCGGGAAGTTTCATGTATGATGATCCGCCAAGTGGACTGTATTTGTTTATGTTCACCTCAAGGAACATAATTTTCTCGCAACTCCATCCTGAAAATTTACTTTTATTAAACCTTTCATCATTTGCAACAATTATAACTACAAACCTGAATCACGCTCCTCAAACTCCGTACTTTGGGCAATTATAATGTCACGAAACGCATCAAATAATCCATTCAAATCAGTTGATCGATCTGCTATACGATTGGGAGAATTGAACGATTTTATGTCTGTCAATTCCTGAGTTTGAATGATATAACTTCCAAACACTTCCATGTTGACCTTGATGGAGTTGTGCAGTTTGATGTTTTTTTCCAATAGCTCGAGTACTTTATGCTTGATATCATTGAAAAAAGGCGTGTACTCAGTATACATATTCTCACTAGATACTCTGTAGCTAGAAATGCGACATTTGAATGCATTTTTAATGAGGTGTACACCACCACCCAAGTGAACACATGAATTCGTCCTATGTGCGAGTGTTCTATTGTGAGAGTTGACTTGACAATATGGGATTATCACATTACAACAATCACATGTATAGAGTGGTGCAGGTGGTGAGTCATCGCCATTATTCAATTTAACTCGTTTCACTGAAGGACCTCCCTGGCAAGTTTCCCGTTGATGCCGACGTAGATTATCACTACGAGTGAAATCTTTACCACAATCACACGAATACATTTCAGCAACTTGTTTTCAATAGCTCACTGGAGGAGACACTGATTCGAAATACTCTTCTCCTGGGATATTTCAATGAAATACCCCCACCATACAACAAGTCCGATGCGATGCGCAATCTGTATTGTGAGGGGATTCTCTTGACATTCAGCGCACCCATCAATACTCGCAGTTCACTCTTAGCTCTCTCACAGGACAAACGCCCTCCTCGCTTGGAGAGTACAAGGATTCATGAACGTCATGACTACACAGAATATGTATGCCTACATCACAACTTCAGTCAAGGTCAAACAAAAAAACTAGATCAAATCTTAAGGTTGCCGAAACAATCCCAACATCAAAACTCAAGGTCAAATATCAAACTCAAAACTTAATGTTATGAATCTCAAGGTCATATTCAAGGTCAAAACTGTAGTCGAATCTCAAAGTCGACCAAACCCAATGTCAAAACTCAATGACAAATCTCAAAGTCAAATCTCAAGGTCAAACACACACACATTGCACACCTGCAACTATTCAAGGTCACACGTGACGTCATAGTGGTGGGGGGAGAGCCAGAACCGGCTTAAATCTCCGAATTATAATACTAGCAGGAGCTTGACCGGTTGACTCGTGTACTGCGGATCGATAGGCCATCAGGAACAAATGAAGATACAGTCTCTTTGATGGTCAGAGACAACCTTGGACAAGTTGCGGTTGATCGTCCTGTTCATCCGTTCCACCATTCCATCGGACTGCGGATGTAGGGCCGTGGTTCTTGTCTTGCGGATGTTCAGCAGTAGACATATTTCTTGGAACAGGTTGGATTCGAAATTTCTGCCTTGATCCGAATGCAGCTCCATTGGAATACCGAATCGACATATCCACTTTTTCACCAAGACGTCGGCGACGGTGATGGCTTCCTGGTTGGGCAGGGCATAGGCTTCTGCCCACTTACTGAAGTAGTCCATTGCCACAAGGATGTATTTATTCCCGTGGTCGGATACGGGAAACGGGCCGGCGATGTCAATGGCGATTCTCTCGAACGGGCTGCCTACGTTGTACTGACGCATCGGGGCCTTGGGTCGTATTCGAGGTCCATTGCTAGCAGCGCATACAGCGCACTTTCTGCACCAGTCCTGGACGTCAGCTTGACAATTGGCCCAGTAAAACCGTTGCCTCACTTTCTGCAGGGTCTTCGTCACTCCCAGATGTCCTCCAGCGACTCCATCATGGATTTCCCGCAGCACTTCCTCTCTTCTGTTCCTGGGAACAATCATTTGGCGTCTGTCTTCCCCACCAATCTCGGCCTCCAACACACGTTTCAGGATCCCATTGTCCAGAATAAGAGAGTTCCATTGTGCCCAATAGGACTTAACAGCCGGCGAGTAACCTGCGACTTCCTGCCATGATGGTCTTCGATTGCCCTTCTTCCAGCTGACGACTAAGCCAAGGTCGGGGTCTTTCTCTTGGTCTTTCTGGATCTTGCTGTCATTCCAGTTGTCATCCATTGCCGCGGTTCTACAAAGTGTTGCTTCTTTCTCTTCTGCTCGTCGGCAATGTGAGCAATCATCTGGACATGGTCTTCGCGACAAGGCATCTGCATTCTTATGGCTAGTTCCGGCTCGATGTTCGATCTCGAAATCCAAATCTTGGAGTCTCTCGATCCAACGTGCTACTTGACCCTCAGGATTTTTGAACTGTGAGAGCCATTTGAGAGCTGCATGGTCAGTTCTCAACAGGAATCTTCTTCCATACACGTACTTGTACTTGTACACTCCCTTTACAACAGCTAACAGCTCTCGCCTGGTGACACAGTAATTGCGCTCTGGTTTGCTAAGCGTCTTGTTGAAATAACCAATGACCTTCTCCTGTCCCTCCTGGATCTGAGATAGGACAGCTCCAAGTCCCACGTTGCTGGCGTCCGTATCCAAAATGAATTTTCCCTTTTGGTAGGGGATAGCTCAGTATAGGTGCGTTGATCAAAGCTCCTTTCAGCTTCCTGAATGAATCTTGACATTCTTCGGACCACTGGATCTTTGTTTGGCCTTCCGTGAGCCTGGTCAGTGGTTTAGCGATATTGGCGAATCCCAGCACATATCGGCGATAGTATGTGCATAAACCAAGGAAACTTCGAAGTTGGTGAATGTCTTTTGGGATGGGCCAATCCTTAACAGCTTTGATCTTCTGGTCATCCACTGCTACTCCTTCCCCAGAGACAACGTGGCCGAGGTATCGTACTTCTTTTTGGAACAGATGGTATTTCTTAGGGCTCAGCTTCAATCCGGAGTTCCTCATTCGCAGGAATACTTCCTCCAAGTTTTTCACGTGGTCCTCGAACGATCTGCCGACCACAATTATGTTGTCGAGATACACTGAACACGTGTTCCATGAGATTCCCTTCAGTACTGTTTCCATCAATCTTTCGAATGTGGCGGGAGCATTACAGAGCCCGAATGGCATAACGGTGAACTGCCACAATCCTGAGCCGATGGTAAAAGCAGTCTTTTCTCGATCTTCCTGAGCCAGTTCTACTTGCCAGTATCCACTCTTCAGATCAAGGGTCGAGAAAATCGTGGAACCAGCCAACGTGTCTAGGGTGTCATCTATTCTCGGGAGAGGGTAACTGTCCTTCTTCGTGACATTATTGAGTTGGCGATAGTCTACACAAAAGCGTGTTGATCCATCCTTTTTCTTCACCAGTACGACTGGAGAGGACCAGGGACTGTCAGATGGTTCGATAACTCCTTCTTTTCCCATATCGCTGACTATTTTGTCAGCCTCTTCCTTCTTGGCAAGAGGAAGTCTTCTTGCTGATTGTCGAATCGGTCGAGCACCTCCAGTATCAATCTTGTGCTGGACCACATTAGTTCGACCCCCTTTTCCTTGTCCGGTATCGAAGATGTCTTGGTACATTTTGACTAAATCTCCTAGTTTGGGCTGTTGAGCTGGTTTTATGTCTTTGGAAGAGATGGCAACTAATTTTTCTAGTTCTGTGGGCAAGTTGTTGGGTTGGCTAATCGTACCTCGTACGCCCCGGATCACAGACGAAACTGACGAGCAGTGCCCTAAAATTGTTCCTCTATTCAAGGTCACTGGAAAGTAACATTCATGACCCTTACCGGCACAAATTTTTCAGCACGTAACAGGGTTTTCCCTAGGGCAATCCCTCGTCCAATTTTCTCATCATGAAGTTTGGGCTCGAACATCACCACGTCCCCACTGCTCGCACTCCCGTCCAGGCGAGCCTCCAGAATGGTTTCAGCCCTCTCAGGTACGCTTACATCTTCAGCCAACAACACACGGATCAACTCCTCACTTCTCCCATGAAGCACCAGCTCTTCTCCGTTGACACGTAGGACGCCGTCTTTGAAATCTAATTCAAACCCTCTGAAATTCATGATGTCCATTCCGATGATTGCATCGTCTTCGATGTCCGCTACAGGTGCCTGATGTTTCACTTTAGTGCTGCCCAAAATTATTTCAATCGGTAGCTCGCCATATACAGTAGCTGGCTCCCCTGTTGCTGTGCGTAGCTTCCAAGTTGTCGGTTCAATCCGTTCCGGTGTTCTGGCAAAGGAAGGCCCGAGAATTGTCCTAGTCACACCTGTATCTAGCAGCATGGTGCAAGGCTCGCTATTGATGCGACCGTCTACGAAGACACCTTTGTTCTATCGTTGAAGGATAGCAACATATGCGTTGTTAACCGGGGCTTGCTGGACTCATGCCGACGATTGCCCCTTCTCGTCGTCCTTCTTTAGTTTTCCTGTATCGGAGTCGATGAATGTTGGACATTTGCTACGCACATGTCCAATTTTGCCACAATTCCAGCATCTTATCTGACTTTTGTCAGGCAACACTTCCTTCATCACTTTTCTTATGGCAGCTTCCAAGTTAGCAGGCTCCTGTGAGTCTTCTTCAATCATTTGAACTTTACTTTGGCTTTTGCAGCATTGTTTTGCTGCTTCGAATTCCAAAGCGCGTGCCAGTGCGTCTTCGAGATGTGTTGGACGAGCTATTATCAATGCTTGTCTGGTTTCTTGGTCACGGAGTCCATCCAAGAATGCCTGCACCGCTAATCGCTCCATTACATTTTCCGGTGTGGCTGGATATGCGAGACGAACCAAGCGTGCAATGTCAGCTTCGAATTCTTGTGAGGATTCGCCCGATATCTGGCAGCGATTTTTCAGTTGGGAGTGGTATACGTGTTCCAAATGGGCCTGGCCATATCGTAATTCTGATGTTTAATCAGCTGATCATAGTCCTCCTGTTCTTGGGCGATAAGAGTTTGTAGAATATTCGTCGCTTCTCCACGTAATGCAAGTGTTAGTGCTACAGCTCTTTCCCCTGCATTCCATCCATTTGCTTTGGCCGCTGCTTCAAACTATCGGCGGTAATTTTCCCATGGAGTTTTTCCGTCGAATTGAGGCGGCTTCATGGAAAGCTTCCCTATTTCAGAAATGACCTTGACATCTTGTATACCGTCTTGAACTTTATCCAAGTTCAAACTCAAGTCCAGCATTGCATTTTTGTTAACCATCTCTGTGGAGGGCGCACTATCAATTCGTTTTTCCAGCTTACTGATCGTTTCCTTTATTTTGTCCATTTCTGCCTCGATTCCGTCTTTGATTTCATCGCTGATTATTTCCTTCATCTTGTCCATCTCTGCCTCGACGGTTCCTATTCTTTTTTCTAGACGATTCGCCACACCACAGAGTTCTTTTTTTAGGCCTTCTGTGTTTTCAAGGAGCTTATCTTCCAGGCTTCTTGAATTTTCTAGAAGCTTCTCTTCCAGATTTCTAGAATTTCCTTGAAGCTTCTCTTCCAGATTTCTAGAATTTTCTTGAAGCTTCTCTTCCAGATTTATAGAATTTTCTTGAAGCTTCTCTTCCAGATTTCTAGAATTTTCTTGAAGCTTCTCTTCCAGATTTATAGAATTTTCTTGAAGCTTCTCTCCCAGATTTCTAAAATGTTCTTCAAGTTTTTCTATTATCGGACTCAAATCACCTCCGGGAACTTCGACTAAAAATGTTTCGGGTTCCTCACCTTCTTGTATAAGTCCTTCTGCAAGTCTTTTCTGGAGTACTTGCTTTTTAGCCGTTGTTTCCAGTTCCCTTTCCTCCAATTCCTGTTTCAATTCCGCTACCTTCAAATCCGCAAGGCGCACTTTCCTTGAACACATTTTGTCTTTGACGAGGTATCAGTCTGTTTCACACGAAAAGTTTATCAGTTTGTTCAAAATTCACTTCGCGAATTCTTTTCCACGGGCCACCAGTCTATTGTCTGTTTCACGCGAACAGTGTATCAGTTTATATTCCCACGCACAATTGTCCACTTCGCGAAAACCGGGTCACTGTCTATTTTGAGCGTGAAAAAAGGTCTATCAATTTATTTTTCTGACTATCCACTCCACGATCACTTGTTTATTTTCAAAATCTTGCTTTCGACACCAATTGTAACGTAAATAGACTTAACTTGGTTTTACTAATTTATTTCACACTTAAATTTACAATTAATTCATATTACTAACTACGCCACTGTATCGCTCGACGTTATCGGCTGCTGAGACTGAGACTGAGACTTTCTCTTGAGGGCTGCCTATTTATCTCCGTTACAGAATTCTCGATGTTTCCAATTCTGGCGGTTGGCGAACAGCATGTTCCAGTTGTTTCCAATATCGACCGTTGTTATCCGCGGCAGCGCGACTGGATTGTTCTCGAATATCTCTGGGGATGACATAATCGTTGTCGATGGCAACGTGTGAGGCGACAGGTCCGGCCTAGGTTCGTTACAGTATACTCGAGAAGACCAACCCCTTTGGAGGACTTGAGAGATAGAGTTGAAAGCGCATTTCAGGAAATTCCTGTTCACGAACTGATAAATGTGATGAGGTGCACAATAAATAGAACTGGTCTATGTGTTAGGGAAACAGGCAACACTTCAAACATATCATTGGTCATTAATAAATAAAATGACTTCTCGATGATTGCGAAACTCTTCTGTTGATAACAGGATAATGGTATTGTGAGTAATAATTTGTACGTTGAATGTTTCACTGTTTCAGTCGTTAGCTTTATTCAAACAGTTTGATTATGAGTTATCTTTTCTGTAATGGGTTTATGATCATCATATATTGTCAAGTCGATTATTTTTGGTAATTCACTGTTACCATTCTGAAGTAAAGTTTGAAAGAATGGATAGATATCTTGTTACCTACCAATTTTTTCAGTTTGATTTCATTTTGTTGGATAGTTCTTTACATTTTGAACAAAAAGAAAGTGGTAAATAATGTATATCGTTGAATTATTGGTAACTAAATTCACTATCGAATGGCAAGATGGCCCTCGGCAGGTACCATTTGAAAAAAAACATGTTTTCGTTAAAAATGTGTTCAGAAAATTTCAATTCCTGCTGTTGGATTTGTTATTGATCTTATCGATGAAATGACTATTACTAGGAGTTACTGATGTAAATTAGTATAGATTTTTACTTGGATCAAGGCCTCCTGGGCTAAAAAAATTTTTTTTTTCAATCGTAAAATAAAAAGTTGGCAACACTGTCGTATATATTTTGAGCCGTAGAATCCGAAAAACATCAAACATACAGGGTTTGAAAAATTGAAGTTGGTGGCTATTCTGGCCAAACCAGTTGTGAAAAATTTTACTTTTCGCAACTAATGAAAAGTAAATTTCACCACCAGTTGCAAAAAATTCAGGAATAAAATTTCTCATAATTTTGAGGCTATTCAATACATAATATGTATGGTAAAAACTAATTATAAATACTAATAACATAATTTGAACGATTGCTGATATTGACCCCAGCTGACAACGTAGATTTCTATGTAGCATTAATTTCTGTTTTTTTCATGGAAGTCTCTCCAAGGATAAGAACACGCTTTTAACGCACTGAAAAGTAAAAAATAGTTTCAATATTCAATGACTATGCCAAAAAGCGTGGGGTGCCTTCAATTAAAATAGTCCAAGATCCCAGAGACGGCAAACCTACGTCATTTTAGCAAAGCTGAAATTTTGAGTATGAGTAGTGTGATATGTAGTCAAGAACGAATGCATACTTGTTAGCTTGAAAGAGGGGCCCTTTTCCAAGTAGCAGGTATAAAAGTACATAAAAAACTTTCACACTTACGTTGAAGTATCGTAATGCGATTGAAAATTAATATCGTCCAGTTGGCCAAGTGGTTCAAGGCGCGAGATCTGAGCTCTGATATAAAAAACTGGCGAGGTCCAAATCGGAAAACCCACTACAAAGTTATGCCTGATAGATACGGTTAATAGACCAAAATTCAGAGGGTGAACGATCAATGTTCTTCATTTTGCTACCCTTAGTGATGGATTTTGTTGTTCAAATTGAAATGGGATCAACTTCGAAGTACACCCTATCCAATGAAAGAAATCATCGGAATCGAACCGCTCTCTGAAAAGTTGTGCGTGATCATACATAAAAAAAAATAAAAAAATATACACGACGAATAGAGAACCTCCTCTTTTTTGGTTTCGCCGGTTGAAAAAGCACCCCATGCTTTTCGGCATAGTCGTTGAAAGCGTGTTCTTCAGTTATTTTGAATGTATATTTTTTATATTTTTAACTTGATTTAAAAAGGATAATATATCAAAATTAGGAAAAATATTGTGTGAAACACGTTGGGAAACCCTATTTTCCGTAACTCGCTTTCTTTTGCGGAACTCGCTACGTTCGTTTCGCAGACATTCGCTGATTACGAAAAATAGTGCTTTTCCCAACTGGTTGCACAAATAACTAGTAATCAACTCGTATATTGTAATGGCGATTGATGTACTCGAACATTAAAATATCTGGATCATCAATCGCCACCAATAATACACTAGTTGATTGAATGACTATAAACAGTTCATTTTAAATTTTCCACATAACTTCTCATGCGATGACGTAATCTGCAGAGATTTGTTATTGTACAAGCTTTTGTTTAGTTTCACTTGTCGGTACGTTCGTTCGTCCGATTGTTAGTTTTGGTAAAATCTTGCAAGTGAATTTTAAATTCGGCAGTTCATAATTCCGATGACAATGCATCATGGAATTTTTGTAAGAGAAATAAATGATAGTTCAAAAACTAAAGAACACGCTTCAATAGAAAACTAAACTAAAAAGTAGAAAATAAATGAGTTTGAAATAATAATACAGTGATTAGCAACAAATTTATTTCATCTTAAAAAGCGTGATGTCAATTGTTGTTAATATTTCATGGACAGATATTGGAAGCACCCCACGCTTTTTCACGATGAAATAAATTTGTTGTTATTCACTGTGATCTTATTTCAAACCCATTTAAAATTATTTTCTACTTTTCAGTTCAGTTTTTTATTAAAGCGTGTTCCTTAGTTTTTAAACTATCATTTATTTCCAACTTTTTAGTATTTTTTTCTATTAAAGCGTGTTTTTTAGTTTTTCAAACTATTATTATTATTATTATTTAATTTTTTCAGCTATTATTCTCCAATTTTGGATGGAATTGGACCATAATCACAAAACTCGTTCACCATTTCAGAGCAGCCATCTTGAATCCTTCAATTTTGACGAAATAATCATAATCTTCGACCCCAAAAACCCCCACATACCAATTTTGAATAGAATTGGACCATAATCACAAAATTCGTCCGCTATTTTGGAGCCGCCATCTAGAATTCTTCAGTTTTCACAAAAGAATCATAATATTGGACCCCAAAAACCCCCACATACCAATTTTGAATAGAATCGGACCATAATCACAAAACTCGTCCACCATTTTGGATCCGCCATATGGAATTTTCAGTTTTGACAAGAGAATCATGATCGCTGACCACGAAAACCCTCAGATATCAATTATGAAGCGAATCGGACCATAATCACAAAAGTCGTACGCCATATTGGAGCCGCCTTTTTGTTTTTTTTTTCAAACAAAAAATTTCTTAATGCATTGTCACCGGTATTATGTACACCTGCCAAATTTCAAATCATTCGTACGTCTGGAAGGGGATCAAAATCGCGCCCAAAGGAGTCGGTTACAAACAAACATTCGGTTACAAACATACAAGTGAAGCTGATATAAAGCGTGTAAAAACAAAATATCGGCTACAAGACCCTGACGCGTTTTGTGATTATGGTTCGTTTCGATTCAAAATTGGTATATGAGGAGTTTCGAAGTTGAAGATTATGAAATTCCTGTCAAAATTCATAAATTCAAGATGGTGGCCCCAAGATGGAGGACGAGTTTTGTGATTACGATCCAATTCGATTCAAAATTGGTATGCGGAGGTTTTCGGGGCCGTAAATTGTTCAATTTTTGTCAAAAATTCATGAATTTAAGATGGCTGCCCCAAGATGCAGAACGAGTTTTGTGATTATGGACCACTTCGATTCAAAATAGGTATGCGGGGGATTTTGGAGTCGGAGATTATGAATTTTTTGTTGAAATTCATAAATTGAAGTTGGCGCCCAGAAGATGGAGGACGAGTTTTGTGATTATGGTCCGATTCAATTCAAAATTGGTATGCGGTGGTTTACGTGGTCGGATATTTGGATTTTTTTCTCAAAATTCAAAAATTAGTAATGGCGGCCCCAAGGTGGAGGGTGGCTTTTCTGATTATGGTCATATTATATTCAAAATTGGTATGTGGGGGTTTTCAGGTTCGGAGATTATTACGTCGGTTTGAACTTGGGGTTAAATTTGTAACGATATATCTGTTACATTTCTTATTGATCCATTCATTCCAATCCCCATTGAAAATCTTAGCGACATCTAACCGTGGGCAATGGAACAATCAGTACGGCTGAAGGAGAACTGTCGCAAGGGATCTGACAGTACGATGATATTTAAAGGGATGTGCGTGGCATTCTCGTTCCTTTTCCGATCTTTTCGCAATTAAGATATATTGTATTCTGAAGCTCATCAGCCATTGATTAACAGAGTAGAATATGCCATGTTAAAATAATTAATTAATCAGATTTTCCTCTCTCCGCGAAAGTGATTTTGAATCTGTGAATTCATAAGTCATCTCAAGGTATGTATTGGGAATGATGTTTGGACCAAAGATATTTTAAACATGTCACGTTCAGATAATTTTTAGCGAGAACGTTAGGTAGTCCTTCACAAAGAAAGACATTTCTGAAATCATCTAGTATTTTGTTCAAGTGAACAGTGATTAGATTTGTTCAGGTCAATCTAACGAACAATTGCAGTGCCGTTCACTATATACTTTCGAGGAATTTTGTTAGAATTATGAATGCCACATGGGTATATCGGATTGAATTGAAATGCGGTGTTCAATCTTATCTGATTGGATTGCTTGCCCTGACAAGGCTCTATTGAGATTTAAGGAAGGTTTCACAAATATATGATATCACGCTGTATTTGGTATGATATAGTTGGAGAAAAATATATATATTTTCCATGAGTTTTTATATATCTTTGGTATGGTTCCATATTTGGTGATAATTATCACCGAGCTGTGATTTTGATGTGAGTGAAGTGATCATATATATATATATATATATATATATATATATATATATATGATTTTAAAGAGGCTTTTCTGAAGAAGTATTTGACGGCTGGTCAAACAATAATTCTCATACACTTTTCTTGAATATCATTGAAGTTGAAGTCATTTTCGTATATCAAATTATACAAACTTGATGCCAAATTCTGATTCTTTCTTTTTTTTTATTATTCTTGGTGAAGTATAATCTTGGCTGCTCAGAATCAGAATTGATTATATTTTCTTTATGTTCAAATCATAAAATAATTCTTCAATTTCAGTATTGAATATTACTGACAAATCTCAGCACAAGCTGATTTGTTAATTTAATTTTAGCAATAATCTCTTGATGAGATTACACTCATTTGTAACAATTATACGTTGAGGAGTGTATTGAGAAATTCCAAGTTTCAAGAAGTTGAATTTTTGTATAGCAAATTCTGACACAAACAATATTATTTTTGATGTAATATTGCTGAGAACACATTCAATGGACAGGAAGCTGACGCTTGTATCCTGATCCATCTGTACACCTGATTGGTCGCCCAGCAGCTATGAGTACCCCTGATTGCGAGCCAACCAATTACGTGAAGTCTAGCTACGTGCTACACAAAAATACAATCAGAGGAACATCGTCATCTATAAACCGACAGGTTCAGCAAACAAAAACAATATTAGTTTTCTTGTGTTGGAAACTGAATAAATCTTTCATCCAATATATTTAAAGATCTGGAAATGATGTAAATTTTGTAAATAGATTGTTATAAGTTGGTATTTGTTTTATTGTTGTAGTTATTTACAGAAGGAAAGTTATTTGATGTGCAATCATTATTGAATAGGGAATTTGAATTTTTGTTCTAGTTTAAATAAAAATTCTGGCGTCCAGTCAAATTCACAATTTCTACAACTTTGCTTGAAACACAAAAAATAGTCTGGGCATTCTATTACAACAATTAACTTGTTTACCATTACAAATTACAGTTTTAACCCCAGTTTTACCTACTACTATGAACGTAACCTATACAACCCTCCCTCAGGCTACAAAATACGAGCAACAGATTGGATCACAATAAGATAAAACAAATAGTGGAAAGCAACATTCTTGAAATGAAACTAACGGACCACACAACTCCTAGATACTTCTTTAACACGAACTTCGAGGTGATCATACAAGACCGAAGAGAATGGACAGACGACACCATCAAGGGCAAACCTGGAGAGAGGATCTGGTGCTGGTATATATACAGTGAGGGAAGAAACTCCCAAATGAGCATCTCCCGTGGAACAAATATTTCCGTATTCCAAGCGAAAATGTACGGAATCTCACATTGCGTGAGAGAAATCAACACACGGATCAACATATGCACAGACAGCCAGGACCTCACAAACCCGAAAGTGACATCAAGACTGGTATGGAAATGCCCAGAAGAACTCGGTGTCCTCGGAGAACATAACAAAATAACTTTGATGTGGTATCGAGGGCAAAGAAAAAGCTGATGAACTAGCCACGAGGGGCTCATCAACTCCATATATTGGTCCAGAACTTGCACTCGGAGTGACAAAATCCGCCATCCAAGGCTGCGTACGGGACTGGGTCGAACGAAAACAAAGGGAGCGCTGGAAGGAAGCCGCTTTCATGCACCACAGGGAAACATATATCAAAGAACCGTCGAAACAAAGAAATGAAGAAATACTCAAGATGAGTAGGAACCAAGTCAGAACAATAACGGGCCTTCTTACTGGTCACAGCCCAATGAGAGGACACCTGCACAAAATGGGGCTGTACAACGGAGAACTTTCCTGCAGACAATGTGGCGAAGGGACAGAAACGGCCAAACATATATTTCGAGGCGCTGGACCGCAAAAGACAAGCAATATTTGGAGAGCCAAGGCTAACCTCCAAAGAATACAGTAGTAAAGAACCTGAACATACTGATACAGGGGCTAGAGTAACGCAGTGGGTGCTGTTTAACAAGCTGTTTAACAAAAACTGCAGGGCACAAAAAGCCCAAGAGGCTGAAGTGGAGATGATTCGAAGAGACTGTGTACGCCATGATCGGTCTCTATTGGATTTTCATAAATACCAAACTGCAAAGAGCTATTTGATATTTTTATATAGTGTGATGACTAAGGAATTTAATTTACTATTTTATTTAATCTCTAATGTGAATGAAATGTTGGGCTGTATTCCATCAATTTCGTTCAGAAGTTGTATGTGAATCTACATTTATGAACACCAAACAATCATCAACATATCTGTAACAGTGGCTAATTTCAATATTTTTGTTAGTGACAATGTATTTGTTTTCCAAATGATTCATAAAGTTAGGAAAGACAACTTCCACAGAAAGCCCTTCGATTTGTTGGTAATATTTGCCATCGAATATAAAGAAATTTTGTGCTAGACGTAGATTCAAAAGCGTTCATTCTTCATCTATATTAGCTGATCTCAATACCTCATTAACTAATGGCATAATTTCCTTCTATGGCACTGAAGTGAAACGCTCTCTATTGGATTTTCATGAATACCAAATGCAAAGAGCTATTTAATAATTTTATGTAGTGTGATATCTAAAGAATTCAATTTATTTCTGATTCAATCTCTGATGTTAATGAAATGTCTGAATTGCATCAATTTTGTTCAGAAACTGTATGTGAATCTACATTTATGAACACCAACCAATCATCAACATATCTTTAACAGTGGCTAATTTCAATACTATTGTTAGTGACAATGTATTTGTTTCCCAAATGATTCATAAAGTTATATGCTAGGAGAGACAACTTCCATAGAAAGCCCTTCGATTTGTTGGTAATATTTGCTATCGAATATGAAGAAATTTTGTGATAGACGTAAATTCAAAAGCGTTCGTTCTTCATTTATTTTAGCTGATCTCAATACCTCATTAACTAATGGTATAATTTCATTCCATGGCACTGAAGTAAAAAGGTTGTTTATATCAAAGGACATCAGGCGGTTATCAATAGGAGATGTTTAGGATGTAATTTTCCAATCAAATTGGAAGTGTTTGTTATAGATTGTGAAGCTTTGAAATTGACGATGCAGGAAACATGAGTATTCGTAAAGCTCACCACTGGTCTAATTAGAATATCAAATTTGTGGATCCATAGGATTACGAGAAATTAGAGTGTGAGGGACAAATTGGTGTTTTCAATAAAAAAAAATTGACAGATTTATGTTTCAACAAAAGTCACCAAAAAATATTTAATCCTAATTAAACATAAAATAAATTCTTTGAAGAACAAACAAAAAAATTGAATACAATTTTCAGAGATAGGGTGAAAAAACTGTCAGACACTGTTTTTGATGATAAAAAGATGGAACTGTTGAACTCAAAAAAGACGTAGGTAGTCTGTTATAAGAAAAGTTTGATATTGTCATATGTAAATATGACCCTGTAATACGTGAATCTGAATTCTGATAGGTCTACTGCAGTTTTATTTTCTCAAATTTTGTTTGTTCTAAATCATTGTTCTAGAGTCTAGATGCTGCTCCAAGGATTTTCTAATACGGTTGTAGCCTAATTCCAGCAAATCTTCGAAGACTTGCCAAAAATGAGTTTTGATAAGTGGTGTCAAATAATGAAGAGCTGTTTTGAAACGAAAGTGAAATATTTTGAAAAGCAATTGAATTATTGTATTAACAAATTCCGTATTGAAAACAAAGTTTTTGAAAGGAGTCTCGTATATATCTTCTCCACCCAGTCCCATTTATCGATCTTCCTTACTGATTTTTCGATGATAAAATTGATAAGAATTGTTTTAACACGAATTCATGAAAAATATTCGTCAGTTTGTGAGGGTTTACTCATTGGGAACAATTCAATTGGAGGTCATGAGTCAGCTACTCGTCGCATTGAAGAAGCACGTCAACATTTATTTTATCCCCAATTGACCTGCAGGCCAGCATGAACAACACACACCTACGTTAATAAATGTTATAGAACTACGTGAATCCAAGTCGATTAAGGAAGCGGCGGAGTATTTCAACGGAGTATTTAAGTGTCTACGGGCATCATGCTATGGGAAGGGGTGGGGATAGCGAGTGAAAGTGATGGCAGAATTTTATCGGAAAATAAACAGATTTCATCTTTGAAATGTGTACGATAAGTTCTTAATAAGACAGAAAAAATTTAAGACAAATATTTTTTTTATTTTACCAAAACTGCGCTATTCCGCGGTTCCCGACTATTCACTTATGTGCCAGTGGTAATATTTCATTACCTACTAATTTGGTATTGATATAAATATATATATATATATATATATATATATATATATATATATATATATATATATATATATATATCTAATAAATAAAATTCTCGTGAAACCGTGTTTGTAATTAAACTCCTCCGAAATGGCTTGACCGATTCTCATGAAATTTTGTGTACATATCGGTTAGGTCTGCGAATCGGACAACATCTATTTTTCATTCCCCTAAATGTTAAGGGTGGTCCACCCCTGAATTTTATTTTTTATTTTTCAGATAAAAGTTTTTTTTTTCTTTTTTTTATGATGCAGCATTCAAAAATACATACAACGCTGAATTTTCACCCTTCCACGATCAACCCCTATTTTTCCATCGCGATTTTTATTTTATTTGATTTTATCCACAGATCCGCGATAGGGTTGCAAGATGGCAAGGAAATGACGGTAAAACGGAATAACGGAATAAAAAAAACGGGATAACAGGAAAACGGGATAACGGAATTTAAAAAAAACGGGATAGCAGGAAAACGGGATAACGGGAATAAGGGATGACGAAAAAACAGGAAAACGGGAAAACGGAATGAAAGGATAAGGGGATAAGGGAAAACGGGATAACGGAATAATGAAAAAAGGGATAACAGGAGAACGGGATAACGGGAATAACGGGATAACGAAAAAACGGGAAGACGGGATAACGGAATGACAGGATAAGGGGATAACGGCAAAACGGGATAACGGGATAAAGAAAAAACAAGAATAACGGGAATAACGGGATAACGAAAAAACGGGAAAACGGGATGACAGGATAAGGGGATAACGGTAAAACGGGATAACAGGATAAAGAAAAAATGGAATGACAGGAAAACGGGATAACGGGATAACAAAAAAACGGTAAAATGGGATAACGGGATGACAGGACAACGTCTGTCGGGTCAGCAAGTCTTTATATATAATTCTACTAAAGTGTGTTGTCACTGCACTCCCCTAAACGGCTGGACCGATTTGATTGAATTTTTGTGTATGCGTTTGGGTGGAGCCCTGGATGGTTTAGATTCACAAATCATCCCCCTGAATGTTGAGGGTGGTCCATCCCTTATTTTTTTTATTTTTTAGACAAATTTTTTCATGATACATCATTCAAAAATACATACAACCCCAAATTTTCACCCTTCCACGATCAACCCCTATTTTTTTGACAAAATTTTTATTTGACTTAGAATAAAACGGGATAACGGGATGACAAAATAAGGGAATAACGGGAAAACGGAATAACGGGATAAATAAAAAACGGGATAACAGAAAAACGGGATAACGGGAATAACGGGATAACGAAAATACGGGAAAACGGAAAAACAGGATGACATGATAAGGGGATAAGGGGAAACCAGGATAACGAGATAACGAAAAAATGGGATAACAGGAAAACGGGATAACGGGGTAACGGGATAACGAAAAAACGGGATAACGGGATGACAGGATAAGGCGATAACGGGAAAACGGGATAACGGGGTACAGACAAAAAGGGTTGACAGTAAAATGGGATAACGGGAAAATTTTCGGGAAAAACATTTTAGGGAACATAGAAATTTGGACACGACAACGTCTGTCGGGTCTGCTAGTAGTATATATATATATATATATAGTATAATCATATATATATTATATATATATATATATATATATATATATATATATATACGAGGAAAATTCTGAACACTAAATCATTGTCGTGTCCATAGTATCTTATGTATATTACTGATATATATATATATATATATATTATTGTATATATATTAAATAAATATATATATTATATATATATATATATATATATATATATATATATATGATATGTATACATATATATATATATATATATATATATATATATACATACTTGGTTTTTGTAATGGAGTTTTCTTTATTAAAAAATTTGGGCATCACTGTCATAAGATTACTGTGGTGTTTTTCTGTAAACAGCTCACAATATACTTTTTGTATAATTTCTAGAGGTCTCAATTCTGTTATCATTATTCGTCCCCAACCTAATAAACCATATATCAAGTCTGCGGAGTTTGCTGACTACGGATGTCCCATTTCTGAAAAGAAGCATGCTAATATTTAAGGGGGTTATTCTGGGGTCCATATGAACATATATCCTAAGGGTCTTAAATTTTGAACTACAGTTTTCAGAAAAGATTGAAAAACTAAAGTTTTGAGAAAACAATATTTTTTTTATGATACCTTTGGAATGACACTTGATATTTTTGTGAAACGTAGTACGCATCTTCTATGCATAAAAAGGCATTTTCTGATATACAATATAATTTTTTATTTTTGCCAGTGGAGTTCTTATGGGATTTGCACTGAATCATTTTGAAGAGAAAAGTGATTCACCACTCCTTTTTTTAAATTGAAATCCTCATTCCTTTCTGTGCAAATCTGGTTGTTGTTTTTTTTGCGTTTGACGTACGATTTCCGCATAAAAAAAAACATTCATTTGCATTTCGCTAGACCACGAGAAAAAACAATTTATGTAACATCAAACAAACATGAATTTAAGAAAATTTTTAAACGGTAAAATTGTAAAATTAAAGCAATCCAAATACAGTTTGGAATGCTAACACAAAATAACCTTGAACGCACATAGGAATAAATTAAATCAGATGTTCAAAATGTAAGCCTCTTTGCTCTTTTTCTCATGGACTCAAGTACTCATTGGAAAATGTTTCTAATAGTTTCGCAAAAAACTGTGATGCGATTCCTCAACTGCTCTTCAGTATGAATTGGTGTGCTATAAACAAATGTTTCAGAATGACCCCACAGGAAATAATCCAAACTACTGAGGTCCGGGGATCTAGGTGGCCATACCTGTGGTCCGCGACGACCTATCTAGTGATTATTGTAATTTTGGTTCAAATATTCGCGCGCCAGAGTACTGAATTGTTATATTGTGAGATTTTCTCAGTTTCATATGTTGGTAAGTATTTTTCGTATGAGTTGAACGGTATAATATAGGTTTTGGAATTATAAATTATCATCGTACTGTACACCGAATTGATTCTCAGGTCACTCTGGCAGTTCTCCTCATATCATTCCATATTTTTTCAATAAACTATGACAGTTTCGTCAGCGAATGAGAACCACTGTATCATCATTAGCAGGATTTTAAAATTGATGATAAAGATTATAGGTCCTAGAACTGCTCCTTGTGGCACGCCACTGGAACAATACATTTTCCCGCTGATTTATCCATTCATCAGAACTTGCTGTTTCCGAATTATACATACCTTTTTTTCTTCTAATTTATATAGCAAACGCCTATGTTTTTTTATGAACGGCCTTTGTTAGATCAAGAAATACATGGTTTGGAGTCGCCTATAGCATTACAGACTTTAAGGCCTAATGGCGTGCTAGATAGATACATTTTGCAGAAATCCAAATTGATAAGGTGAAAGGAGTTTGTGATTTTCTGAGTAATCTGCTTGTCTTTTTCATGTTTTTTTTTAAGACTTTCGATAAGCTCAATATTAAGGATATCGGACGATAATTTTTCATACAATGTTTTTTACTTGAATTCATCAATGGCTTAATGATGGTGATTTTACATTGTTTCAGGTCTTTACCACTGTTTATAGCTGAATTCACTTAATATCAAAATGATTTTGATATGAAATCCACTGTGGACTTGAGAATTCAATGTGTGATTTGATCCCGACCACATATTTTTTGTCTTTTGAGCTTAATATTAGATTTTCAATTTCTTGAGTATTGGTTGGCTGTATAAACAGTTCTTCAGAATAAATTTCCAGTTTTGTCGACGACATTTCACTAATACTCCTAAACGATCATTGGAACCTTTGCCAATTTTCTGTCATCTGTCAGCTCCTCTTCTTTCTCAATTATAAGATTTGTTATGTTTGATTTTTGAATCAAACACTAACTGTTGTTTCCTAAATCTCGTTTTAACGTTGTTTCATATATATTTCATATTTCATTGAGCGAAATTTTCTTCCCAAGTACGTTTTAGTACGTCAACCAATTTTTTTTATTCGATGTATGATATAACGCTGCAAGTAAAAATTATTAAGAAGAAATCCTTCTTAAGTCATTTTTTAAAATTCGAAATTTTGGGCAAAAAAGATAATTTTTCTCTGAACTAGTTCCCAACCAACTGCTTTGAGATGAAAATAATTAATTGGTGCACAAAGTATATTCATATAAATAAATATGTTGAATTTTAACACGTAATACAAGCTTGAAACGGAAACGAAGCGATGATAATCTCCATTCAGCATTTGAAAAAACTAGTTAACTCATGTGGGCAGACATAACAAGACATGAAACAGAAAATTTCCATATCCACAATAAACACCTGAACAATCATTATCGCCCTTCATATTCAACATCATTCATGAAATTGATGTCATGATAAATGTTATCAGGTCTGTTAGTCGATTGATATCGATTAAGGTTCTCAAAAAGCTATTATGAGACCGACTTGTCCGAGTTGTCCATCTAATAGATGCGTCGAATCCCACGGGTCACATTGTGTACAAATATTGACCTCTGACTGATACATACATTCTCATATCCTATTTTATTGTGTTCGTCTACCTACACACAATTACTTTTTAACTGCCCTAACAATCTTATATGCCATACATCATCTCAATTGACTCTTGTGGTATTTTTATTTGTGTCCTTAATTACTAAATCGAATGGAATTGTGGGGACGGACATGAGTCCAGGAGTGACTTTAACGTGCAAATGTTCAGTCGCATCCGAGTTTCATCTCATTTCAGATATATCAAATTATTTAAATGTGTCATAAAATATATTATACATATTATAAAAGGTTGGGATTTAAAATGAATATCTCTGGGGTCCGCCCCAAAATATGCAGAACTTGACGTATCAAGAAGCATTCGGAAGCTAATTTCTTTTGGATTTTGTGCCTTCTATTTGAGAAATTTCGTTACTTTTCACTACACAGCATTAAAAAAACGGAAGACACTCTCATTATGTAAGAGATATTAGGACTCTTGAGACTCCCCAAAATTGTATCACCATTATTTGAGTTGTTTCATTGAGTCAATAATTCTTGATGTAAAAATATTAAAATTTTTATTCCAATAACAAATGAAGCTCATAGATACAATGCAATGTGTATATACAGTGTGCCCCGGCTAAAACTTGTCATCCCCTTTATATCCGAAATCGTAGAAAACTCTGAAAATCTCTCAGACCCGTCGATTTTTATTTCGAGGAAAAATTATTTCACCAATAACATCATCATTGTGCTACCAACCCAACCCAGCAACACCTACTTCAATAGGACTACCATACTTATACCGGGTTATTCACTATAAATTACACACCCCTTGTCATCGTTATTATTGCATATAGAAAAAAAAGTTGAATTTAAAAGTTATGTGGTGATGACTGAATTTTGATAAAATGCTATCAAAAATACAGTAGCGTGCAGATTTCAGGGGATAACTTTCTTAAAATGGGATACCCTGTATATTATTGAATTTTTGGAATGTTTTTTTTCCATATTTCAAGAATATACCATATGTTACTTCTATCTTATACCGTTTTTAAGTTATCAAACGTTGAATAACTTAGACTAGTTGTTACTGTAGATACCTATCCTATGAAAGTAAACATTTTTAAAGTAAGCTATAAAAATGACATCTATATTATGTTTGTATAGTTACATTTCTTTAATGGAATAATCAAAATGGTTTGCAGTGATGAAAACGAAGTTTGAATGTATACTAGTTATATACAAAACAACAAAAATAAACGTGCAGCAAATAGTGCATATAGGGTGTTGTATCCAAATCGTCCAACACCGTCAGAAAATACATTGAAAAATATTTACCAAAAGGTGAATCACACCTCCAGTTCCAGTAGAAATAAATAATAGTTTAAAAACTAAAGAACACGCTTCAATAGAAAACTAAACTAAAAAGTTGAAAATAATTTTAAATGAGTTTGAAATAAGAATACAGTGATTAACAATAAATTTATTTCATCATAAAAAAGCGTGGGGTGCTTGATGTCAATTGTTGTTAATATTTCATGGACAGATGTTGGTAAAAGTAGAATCATTATGAAAATATCTTAAAAAAGCACCCCACGCTTTTTTGCGATGAAATAAATTTGTTGTTAATCACTGTATTCTTATTTCAAACTCATTTAAAATTATTTTCGACTTTTTAGTTTAGTTTTCTATTAGAGCCTGTTCTTTAGTTTTTAAACTATTATATATTTTCAACTTTTTAGTTTTGTTTTTTATTTAAGCGTGTTTTTCAGTTTTTCAAACCATTATTATTATTATTTAATTTTTTCAACTATTATTCTCCAATTTTGAATAGAATCGGACCATAATCACGAAACTCGTCTGCCATTTTGGAGCCGCCATCTTGAATCCTCCATTTTGACAAAATAATCATAATATCCGACTCCAAAAACCCCCACATACCAATTTTGAATAGAATTGGACCATAATCAGAAAATTCGTCCGCCATTTTGGAGCCGCCATCTAGAATTTCCCAATTTTTACAAAAGAATCATAATATAGGACCCCAAAAATCCCCACATACCAATTTTGAATAGAATCGAACCATAATCACAAAACTCGTCTACCATTTTGGATCCGCCATCTTGAATTTTTCAGTTCTGACAGAAGAATCATAATCTCTGACCACGAAAACCCTCAGATAACAATTTTGGAGCGAATCGGACCATATTGGAGCCGCCATTTTGTTTTATTTTTCAAACAAATTTTTTTTAATGCATTGTCACCGGAACTATGTATGCCTGCCAAATTTCAAATCATTCGTACGTCTGAAAGTGGGTCAAAATCGCGCCCAAAGGAGTCGGTTAGAAACATACGGTTACAAACATACAAGTGAAGCTAATATAAAGCGTGTAAAAAAAGCGGGTAGTTCGAAAAAACCAGGAAGAACAACTAGATATACTGCTTCATTTCGAAGGTGAGCATATCTTTATTAATTCGCCAATAGACTTTTTTGAAATATTTTATTATTTTTTAGAAAATTTTGAATGTAGTTAAGGAAAATGTACCCGATCAATTGGGTTGAAGTTTTTCCAAAATCCAACGTACTTTGAAAAAGAACTACAAACCATATAAAATTTTACCCGTACAAGTTTCAACAGAGACTCGTAAGAGGAAAAAGCTGGAATTTTGCCAACAGATGATTCAAAATTTGAATAAAGATCCCGATTATTCAACAAAAATGTTATGGACTGAGAGTCATCCTTAAAGGGAAAAAAAGGTCAAGAGAAAATGAAGAAAACATGAAGAAAAATCTTAAAAAAAGCTGGTTTAATAATATCACCTTAAATGTGATAGGTATGGGGGCAGTGACGTAACATGAAATATCCAATGGCACTGATTTTCTTTCTCTCAGTTTGAATAGCATCTCTACAAGTATGAGTTGAGATAAATTTCAGGGTAACACACAGTGACAAAGTTTCAGATCTGTAATCATACTGTTACGGAAATCACGAAAATACCCTGGGTACGTCCCTGTGCTGGTTGCCGATGACATCGCTCCACATGTTCGATAACCGCCATTGGAAAATTCGAGAAGAAATCCGACCGTTAGCGATGACGTTATGGAACATTCCGGATCGCCACGCTTCTGTAAATCTCGGCCAGAAGTCGGCAGTCAGTCAGAATATAGTCTTGGGAATATTGTGACTATGTAACTATATTGTTGAAGTATACTATGAGTTGTTTTAAAGTGTATTAAACGGATTGAATTTATAGGACTATTTTTGAACCCCAATTTCGTAACAATACTAAATATAGCTTCCGAATCAATAAGATTAAAAATTTATAAAAAATATTATCATTAAAAAATTAGGTTGCTCTATATTTTATGATTATATATTAACAGGAGTTACCTTTTAAGAAATACTGATTCCAGAAAAAAAATATATTTTTTTTACAGTATTTTTCGGAAGCCGAGCTTGGCAGTATGATTTGGATGCAAGATGGGGCAGCCCCACATAGTGTCCTACCCGTTCAATAACATTTGAATAATGTATTCCCAATATAAATAGGAAATAATGGAAGTATTAAGTGGCCACCTAACAGTCCTATGGATTAATTTTTCTTGGGATTTTTAATAATAAATTCAACTCATTAAAGACATGATTTGACTTGAAATAGACAATCTGAATGTCAATAATGAAGCAATTTCCATTGCACTTATGAATATGAGACGTTATCAATTATGCATTGACAATAATGGTGGACACATCGAATATATTTCATGAGTTATCATGTTATTTTAATTTCCAAATAAATCTTTGTTATATATTTTTGTATAAATATTTGAACTTTTTCTTCCTCACTGTAAACCAGCAAGATTATTCCATTAACGAAATGTCACTAAACAAACATAATATAGTTATTTTCATAGCCTACTTTCATAGGATAGGTATTTACAGTAACAACTAGTCTAACTCAAAAACGGTATGAGATAGTGGTAATATATGGTATATTTTTGAAATCAGGAGAAGGATCATTCCAAAAATTCAATAAAATACAGGATATCTCATTTAAAAAAGTTGTATCCCCTAAAATCTGCACGCTCCTGTATTTAATCAAAACCACGCAACTTACACATATAACTTTTTTTTATATAACGATGATAAGGGGTGGGTAATTTATAGTAGATAACCCGGTCCTTATATATTATAACGATATGATATAGACAAGCATTGTGTTGCACTCTCCTATTTTCCATATGAAGTATTCCGTAAATGAGCGGGAGCCATGAGTTTTAGACTTTTTGAATCTTATTTTTATTCGCTATTGTTGAATTAGGGCCATACAGGCATAATTAAACAAGAATAAAACGAGTGCCTCACTCAACGTATATTTGATACGATAGAAAATGTCTATATATAAGTTTCAATGACTAGTAGGCGCTTTGTTTCGAAAATCTGAGGTCAACATCTATTAAGACACCAAGGCTTTTGCTTTTTTGGGTGTCATCTGCATATAAATAAACTGAATATGTTTGTGCTTTCAACTAGATTTTGTGTGTACATTGTGAATAATAGGGGTCCAAGTATATATACCTGTGGTACTCCTGATTTCAATGGCCACGTTTATACCGTGTCTTGGTATGCTGACTAATGATTATATTTCAACCAAATTATGTTGGTCAGTGTGGTATAATCTGTGCACTTGGTCAAGTATCTAGCTTGGTTTGGTACCGAAATTTGTTGTGTACCAGACTATAATACTAAGTTGACTAAGTTGGTGTAAACAGTATGATAAGTTTTACCAACCGTGACTGTAGATTTTGGTTTGAAATATTGCTAAGCGTTCTGTTGTGGTGTGGTCATCGCACTGGCTGAATGCACCGGATGGAAGCAATAGCCATAAAAAAGAGAGCGAGAGTTAGTGAAAAATATGTTTTGTGATTCCTAACCTCAGTTTCTGCATCATTACCTCGGAAATAGTTTTATATATTTTTGTTAGTATTTTTTATATAAAATGAGTTGCTGCAGTTCAGAACATCCTAAAAAAAAAGTCCAAAGGTATTAATTGGACAGATGAAGAAACCAGTGCGTTTCTCCAAATATTTTTAAAGAAGAAAATTATATCAATTTTGGATGACAAAAAATCTAAACACCCAGTCATTTACAAGAGCCTTGAAGAAGACATGTTGAGAAGGGCCTTTACAAAAACTGCTGAACAAATGAATTTGAAAATTACTGAGCCTGAGCTCACTGACTGATATCCAGACATTGTCATTGACAGATTACACAATTCCGAATTGAATTAGCAGTTTCAAACCTTTCTCTTGGTTACATGACTAAATGAATATCAAACCAGAACCACAGTTTATAGCTAAAAAATCAGTTCGCTCACTTGGCGTCGGCACTTCGATCTTTATGTTCCCGTTTGTACACTGCGCAACTCTGATTTTTATCCCTCGCGCATACCGCGTGTTACTGTGTTACTCATACTGACATTTTTCGGATACTTCGAAGAGCGATAATCGCGTACAGTCTTCTGTGCATCCTGAATTCTTTCCCTGGAGTGGATGTTACCTTGGAACATGTATTTGGGCCAAGTGAGCTAACTGCTGCTTTAGCTATAAACTGTGCCAGAACTATGTTGGTTAATCAATCATTTGACAAAACACGATGTAAATAAACGATTACTAAAACATTTAGTTTGTATTTGGTCACATACACTTGGTAAGGTTACCAAATTCACATACGGTATAAACGTGGCCAATGTTCAATAAGTAGCGTTATCTATAATCAGCTTTTGATAGAGAGAGAGAGAATATACTTTTTTGTCATAAAAGTAATCTTGTGGACAAAGTTTCACTTAATCTATAACGCAGTTTATATGTAAAAACAAAATGCATTTAAAATAATAAATTTCTACTTAATACAAAAAGTCAGTTTGTATATGTAAAAACATAAAAGTCGTACAAAATACTGGTAAAAATAAACAAGTATGTCTTAACCCATGAAGTAAATTCATATAGAAAAGGGAAACATCTGATATATGAACATCCTGTTTATATTTTCAACAAATCAATAAATTCATATAAATATAAAAATAAATAAAATATATGAGTCACATTGAAATATACCCCAAATAAAATTTAAAATCACAGTATTGATTGGTTTTTTAAAAATTATCCTTATCAAAGTCTTGTATATTATAGTATGGTCTTTCACTTAAAAAACATTTCACAGCCTTCCTGAAGCATTTTGACGATTTTATTTCTGTTACATTCTTTGGCAAATGGTTGAAAATTTTACAACCATTATAGACAATGGAATCCTTTATGACTGATGTCATTGGTATTGGAAATTCAGGTAGCGCTTTTGAATTCAATTGAGTATACGAAAAATTGGGAACAATTTGAATATCTCACATATTCTTGTTTGGAAAATTCTTCATGACTTTTCATTGTATCCCTACCATATTCAACGGGTTCAGGCGCTACTTCCTCGTGACTTTCCATTACAAACGAACTTTTGCCGATAAATTCAATTTTTCCAGAAAGGCCATCCAAAACTTTCATTATAATCATTTTTGTGCTGAGGAAAACCCACGTGCAATCTTGGAATCCCGTCACCAGTAGCAGTTTTCCCTTAACGTGTGGGCTGGAATATGCGGTGATTATTCAATTGGATACAGGGTCATTCATGCGGGGTTGAATGGGCATAATTACCGGCAGTTTTCCGAAGAAGAATTGCCAGCTTTGATGGAGGATGTATTAGTAAGAAATCGACTGGGGTTCGTGCATGACGGGGCGCCAGTGCACTTCAGTGCTCTAGCGCTCGAATATTTGAACCAAAATTACAATTATTGCCGGATAGGACGCAGCGGACCACAGGCATTGTCACCTTGGCGCCCGGATCTCAATAGTTTAGATTATTTCCTGTGGGGTCATCTTAAAACATTGGTTCACAGCACACCAATTCATACTGAAGAGCAGTTGAGAAATCGCATCATAGTTTTTTGCGAAACTATTAGAAACAGTCCCGGCATTTCCCAAAGAGTAAGTGAGTCCATGAGGGAAAGAGCAGAGGCATGCATATTTGCAGGGCTATACATTTTGAACATCTGATTTAATTTATTTCTTTGTGCGTTTAGGGTTATTTTGTCGTAGCATTACAAAATGTATTTATATTACTGTTGGGAACTTTTAGTTCTTTCTGCTTGTATGGAACTTTTGGTTCCTGAATGACTGTGATGCGATTTTTTTGTTTCTAATTCAATACTTTTTTGGTAAATAATAATGCTTGATTTGAAATCTGAGCGATGACAGGAGTTTATTCAATAATATTTTTTTTCATGGTACAGGGAGATGTGACAGTATGCACCTCGAATCTATAGAAATATGTGATGCCTTAACAATTACTTTAATTCTATAATTTTACCGTTTAAAATTATTCTCTTCAATAAAAAACAATTCAAAGTTACATGAATTGTTTTTTCTCGTTAGTGGTCTAGCGATATGCAAATGAATGAATTTTATTTGTTTATGCGAAAAACGTAGTACGTCAATCGAAAACAAAATCAGTAGAACAGATTTGCCCAGAAAGGAATGAAGATTTAAAAAATAATTTTTACTTCAAGAAATAGCAGTGGTGTATCACTTTTCTATTTAAAATGATTCACTGCAAATCCCGCACGAACGCCACTGCATGTTATCAAGAAACACTTTTTATATAACAAAATCGGAATTGTTCTGTTGGGTTTAGAAGTAAAAACCTCCACGGTTTCGGCTAATTGGGATTTTATTTATTGTGCTATATTTTTAGCCTTCACTGATATATTTCGAATATTTTTACTAATTCCTCGTTATTCTATAGTTATCGTTAAGATTAGGATGATCAATATACAGTGCTCGTCTAAAGTCCGTTTCCTCCTAGTAATTTTTGAACCAACTGGTATATCGCAACGTAATTTGGAGGGCTCAAATAGGAGATAACAACCTACTTTTGGATGAGAAAATCACAGCTAAAAGTTTCAAAATGGCGGCTGAGCGCCATCTTCAACAATTTTTTTAAATAGAACACCCCGTATATTATTCCATTTTTGAGGTCTGTTCATGATTCTCAACAGTTTCTTTCATTACACTCCACTCCTAAATTCAATTGTTTTTGAAATATTAATGTTTGAAAAGTGACATTCCGGTTTAAATTAAAGTATGGATTTTGTTCACTTCCGGTAAAACATTTTGCTAACTGCTAACCCCAAAAATTATCTTATCAAGTGTTCTATGTGGCCCCCTCCTCAATCTTGACGATAAAGTGCCCTATTATAAATAGCTTCACATGTATCTATTATTGTGCGTTCCAACTCTTCTATTGTTTGGCATTCAGTGGCGTAGATTTCTGACTCCAGGTACCCCCAAAGGAAAAAATCTGGAGGTGTAAGATCCGGAGATCTTGGTGGCCATTCTGTACTTCCCCTGCGACCTAACCATCGCCTAGGAATGTTTGTATCGAGGAACTCTCTAGCCATGCGATCGAAATGGGGAGGTGCTGAAATATGATTTCACGATTTTCAAACTCTTCCCGATTGTTTAATACAATTTGTCTTATTCGAGGTTCAATTTCAGTTTCTAGAAGATTTCTGTGAAGAACTCCTGTAAGATTGCCTCTGATGAAAATTGATCCAACAACGCGATTGCCAGAATCCCCGCCCAACATTCACCTTTTTAGGAAACTGGGTATGTCCCTCTCTAAAAATATGTAGATTAGTATCGTTCCAGTATCGTACATTCTGTTTGTTGACTTTTCCGTTAAGAAAAAACGTGCATTCGTCTGCAAAACATACACGTTTTAGGAAGCCCCGTTCTCCTTCAATTGTTCTCGTTAACCACTCACAAAATTCAACCCTCCGGTCTGGATCATGCAGCATGCAGAATTTTCATTTTATAGGGATGAAACTTTTATTTTTTTTGGACTCTTTGGACACTTTTTGAACTTACTCCACAGGATTCAGCAACTGCAGACGTCGACTGATTCGGATTAATTACCATTTCAGCAACAATTTCTACCTTTTTTTCTTCTGAAAGAGGCGGTCTTCCTGATCCTGGAGCATCTTTCAGCGTAGCAGTTGCTTGGAGCTTATTTAAAAGTTTGCGCAAATATGACCTCGAAATAGGATCCTCGGGAAATCTATCATCAAACATACGGACTGCTACATGATGATTTCTTTCAGCTTCTCCAAATATCAAAACGGCTTCAAATTTATTGTCTAAACTACGAGCCATGATCACACTTTTCATAAAAGGATTCAGGTGCTCAACGAACTATTTGACAGTTAGCAGTTCAGTTTGACAGTAAACAAGATATTACCGATTTTTTCCAATGCCAACTTGATTGAAAGTAACATTAGTGTTTATGGTTGGGTTTGAAATGACCAAAAAGTCACTTTTCAAACCTTAATATTTCGAAAACAATTGAATTCAGGAGTGAAGTGTAATGAAGAAAATTTTTGAGAATTATGAGCAGATTTCGAAAATAGAATAATATTTCTATTTAAAAAAATTATTGAAGATGGCGCTCTGCCGCCATTTTAAAATTTTCAGCTGTGACTTTTTCATGAAAAACTAGGTTTTTATCTCTTATTCAATCCCTCCAAATTTCGTTGGTATATGGTGGTTCAAAAATTAGTAGGGGGGGAACGGACTTTAGAAGACCACTGTATATCGTACATCTTGATATTCTAAAATAAATAAACGGAATCAATAATGAAAAATACCAATGATTTTTTAATCAAACTCTATATATGATATAATGAATTTATTGCAGAGATCTATGAGGAACTTATGTTGAATAATGAATATATTAGTTTTGTTGCCGTTAATGAAAGGAATTGTCAGTATCAACCTACAACATCTTTTATAATCAATCATCAGTGATGTATCTCGAAAAAATGCAAATAAGCCGAGTAGTAGTAAAATATAGATATTATGCGTGATTTATAATAATGTAGGTTTCTGTTGTACGTATGTTCTCACCACTGTGTCAAACCGAGCGAAGCATCAGGGGTGCCTCCGACGTTTAGCCCGTGTTCACAGGGTGTATAAATATGACATTGGTGTTTCCGCTTGTTTTGGGGTGGCCGGTCGTTGTTGCCCTATATAAAATATTCCATAAATCATATTTAAGACCTATTGTGATGCAGCCGCAATACCAGTCAATTCTTTAACGGATAAATTGGACCATACAAAGGCGAATGCTCACAACCATTTTGGGATGTAATGGAGGGCGCGCTCATCTGGAAAGACTCTCGGAACCACAAAAAAAATGGAATATTATTGATTAATTTTGCGGAATGCAATATACGTAACGTGAATTAGGGAAAGTAATAATTTTTGTTGGCTATCGAATATACACGAAAATTATTCTTTGTTCGAGGTGGGAAAAAGAGTTCGGAAATAAATAATTTGTTCTTGATCTTTATCTCAAAATATGGAAAAACAATCGAATTGAATACATTGAAAGTGACGGAGAAAGACTCGCAGAAAAGTAATCATGTGGCGAGTTCGACTTGTCGAAATACCCCTCATATTTCTTTCGAGAATAAATTTGGTAGCTCTACAAGTTTCACATGGATGAATTTTTTTTCGATTAGAGAAGAAATCGATGTACAGTACGGATAAAATAATCAGGGAACTAAAACTAAAATGAGTACTGGATGAAACTTTTTTCATGGCATTTGGCAGCTATGCTAATTGTCTGCAAGAATTCGATTGTCTAGGAATCAGAGAAAATCAGGAAAACATTGTTATCAAATCCACGAATTTGGTCAAATACTTAGGAATTATAATTAACTCTTATTACAGATGGGATAGGGTCATATACGAAGGCGTCGAAGGCCCAACAACAAAATATTTCTCAAAAATATTTGGAATTGCCACTTTGAACTGACAATTGTCACTCTGAACTGACAATTGCCACTTTGAACTGACAATTGTCACTTTGAACTGACAATTGTCACTTTGAACTGACAATTGTCACTTTGAACTGACAATTGTGACTCTGAACTGACAATTGTCACTTCGAAGTGACAATTGTTACTCGAAAAGGACATTTATTGCCAACTACAACGCAAGAATATTGTTTTTCACGCGTATACTGCTGTGATGAGATTTAGATTGAAAGTTATGGGATTTTAACTCATTACGAAAGTGTTTCCTTTTTCAAATGGAAAACTCTTTATTTTCCATCTGTAAAGCAATACTCTACTCGTTTTCATTATTTATCTATAACAACAAACTTTACTAAAATATTCAATAGGTTTCGCATAGAGGTAATTATTATTATTATTCTCAATACCTTCTCCTAATAATGAATTACTGAATTCATCAAATCTTGGAAACTAAAGGATTGTTGTGTTCCTCGAACTTGCAATATGCAAGTGGTTTCGTGAAAATGTCTGCCACTTGATCATCAGAGCAATAATACTGGATATCGATGACTCCTTCATTGATAAAATGATAGCGAATCAATATGGTTGCTCCTTTGAATAAACTGCCATTTCGTATTAATTCCACGGTGATTTGATTGTCAATATTCAGCTTCTTGGTCACATTTCGATTTGTAAGCTCGTCAATGAATGATTTCAAATTAATTACAGGTCCTTTGCAAACATCACAACAAATCCAGTTGTGCTTTTTCTTTCTTCGGTTCCTTCTGCAAAATCTGGGTCAAAGTGGCAATTCCAAATGTATTTAAAAAATTTTTCGTTGTTGGCCCTTCTACGCCTTCGTAGTTATATCACATATTAACAGAAACTTTGGAACATTGATTTCAAAACTGAGATACTTCAGTAATATCTTTGATGAACATATGAAGACAATCCAAAATATAATTCTAAAAATTATATCCGAACTAAAGCGTACTTAATCAACAAAATTACTCTTGAAAGATAAGGGCCATGTGAAGTGGAATGAATAGAAAAATTTTCAGGTGAATATCATTCAACGTTCTGCGTAGTATTTGCCAGGAAAGTAGTTGTTTTTCACCTGAGATCTACCATTTTCTGGTTCAATTTTATATTGAATCCTTTATGTGAAGAAAACCATTTAATTCGATTTTTTTTTCTAAAATTACTCTTCTCAGAGGCTAGATTCAGGAACTTGAAAAAGTTTCCTCTCAATAGGTGCAAATAATTTTTTTAACAAATACGTAAATGGGATTCACATTCATTATCTAAACTCCAAAAACTTACCCAGAAGCATCTTCAAAAAACAGAAATGTTTGCTTTATCCATTTTTTCGAAACAAGTGTTTCTCGGTTGACGATTACAATGATATTTATTTGCACAATATTTCGAATCTATAATATGTATATCAGTATACAGGGTGTCCCACGATGATTGAGACAGAAAATATCTCGGAACTCGAGAGTAGTAGAGAATTGTAATTTTGGAGTTGTAAATTAAAGCGATTGGTGCAGCTGTTTTTGATATTATGTTACCCAATGAGCTTTTTGTTTTCGGTCACGTGACATCAGATTCACAATTATTAATGGGACAACCTGTATATTTTGGCATTTCTATGTTCGTTCCGATAAAACGATTCCAACAAACTATCACACTTATGGTCTAAAACGATTAATTTAAGAACTACAGGTACTTCAATATCCTTGGGCCCACGATTACGACAAACGTCTGAAACAAGCAATTGCCAAATTATTTGAGTTTAGGGTCACCCTGTATATTTGGGCAGTCCTATATTTTTTGTGATGAGTAAAACAAGGTAAAATTATAATAATCATTCATATTTTATTAACAAATCGTCGTGGGCTCAAGAATATTGAAGTACCTGTAGTTGTTAAATTATTCGTTTTAGACCACAAGTGTGCTAGTTTGTTGGAATCGTTTTATCGGGGGGAACATAGAAATGCCAAAATATACAGGTTGTCCCATTAATAATTGTGAATCTGATGTCACGTGACCGAAAACAAGAACTCGTTGGGTAACATACAATCAAAAACAGATGCACCAATTGCTTTAATTCACAACCCCAAAATTACAATTCTCTACTATTCTCGAGTTCCGAGATACTTCCTGTCCCAATCGTCGTGGGACACCCTGTATATGTGAGTGAATAAATATCTATAATTATTATGTCCATAGTTGGCAGGTGCTTCCTCAGGTCGTGGTGTCCAGTCAGTAAGCGGGGATATTATGCGTGCCCTTGTTCTATTTAGGTTTAGGAGATCAGCAGTCAGCGTTTGACGGCTGTTCTGTGTCTTTGCCCCAATATGGTCCCAAGTTATTTGGTTCCTACATTTCTCCCACCCCTTTATTAGTTTTACACATCGTGTATTACTGATTCCGAGGGCAACTGAATGGTGATCCACATGCTTGCCTTGCTAGTCGACCAGAATTTTTAATGCTTTTCCAACCCGTGCCCAGGCACCCAAACAAGTGTGTTATGTCCTGCTAGTTGATGAGGTTTTCAAAACATTCCCAGGCTTGTTTTGACTCGATCTATGCGGAGTTCACTGCTTCCATTGCGCTTCGGCTGTTAGCTCGAATGTAGATATATTTTCTTTTAGACCGACTATCTAGATTTATCTGTAGGTATGTCCTTGTGGCATGTCTCATCTCAGAATATAGTGGTGCACTTATCGAGTGCAATTGTGGGGTCCCTTCTTGGTCTCACCCTATATATGTTCTCATTTTGTTCCTTCATCTGTGTTTGAGTCATTTGTGTACCATACTATGTTACCAGATGATTTGTGTTTTTACTTCCCAGATTCATTCGTTACACTTAAGCTGTGTTTTGAATGGTTTTTGTTATGCGTATAGTGGCTCATGTAGTCAGATGACATCTCTTGTTCATCAATATAAGCCTTTGTTTCCTAGTGGACATACAGTGAAGCCACCAGAAGTGAATATATATTCAAGTTCCTGGTGGCTTTGCAGCAAAAACACTCAAAAGATGCCTTTCCACCATTAACAGTTTGTATCCCAGTATTCAAACGGTTTTGTTGGCTCAGAAAGATTATTGTTTGCGTGTTTTATTTCCAATTGGTGAAGCGTAATTGTTTTCATTCAATATAACAATTTATATGAAAAATGGCAGGTAAGTTGTAGCATTATTTCCTAGGGAATATGTTTAATTACAAGATTTTGAAAGTATTAATCATTATGTCACAGAAAAAATTGGTGTTTTTATCGAAAATATGTGGTAAGCACTGTGAAGATACTGGGACTCTATTTTTTCTGCTATAGATGGATGTCACAATATACAAGAGCTCATGTTTAATATACATAAGTCAAGACGAATTGTTCATCTCATTGAAAAAATATCATATTATAACAATAGTGAGCCAGGGGATGTTACTGACGACGATACTGGGAAAAAATAATTTTGGTAAACCATTCTGATATTTATGATATAGAATCAATGACCGTTATTTTTGCTAGAGGCAGTTCTCTAGCTGAGGACAGCAATAATAATAATTTGCTATGGGATAGTGATGGTGAAATTCCACTCTCTGCAATTCGAGTCCAAGGAATTGCGAAAAAGGTGACATCAAAGTACAAAAAATATTGAAAATATTTGATGACACATCTGGACCCAAAATTGATATCAATGTAGAAACTCCCACAGACATGTTTCTATGGGATTTTCCAGAAAGTCTGAGTAACAACATAGTATTCCAGGCAAATCTCTATGCATTGCAGAAAGCTGTTGGTAATGCATATGCATTTGCCCCTACGAATTTGCAGGACATTGAAAATTTTATATCTATAAATTTGTGTGATAGTGGGACTCAAGAAATTGCCGAGCTACCGAGACTACTGGTCAATAATGTCAAAAGATAGGTTTGCATGGTCGTTGTACCACGTTCATCTAAACAACAATTCGTTGCAACCAGAAAGGGATTCGCCAAATTTCGAAGGCAGTATAATTTGCAACCATTTCAAGATGAACTGTCGGGAACGTTCCTAAATTTGTACGAGCCCAGTTGCCGACCAATTGAAAAGAGGCGAGTTTGATTGGCGAGTCACTTTAGATGGTTTTGTATGTCTAAAGTATATGGACAATAGAACCCGTATTCTTTCTAGCCAACTACTTCATCCATCCAAATTCGAAACAAAAAACTGCGAACAGAAAGAAATAGCTTGTCTCGAAATTGTAAAAAATTATAATTATATTTTATGTGGACGAATTGAACATGTTGAGATCCCTCCACGAAATTGATAAAAATTCAAAAAATGGTGGCATTGTATTTTTTTCTATTTCTTCGACTTGTCTCCGGTGAATTCCTCTATTATATTCAAGAAGAAAACTGATAAAAAGCGCAACTTACTCTGAAGCAATTAGGACTTTCTGTAGGTTTGGGTTTGGTAGGTGCTGAAGACACCACTGTAAAAAAAGACATCCGTCATCAGCATCATCAAGTAGTCATTTCAAGCCATCAGTTTCATTAAAGATTCCATATAATTCATGTCCACATATGCCCAGTCATATTGAAAAACCCAGAAGATGCGCCTATTGAAGTACTAAAGCAAAACCTCACAAATCGAGATGGATTTATACAAGGTACATTTCATATACATATATGCCTAACAGAATTATAACTGTTTTTTGAATTATCATAAGATATAGAACATAAATTTGTTTAAAATAAATATTTTCCAACTGAAAAAGTACTTTTCTGCTCAGTTGTTCCACAGTAGAAACACCCTCGGCAAAAAAAAAACCAGAAGAAAAATTAAAAAAAAAACGATAAATAGCCTTCAAGTATAGGTAATGTTAATCAAGTAATATTCGTATTTTTGTTTAAAAATAATTCCGGCCGCAAATGGTATAAAATGTAACAGTAATTCCGGTGTGCCCAGTTTGTGTTTAGGTTCTCCAGTTGCTTGTTTGTTTGGATCTGTATGTACTCATCCTCGCCTCCTATGATAATTCTTCCATTTGGTGTACAAAGTTCGGAAGTCCAACTGTTAAAGTTTTGAGAAAAAGCACTTTAAGTAATAATATGTAAGTTATCGTAGTATTTGTAATGTATACAATTTGAAATGTATAACTAGAACGTTTAGGTTTATCAATACAAGGAGAGTGAACATTTTTGGTGTAATAAAAATTATATTATGTTTTTCAGTAATGCATTATTTATTACAGAACATGGACTTCCAAATGGAAGAATTATGTTTACGGATGGAAGGTTCAGGATGATTTCCATAGCAGCGGTTGGTATGCTTTTATACAGTGTGGCTTTTTATAGTCCCCCCCCTCTGTTAACTTTTGAACGGTTTGACGTAGAACGATGGAACAAAAACCATTATGAATGATATCACCGATACTACTTTTTAAAAAACATTGTGATTGCTTGATAGCTGGCGCGGCGGGGCACATCAACTTGAAAATGTCAAAAAGCATGGGGGGTCAAGGAGCACATCAATGAAAAGATAACTCAATTCTGTTTTCAACCATCCCGTTTTTTTCATCTGGTCAATACGTTTTTCCACAATATGCATTTGAAATGTCAAGTATAACAACATTCAAAATGCATATTCTGTAAAAAAATAATTGGCAAAATTTAAAAAAAAACAGGGGGATGGGGAAAGACTATAAAAAGCCTCACTCGCAATTGTGATTCCGTAGAACAAAGCAAAATTGATTTATTTTTTCAAGGATGTGCAACTCGACCTCTATGCCTTTCGAAATTTTCAAGTTGATGTGCCCCCAGCGCTATCTGTCGAGTAATTGTTATCTATATTTTCTCAAAAAGTAGAACCGGTAATACCATTCAATATATTTCATGTCTCATTGTTTCACATCAAACCGTTCAAAAGTTGTCGGGGTAAAGGTACCATTCAGATCCGCACTTATACCTGAAATTCAAAATGCATATTGTGTAAAAACGTTTGAACGGAATTCGATAAACATATGATGATTGAAAAGAGAATTGAATAATTTGAAATTCTTAAGTTTATGTGCCCCCCACCCCCCACCCCCCACGACATCTATCGAGCAATCTCAATGTATTTAATCCCAAAAAGTAGTATCGATGACATAATTCAAAACGGTTGTTGTCCCATTGTTCTATGTCGAATCGTTCAAATGTTAACAGGGGGGGGGGGCGAGACTATAAAAAACCGCACTGTATAATGATTGCAGTGTATAGCAAATGCATGACTTTTGGCACAGAACACCTTACCTACCCAGAAGCACAACTGCTGGAAGGCGGCCCTTTGATCTTTTGGGGTCAAATTTTCGTGACCTCAATTCACAATTTGGCTTGTATAGTGTCATTTCTGGGCGGTAAATTCAAACTGTCGGTTGAAATACATCTCAAGTGATAAATCAAGTCCCGAAAAAACAGTTTGAAATTAATGATACCAGATACAAAGCACTTTGTTCACAAATTCAAATACCAAACAACCATCAATGACAACAATCCAACGCCTAGAAATTTGAGGTTGATTAGAAACAAGCCAAAAATTATATTTTGGCGGTACGCTTGAATCACGTTTCTGTGTAGGTGAGGTGTTCTGTGCTTTTGGTTTCAGTCCTCATCTAGTCAGTGTTTGACGTGGTCGGTAGCTTGTAGTGTTTTGCCCAATAATAGTATGCCTTCCAGATTTCTTTTAGGGGTTTCCTTTTCCATGAATTTATTAATGGTTACTGAAGAAGTCTGGGAATACCTATGCAGATTCGAAATCGTCCTTCATTAGAACTTAATTGTTATTGATGACGTGCCTCCCACAATTTTTTTAACAGTTTTTCGTTTTTTCCCCATTTTGCTTGACTTCTTTCATTGAATTGGTTAGTTCATTCCTGAACATGATAATTTCATTTCTTTCAACAAATTATTTATTATACAGTGCTCATCTGAAGTCCGTTCCCCCCCCTACTAATTTTTGAACCACCTGGTATATCGTGAAGTTAGGAATGCCTAAATGGGAGATAAAAACCTACTTTTTCATGAAAAAGTCACAGCTAAAAGTTTTAAAATGGCGGCTGAGCGCCATCTTCAATAATTCTTTTAAATAGAACACCTCGTATATTATACCATTTTTGAAATCTGCTCATAATTCTCAACAAGTTTTCTCTAATACACTTCACTCCTCAATAAATTGTTTTCGATATATTAACGTTTGAAAAGTGACATTTTGGTCATCTCAAACCCAACCAAAAACACTAATGTTGCTTTTAATCGAGTTTGCATTCGAAAAAATCGTTGTCGCGGTAACTGTCAAATAGTCCGTTGAGCGCCTACATCCTTTTATGAAAAGTGTGATCATGGCTCGTAGTTAAGACGATGAATCTGAAGCCGTTTTGATATTTGGAGGAGCTGGAAGAAATTATCATCTAGCAGTCCGTATGTTTAATGACATATTTCCCGAGAATCATATTTCTAGGTCATATTTGCGCGAACTTTCAAATAAACTCCAAGCAACTGGTACGCTGAAAGATGCTCCAAGATCAGGAAGACCGCCTCTTTCAGAAAAAAAAAAGGAGAAATTGTTGCTGAAATGGTAATCAATCCGACTCAGTCGACGTCTGCAGTTGCTGAATTCTGTGGAGTAAGTTCAAAAAGTGTCCAAAGAGTCCTAAAAAAAGAAAAGTTTCATCCCTATAAAATGAAAATCCTGCATGCTCTCACGGAGGATGATCCAGACCGGAGGGTTGAATTTTGTGAGTAGTTAACAAAAACGATTGAAGGAGAACGGGGCTTCCTAAAACGTGTATGTTTCGCAGACGAATGCACGTTCTTTCTTTATGTATGGAAAAGTCAACAAACAGAATGTACGATACTGGGGCGATACGAATCCGCATATTTTTAGAGAGGGACATACCTAGTTTCCTAAAAAGGGATTTTGGGCAATCGCATTGTTGTACCGATTTTCATCAGAGGCAATCCTACAGGAGTCCTGTACAGAAATCTTTTAGAAACTGAAATTGAACCACGACTAAGACAAATTGTATTGAACAATCAGAAAGAGTTTGAAAATCGTGAAATCATATTTTAGCAGGATGAGGCACCTCCCCATTTCGATCGCATGGCTAGAGAGAGAGAAGTACAGAATGGCCACCAAGATCTCCGGATCTTACAACTCTAGATTCAAATTCAAAATTTGCACTATTAGGTAATTGTCCCCCATTCAACACCTATTGTAATTCATTCTATATCTCTCATAATCTGGAAATTGGTCGTTTGATGCTGTGATAATAGCTCTTATCAAAAAGCTTACCTACATACTACGTACTACAAGAATAAGGATTTGATGGATTAATTTCTCCAGATAGTTAACTTCGATTGGTTTAAAATATGATTCGATAATTAAAAATGTAATTCTCATGTAAATCAGTACGATATTCAAGTGACAGTGATGATTGAAGTTGTGAATGGGGTTCCAAATTGAAATAATTCTGAGGTGCATATGAAACTATATCTACCGCTTCGCTTGAAAGCTGTTCTAATAGCTTCTTTCACTAGTCATTTCATTCAAACCACTTTTCAATCCCTTCTCAATCTCTCCGTCGAACAAAAGCCTGTTGTCTTTCAAACTCATTCGCTATGAAAGTTTTTACTTCAAACTGTATTGTGAACTAATGGTATTTTTAGCCACATTATATTCGAAAAAACCATTACGGATCATTAAGGTTATCGGTGCGGCAAATTTCAATGGAAAGTCTTTCAAGTGTGTCTATCGAGCAGACGTTTTTTTTTTCGAAATCACACACGTCAATAATGTCAGAGGTTTTCACCAAACAATAACAGACATCGACCTGTAACAACATTACTTTAATAGAGCAAAAGATCAGATAAACAGGCGCGGTATCGGCTTAACTCTTCAAGATCTCATACAATCACTATGAAATGTGTATCTTAAAACGTCTTTACAAATCGGCGATTCCAAAGAGTGGAGAGCGTAAGATGCTCACTTGACGGAAACGATTTCTTCAGAGTTGGAGGGTGGGCACTAGACGTTCTTTTTTTTTAACTGATCCACAGTGTTCACTGCTCGGAAAAATATATAAAACACTTTTTGTATTTGAATGTACTGAACATATGTTTTTTTTCCTCCGCATCACCAATTTGTACTGTTTCATTTTGATAATGCGTTATCTTCAATCTCAAAAACCTTAAATACCAACTATAGGAAAATCACAAAAAAAATCGCTATCCTGGGACCATCGTATTGATTTGTTGAATGATGGCAATACATCATTCACATTCGTCCCCAAAAACCACTCGATATGCATTTTGAATCATTGCTGACCACACATCTCCAAACATGTAGGATATTTTGAGAACGCTTTATCATATTGTTGAATTTTCACAAAATTTATACTTTTCGACATAAAAAATATATCAATATCAATTTTGAGTATATTCTGGCTATGAATCTCTAGTTCACTTCGAGTAGTTATATTGAATTGTTGAAAACTGACAAAAAATTAATGGGTTTTGACTCCAGAAATACCTCAATTTGGAATTGATACTGACGCTGATCCCCGATCATATCCCTCATTTAGAAACCGTTACATGAAATTGATCACCGTTGAGAGAAAATATCATAATATTTTGCTCAAAAATCCCGTGAATATCATTTTCTGAGTCGATTCTGTCTATGAATTTCCAAACATGTCCTTCTCTTTGGAGCCATTATATTGAATTGTGGAAATGTTGATGAAAAATTCATGATTTTTGACAGCAAAAACCGCTTGATGTCAATTTGGATGGATCCCAACTATAACCAGCAAACATTTCAATAATTTTGGACCCTTTATTTTATATCAGATTGTAATTAGGAATTTTCGATTCCAAAACAAACCCCCGTTATCAATTTTGAGTAGATTCTTTGAATCTCAGAACATGTCTCCCATTCTCGTGCCGTTATATTGAATTGTTTAATGCTGACAAAAAAATAATATCTTCAAACATGTTTGTAATTTCGGAGCATTTATACTGACTTTCCCACATTTTCGAAAAAATCAGGATATTTGACCCAAAATTCCCTCGATATCAGTTTCTGTCAATTCCGATTCTGCAATAAATCTCCAAACGTGTCTGTTATTTTGTAGCTATTACATTAAATTGTTCGAAAATGACAAAAAAATCATAATTTCTTAATAGATATCTATTCTGGCTATAAATCTCTAGAAATTATCTCCATATTCGAGCCATTATATTGAATTGTTGAATGCCGACAAAAAATAAAGAAAATACCACAAAAACCCATTGAAATGAATTTTAATACATCCAGACTATCAATCTTCAGATATTTTAGGAATTTATATTAAATTGTTGACAAAAAACACGATTTTTCGAAAAATACCTAGATATCAATTTTAAGTCGATGTTGACAATATATGTCCAACATGATTTTCTTATTCGGGCCGTTAAATTGAATTGTTAAATTCTGCCAAAAAATTCAAGAATGACCCCGAAAACCCGTAGATAGCAACTTTGAATCAATTCTGACACTAAATATCCAAACATGTCAGTCATTTGGAAGCAGTTATATCAAATTGTTCACAAGTAAGAAACACAATCATATTCGAAGCAAAAAGCCTCAATATAAATTTCGAGCCTATTCTGAAAATGAATCTTTAGAAATAATCTCCTTATTCGAGTTGTTATATTGAATTGTTGAATGGCTGACAGGAAAAAATGACCCCCTAAACCTCTCGATATCAAATGTGAAAAAAATATAGTTTCAAACATGTCCGCCATTTTGAAGCAGTTTTATCAAATTGTGCGCAGTTGTGAAACGAAATCATATTATTTGACGCGAAAAAAACAATTTATATCAATTTAGTGCCAATTCTGACAGAAGAAAACTCCAAACACGTCCGTCATTTTGCAGGGGATATATTACATTATTAAGTGTTGATAAAAGTCATAATTTTGGCCCAAAAAATCACTAAGGTAAGTGCGGTGAATATGCCCATGCTGGTAATATGCTCACCCGGTGCAATTTTAAAAAGTTTATCTTATTTGCTAATAGAGGGCGGTCAACACTTCAATATTCCGTACTTACAGCACTACGAGCCAAATCTGTGTTTGTTAGTCTCTCCAAAGAGGTTGAAGGGAAGACATACGTTTTCGGCGCTATTGATTATAAAAATAAAACGTGCTTTAATAGAGTGTAAATATTATATATGTTTGTTTGAAGGTTGTAGACGATGTGGTAACTTGATTACTATCGTTTCGGACGTCCATCGTCTCAATGTATTTGAAAGGTTTTCACGGCGTTTCGAATGCTTGTATCTGCAATCGTCTTCACCTGAAGACGATTGCAGATACAAGCATTCGAAACGTCGTGAAAACCTTTTAAATCCATTGAGACGATGGACGTCCGGAACGATAGTAATTATATATGTTTGTTTACATTAACTGTGAGTACAACATTTCAAAATACGACTTTTTACCATTAGTATACTACCTTTAAATTTTTTTTTAATAAATTACCGTTAACAACTCTTGAGATGCATTTTCTGTTTCTGTCGCTAATACGCCCATCGTTGAGTTAATATGCCCTATGGCAGAGATATAAGGGTTTTTTGTTTTGTTTTTTAAAGAGTTTCCTTAGTATAATTTGTTTATTTTTAAAATAGGCTTTGTTATTATTTTGATAATTACTTTTTGTACTCTCAGTACTAAGTGATGCCTACCTACCAGTGTGAAGTTTCGAATTTAATTTTTCAGTTAAATTAGAATTTTGGGTTTGTTTAGTTTGTTGTCATCATTCAATTTGTTTTTCCAAATTAATATACTCTCCATATAAATATGTTGTTTTGCTCTTGATAAAATCAATCATTGGGCACATTAGGAATATGCCATGGGCATATAAACGACAGGGTTGGTAATATGGCCAGTAATACTGATTTTTAAAAAAATGGTATAAAAAAAATATCAAAGAATAAATCATCCATTACTGTTCAAACATCACTTCTGTGGTTTCAAAGGTACGCTTTCTATAAAAAACCGAATTGAATATTTTGCATTTTTGATTTTCATCAAGGATTTCGCTTAACATGGGCATATTCACCGCACCTACCTTAGTTATAAATTTTGAATCAATTTTCACTGCAAATCTGCAAACATGTCGGTCGTTTTTGAGCCATTGTATCAATTTTGCCAAAAAATTAATAAATTTTGACTCATCGATATTAATTTTTAGTCGATTCTGCCTGTAAATCTCTGAGCCTCTGACATTCTCAATCCGTAATCTCATATTTTTTCAATATAAAACTGACAAGTTTGGAAACCATATATTCATGTTGAATTCCCTGGCTTTGTGCACTTTATTTCTTATTATACGATAAGTCTAACTTGGTGTATTTTCTGTATACTCAAATGGAAATTTCAATTGATTATTTTTTTTGCTCTGGCTTCATTATTGAGACACGACTGGGTTCAAATAATATATTCCCAAGCGATGATGATCGATTCAATCCCATGTGGATATTTTTGCCTATCGAGAGTTGAAAATCTGGTCGCGTCACAATTTTTTATTAGAATATGAGAAAAACAATTAAGTTTAGAAATAATATTGAAAATATTTGAATATTTCTTTGAAAACTTCATGACCTTGATTCTATAGGGTATATCTTGATGAATTACCACGATCTATATATGTGGAAATAAATATAGTGTGATTGTGAAAAAAAGGATTAGTTTGTCTATTCGGCTAAAATTTTTCGTTCTTGTATTTTTTGTTGAAGTTTCTCCAGAAGGCACGTCATATGTATTATTTGAAGTGAATTTCACTTCATTTTGAACCTCACTTATGATTTATATTTAATTTTTTTTAATGACCAAATATGAAGAGTTTATAAGTTACAAAAAATTTTGGATAAAACTGACAAATACAACCTCTAGAATACACATAATATATTTTTCATGTAAACTTATTTGTTTGCATTACGCACCACTTCCATATCTATTTCTTATTATGGAGAGTGCGCCAACACGTGAGTCGGATTCGTTAAGAAAAAAATGGAAAATGGTTCGACTCTGTTTCGGAAATGAACCCTTGTTGCAATTTCCTACTCACTACTCAAAACTCTCATTTTCCAAGATATTCCATTATTCAAATTAAATTTTTTTTGTATGTACAATTTTTATTTTTCTAGTATGCAGTACATATCTTTCGACGAAATGTTTGAGGACAATAAAGCATGAGGATATGGTTAGAACTTTATTGGATGCAACATTATATGACCAATGGTTAGGAATCTACGGTCCTCAACTTCAGCCAATGAGATCTCCCGATTTATCGTCAGTGGTTACATGGAATAAATGGTATAAATATATATATATATATATATATATATATATATATATATATATATATATATATATATAATTACGAATTATTGACTGAAGATGACTCTCAGCAGAGAGGTCGAAGTGCTTTCAACTCTCTTTCACCCGATACAATGAGACATGCTATGGGAAACGTCCGTTGGCGGTTGGAAAAAAAATTGGAAGTGTGTACTCTTTGGAAATGGAATACTTCATTGAGAAGAGTGTGACCACTCTTCTCTGTTGTTGTTAACCCTTCATTGAACAATGAAACTAAAACTTATAAATACGAGAAATGTACTCCCAACTATTGAATCAAATATGGGACAAGAAAAAAATAGTATTAATTATGTAAAAATACCTGAATATACGCGGAATTAATTCGAATTATTGAATATCTTGCGAATCATTAGCTTAAGTAAGTAAATTGGGGATGGGCTTTACAGCTACTGGATTTGTAGGAGGCAGAGAAAATAAATAAAAATGGAATTAAGGTACCAAGACATTTCATTTTTACTCAAGAAAAACTTTCCAGTCCCCAGGTACTGAACATGTCCCAAAATAAGGAATTGAAATACAATTTATTTACGGTTCTGCAATTTACTCAAAATTTCTCAACTGAAGATAGGCTGATGTGTTGGAAATATCAAGAGGATGTTCATAAAATCAGAAGTGGAATCATCTGCGACTGAAAGATAAACTTCAATTCACAGAAAAATCTTTCTATTCAATTGAGAATGTTTCCCTCTTCAACATAAAGATGGGCATTCTGCATATGTTTTTTCCACAAGAAACTTTTTCTAGCCAGATTCGAAAATCCTCGAGTTTTCAAAAAAATTATTTCGATAGAACTCTTCGTATGCCTCTTCTATAGTTTTTTCAAGTTGATATTGTATTTCGAATTCTCCGAAATCTTCACTTTTTTCTGTTGTTCTGAATTTCTGATGATTTTTTTTAAATTGTCTTCATGCCCTTCCATTCTGGCAAGCTGTTTTTTTCTGGTCTTTCATTTCCAATTCAAAGCCTTCTTTGTACTCGTATCATGCCTTTATCTGTACTATGCCTATTTCAATCAATTTCTGCCAAGATTTATGGGTTCTAATCTAATTTATAATTCGTCGAGAGAGTGCAGGTTCAATTCAAGCCATCGTGGGCCGCAATATAATTAAAAATTATTTTGGTTATATCTTCGAACCAATCGTTCTTGGTACCTAAATATCCCTCTGGTTCTCTTCGAATCGTCATCCGAATAGGCTCACGTCTTTTTACGTACATACAATCTTTGCTTCAATCCATTTTCCTATCATTACCTTCGTTATAATCGTGTTGGTTTTGTCCTCATGTTGATACTTATATTAAGATTATAAATAATAAAATAATCACCCTCATTCTTCCATATATATTTCAAGAAATCTGCCAATACCAGCATTTTCTGCAGCTACGAATTTTGCACATGGGTCTCTTAGGTCAGGTGTTATGATTTCGGAACATCCGAAAGCAACTTTGGTTCTTATACGTTCATCATCTTACATAATTTGTTCGGTACATTGTTTTATGGCTGTCCCTTCACTTAACCAATTGAGAATGGTGGTGGTTGAACAGGAAGTAGGGTCATAATATTTATTTCAACTCGTGCTCGTTCCATTAAAACTTACCAAATGCCGTTCAATTTAAAACTTCGTGAATTAAATAATTGACCAGACTAAAGTACTTGTTGCATCTGGACGCACATCTTTCATTTACTTTTGTCTAGGCGCAGCGGAAGATTCCTAATTTTTTTTATTTTGTTGCAGCTGTTCGGATGGCACGAGTCATTCGTGAACTTTCAAATTGACATAACCTTCCGCTTTTCATGGAACAATTAAAAGAGCTGGAAGCATGCTATGAAATCATCTCTATGAGAGAGGAATAATCCTCGGTTCAAAATATGATTTTTCATATTGAATATAAATAACTAACTAACCCAATGACTAGTTACTTTTTAGGATTTGGTACATAAAAACTATATTGAAGTGGCTAGCTGAGATACAAATATTGGTCTGTGTATTCATTACGGGTTCAACGAGAATCTGCCCAACGGCAGCTATGGAGGTGGTCCTCAACCTGACTCCCCTCAGAGAGTTAATCTTCAAATACAGAAATACACTCCTAATAATGCTAGAATTTGGGACATGTCTCAAGAAACAATGCAAAAAAAACAGTTTTGTTAAAGAGTTTGCTACAAAGCTGAGCTGCAAAAGTAAATGGGACCAAACACCATTTCGTAGTTGAACAGAAACGCTCTCACATGGTGCACAGATGGTTCTAGAATAGCAGGAGCAGGAACTGGAATAGAATCAAATACTCTGGAAGTCTGGGCCATGCATGCATTCAACATCGACGTTTGTCTGATAGCCGAGCAGCCATCAATGCGCCGTGCTCTAACCTAATCAGTTCAGATATGGTCTGGGACTGTTTAGAAAAAGTAAACCAACTGAGCAGGAAAAACAAGGCAACTCTCCTGTGGGTTCCGGGGCACACCGGAGAGGACGGTTCGAAATAGTAAATAAACTCGCAGACTTGAACACTTTTGCGGGATTGGTATTTAGAAAACTGAACAGTTATGTGGATCACGAAAAATCCAAATATTCAGAAGATGTACAAGGGATGGGACCAGCGAAGATACTTCTGATAACTCACAATCAGAAAACATCCAAGGAATTTATCACTTCAAGCAGAATCAAACAAACTACATACTTACAGGAATCCAGACAGGCAACTGCCGACAGAAAGGACCTGAAGGAACTGATATTAGTGGAGGGGGCAGTGTGCAAATTCTGCCAGGAGAAGAAAGAAACATTCTCTCAGACTCAAGGTACTACACCTGGGAGCATATGGGGTAAATGGAAAGAAATCATCCATGAAGATCAACAACAAACGTCAAGAAATCGTCAACTGCATAGATTCCATAGATCGCAGTGTACTTAACACCATCATCCACATACAAACATATAACCTGTCTGTCTCAGAAAGGTTTCTAAGATATTCCTACAGCTTGTCAAGAATTGGAACGACTGTGCAAATATCGCTACCAAAATATAAGAAAGGCATAACCAGAAGTAATAATTTTATCAGGCAATTTTGAAATAGAACATATACATTTTAATTATAGCGATTGTCTGTTCTGAAGATTTTGTTCTATTTTCAGTTCCATTTCAATGGGAATGATTGTGAACATTTTTTCCACGTAACTAAATTCGATCTCAGATGTTACTTTCAGATTCAGAAATCGTAGCTCAACTAACGTCCTATTAATTGCAAAGTCGTATTTCAGATTGAGAAACCGAGATTAGGACCAACAAATCTCCTTTAAAATCACTAGACGCCATGAGCAAAATGCCTAGTTGAAAAACATTCATTATTAACCTAGGATCTGGTGAAGTTTCACCTGGAGTTCACCAGAAAAATGTCCTCAAGGTTTATGAGGGAACTTTTCTAGTGAATACTCACTCAACTATAATCATAAATACGTGTATATGGTTGGGAAGTAAAGGAGTCCATAAATAGGTCGAATTTGTACTTTTTTCATATTTCTGCTAGTAATAGGCAGATGAAAGAGCAATTTGCAGTACTCCCAGCAACTGGAGGTGGAACCCATTTACCTTTAACGTCATCATTCCTTTCCATAAAATATCTCGGTTAGTAGCTGTTTATAAAATAGAGTCAATACCTGCTTGTAAAGTTGTCCTGCCTGATGAATTCGATAAATGTCATATCCGAAGATGACATGCATTAGTTCTCGAAAATTAGTCCAGAAGCCGATTCAGCTCCTGCGTGTGCTTCCGTTAGTGAGAGAGCTAACAAATTCAAAAGTTTTTCGAAAATGATTACAACATAAATAACGATAATTACAACCAAAATCTTCGAAGGCATTAACATGGAAAATACAAACAAGACGGATCCACCACAAACGGATTGATGTTGTCTTCCTGCAAGAGACCCATCGTAAGCGAAGAATCTCTAAGAAAACCTAACTACAAGATGCTGGAATGACTGGATTGGGCGTCAGTGTGGCGGCGTTGCCATTTTGCTAAGGCCTTGCCATTCTTGCGTGCAAATTGACATTTATTTCTAATGATGATACCCAACTGGAGAAGTTAATAAAAGTTCTGCGGATGAAAACGTACACTCCGTGGTACGTGCGGAGCGATCGGTTTCTTGAGGACTCAAATCTACCTTCCATCAGAAGTAACATGGGAGATCGCAATCAGAGAGTATTTGATTGTGCCAATTCAGGAAAACGCTCTCGTGATTATTATATTATAGTCGATGTACCAGCCACTCTTTGGAATGATGGGCTAACACCAGCCTATACAGGTTAGTGCAAATTGCATTCTCTTTAGGAATTATTACCATCATAAAGAAGTTTTAGATTTCAAAATTTTGAATAACATCGCCTTGGCAAAAACAGAGATTATCCTCTAGTTCTCATCAGTAAAAATTCTAAATTTCGTGAATGGCTGTAGCCCACTTGTTCGAGTTGGAAAAATGAGTGCCTGGCGGTTATATTCGACAGCAACTGAAAGTGATAAGAGACCCAGATATACCGGGTGGTCCACTTACGATTATCCACCCTCAATAACTCCCAGAAAAATTATTTTACAAAAAATCGCCGAGACATGTCGATTTCTGTTTGGAGGGGGACACCATTTGACGAGAAAGAGATATGTTATACTTCAACCCCCTACTCCCCAGAGCAAACCCCTCTATAATTTTAATAGGGAATGAGGGTCGTGTCATAAATCATTGTGAAGGTAATTCAATTTTGATACTAGCAGTGCAGAATTTTCTGAATTTGGATGAGGCATTCTCGAGATTTTCGAGTTCAAATGTACAAAATGATCTCCACTATTGTCTCCCAGACAGTAGTACAGTTCAGTCGTAATTATCCACCGATTGTCTCATTTTATTTGCTCACCGAGTACACTTTTTGTTGTCAACATGATTGTCAAAGAAGATATAATCTCTGTGAAGCATAGAAAAAGGTTTTGGTATTAGATATATCTTGGATCTTGTGGTGAAATTCCGTGAGACTGGATCAGTCGCCAATAAAAAAAAGAATAGAATGGCGGCTGTTACAAACGAGATCAATCAAATAGAAGTTTTAGGACAAGTTTCAATTGACCCAACTTTGTCTACACGGCAACTCAGTAGCATAACAGGCATATCGAGAAGTTTCATAATGAGGGAACTAAAATTGCACAAATTTCATCCCTATAAGTTGCACCATGAACTGAATGAGGATGACTACGACAGACGATCTGAATTTTGCGAAAATGTAACGAGAATGATACAGAGGAACCACGGATTCATTAAGCTTCAGTGCTGAGTGTTCATTTTTCTGAATGGGTTAGTGAACAGACACAACTCTCGCTATCGAAGTCAGGACAAATCCCACCTACTTAGAGAAGAGCACACACAATGGCCTCAAAAGTTGAATGTGTGGGCAGGGATTATGGGTAATAAAATCATTGGCCCAATATTCATCCAAAGTGATTTAAATGGTGCGGTTTATTTGGATATGATGCAGAATCTGATTGAACCACTTATTTTGGATGCTGTTAACACGGATCTTGATGATGATATATTGGCAGATAACATTTATTTCCAGCAAGAATGGGTACCACCCCATTTCCTATTACAGGTGAGAGAATGGCTATCCCAAACTTTTCCAAACAAATGGATAGGTCGTCGAGGTCCAATAGAATGGCCAGCACGCTCGCCGGACTTGGCCCCGATGATTTTTTCGTTTGGGGTCATTTGAAATCCGTCATTTATAAAACTCAACCTACCGACCTGAACGATTTGGAAAGAAGAATTATAACTGAATGCCAGGCAATTACCAGAGAAACAGTTTCAAAGGTGCAGGAGGCATTTGAAAATAGACTCTACTACTGTCTGGGAGTTGATGTCACTCATTTTGAACTGTTTTTGTGAATAATTGTTTGATAATCTATTTCGTATAATTTATTTACTCACAATTTACCAATGTACCATTTGAACTCGAATATCTCGAGTACGCCTTATTCAAATTCAGAAAGTTTTGCACTACTAGTATCAAAATTGAATTACGTTCACAATGATGTATGGTACGACCCTCATTCCCTATTAAAATTATAGAGGGGTTTGCTCTGGGGAGTAGGGGGTTGAAGTATAACATCTCTTCTTCTCGCCAAATGGTGTCCCCCTCCAAACAAAAATCGACGTGTCTCGGCGATTTTTTGTAAAATAATTTTTCTTGGAGTTATTGAGGGTGGATAGTCGTAAGTGGACCACCCGGTATAGTCATAGGCGATATTATAAAAAATCCAAGGAAAACCGTTGAAACCTGACAGTAGGCGAATGGAAAATTAAAAATGTGTCACGACAATTCAGGAAAACGGTGTCGTGATTATCATGATATAGTCGATGTAGGAGCCACTCTTTGGAATGATGGGCTAACACCAGCCGATACAAGGTAGTGCGAACTGCATTATCTCTAGAAATATTTTAAATTTTAAAATGGCGAAAACCAGAGATTATCCTCTAGTTTTCATCAGTCAAAATCCTAAATTTCGTGAATGGCTGCAGCCCACTAGGCGATATTATAAAAAATCCTAGGAAAAATGTTAAAACATGACAATAGGCGAATGGAAAATCAAAAATGTGTCACGACAAGAATAACTATTTGCCAATGGCATGATTCTGGTAAAAAAAAACAAGAGGAAAATAACAAACAAAAAATAATATACCGAAAATTCCGAGAAAAATTATCATACAGATGACCACTGAAAAAAGTAAAATTTTCATAGTATCCACATAAGAAAAGAAAAATAGAATTGCCATTCAAGTAAATGTATTTGAATAAGTTGCAAACTAAAAGAACCAAATTGAAAATAATTTGAATATTCATAAAGGAATAATAAAAAAAATCGAAAAAGCTGAACTGAGATACCGAAAGAAATGAAAACACAAGTTTACCAGAAAGTTGGCATACCAGTATAGGATACGGTAGTGAATCCTGGATTCTAACAAAAAATTAATGTAAAAGGAATCGTGATACTGAAATGGGATTTTTGATAAGAGGAAGAGGCATTACAAGAGGAGACAAACTGAGAAACGAGACAGTTATATCATAGCTGGATATAGAATCAGTTATTGGCCATAGACCTATGAGTCATATACCGTGATGACATACATGAGATGTTAAAAGCGAGATGAATTAACGAACTATACGAAACCAGAACCTAGGGAAAAAATGAAAAAGGACGTACGAAAGTAGATTACATTATAAGACACCTAATGGGATATTACACTCAATAATTAGTCGAATGAATATAACATTAGCTCTCCCCATCGAAAAATAAGTCTGCTGCCTTGAGGATAATTTCGCTTTCTACTTCTTCATTTTGTATAAACAGAGCAGCATATGTCGAGGCTAGAGGCATATGCAAAGAGACAATAGAATGCTCAAAAGATGCCCACAATGCCAAAATAAGATCAAAACTTGCTGAATGTCCTAACGGATCCCGTTCATTTTGGTCCTTCGCCAAAGCTGTGGGTAGAAACTTCACTTCCAGCTCATTTCCTCCTCTAACCAAAGAAGATGGAACACTAGCAACGACTGCCCAGGAAAAAGCCAATATCTTTGCGCACCTATTTGCTGGAAATTCCACTCTGGATTCATCGGGAAAACAACCCCCGAACATTACACCTATTGACAGTCACATGCCCGAGATCACCTTTCGCCAACGTACTATCAGAAAGATTTTGCTGGGTCTCAACACCAACAAAGCCTGTGGATCTGACGGAATCCCGCCGATTGTTCTCAAGAAATGTGCCCCCGAACTAACACCTGTTCTTTGCAAGTTGTTCAACCACTCTTACAATTTGGGGGTATTTCCGTCCAATTGGAAAATTGCAAGAGTACAGCCAGTCCCTAAAAAGGCAAAAGGCCCTACCTAGCAACTACAGACCTATCGCACTGCTATCTATTATTTCAAAGGTCATGGAAAAAGCCATCAACATCGAGCTCATGAAATATCTGGAAGACTCAGGAATTGTCAACGATAGGCAATATGGCTTCCGCCATCAGAGATCAACTGGTGACCTGCTCGCTTACGTCTCACATATATGGCAGCTATCTATTGAAAAGTATGGAGAAACTTTAGCTGTGGCATTAGATATCTCCAAGGCGTTTGATCGAGTTTGGCACCAGGGACTCCTCGCCAAGGTTCCGTCTTATGGCTTGCTCCCTCAGCTGTGTTCTCTGCTTGCTAGTTTTCTCTCAAACAGGTCTCTCCATGTAGTGGTCGATGGAGCTTCATCTGACACTCTACTCATAAATGCTGGTGTTCCGCAAGGATCTATTCTCGCACCAACACTATTTCTACTTCACATCAACGACCTGTTGAAAGCAACTTCATGTCCAGTACACTAGTACCCTCCATACCGCTTTCTCTTCCAGGGCCCCTATATCAGCCCGTGAAACCAGAAATGAACGAGGAAGAAATGTTAATAATATAAATATGGACTTAGCAACAATTCTCGAGTGGGGATCTAATAACTTGGTAGAATTCAATGCAAACAAAACACAAGCATGTCTTTTCTCTAGAAAAGCCGATCTCACTGTTCCTAACATAACTTTGTCAGGAGTAACCATACCACTGAAGTCATCCATATCGATGCTTGGTATTACTATCAGCAATAACCTTTCCTGGGGAAATCACGTGAGGTCCATTGCCAAAAGCGCATCCCAAAAACTTGGTTTTCTGTTTCGTGCCAAGAGCTATTTCACCCCCACTCAGCTGCTTATGATCTATAAGGCACAGATCCGACCTGTCCTGGAATACTGTTCCCATATTTGGAGCGCGGCACCTAAACATGTCCTGAGGCTATTGGATTCTGTCCAGAAAAGGGCAATTCGTCTCGTCGGTGATGCCTCGCTTACAAACTCGCTCACTTGTCTGGAACACCGTAGAAAAGTTGGCGATTTGTCTCTATTTTATAGATATTTTCATGGGCGATGCTCTTCTGAAATATCAACAATCGTTCCTGCTTTGGCAGTCTCTTCGAGATTAACCCGTCAAGTTCAGTCATCACACCCCTTCGTGGTCACTTTGGAGACCTGCAGAACATCACTTTCCAAAGACTCGTTCATCCAACGAACAGCGAGGCTTCATTGCCTAGGGAGGTGTTCCCCGAGGCATACAACCTCCAGAAATTTAAGAAGAACACCAACTCCTACCTTCTTTCCCTTGGTTCCCACGATGTTCTCTGAACATTACAGGATATCCCTTTTCGTGGGAACCAGAACATAGAAAAAAACAATTGATATTCTAATAAGTTTTTTTAGATGAGGAAATCATAAATAGTGAATTCATTTAGCAACAGATTTTGTCTTTCATTTTTTTCAACACAGCCGATGCCATCATATGGATTTTTCATAATCAACAAATAACTTTTTTTAAGAAACGTGTTCGTGTCTACTTTGCGGGAGAGTCTTCTAAATCTAAAGACATATCATGATAGCTAAATTGATTTTAAGTTTCAATCAGTGAACTATTATTCCAAGATTCTTGAGCAATTGAATTTTTTTTTGCGTATGTGTGTACTTTTCGTTTCGAGAGAAAATGTTCTCTCGTTTCGATCGATAAGAAAATATTTCGACGTCACTAATCGCACTCAAACAGTATTGAAAATTGAACTTGAAAGTGTTTGTGACATCTGCTCAGAGATATTTCAATTTTTCGCATCAAGCATTTCTAACATATAACGTCCCCATTCGATAAAAAATTGTGTTGTTCAATGTTCAATAGCAGAGTTTCAATTTTATACCTGTCAGTTCCATCCTCAGTTTGTTATTCATTATGCCAATTGTCATTTGTATTTCGAAATAAACCCATACAATTCATTTCCAACAACTACAAATGTCACTCTCACGAATAATTCACCCTAATCCGAATATGAGCTGCTCAATCAAATACCAAAAGCGGCTTCTAACACAATAATGGAGATGTTAGTGTGACAATTCGCAACAAATCACCCTTCTTGTTTCACGTCATTCTTAGAAATATCACTCATAAGGGTCAAAATAGCTGTATAGGGCCCAGATTAACACGTATGTTTAATAAATAGCCGGATTTGGCAGCTGTGCTGGAGTGAAGAGGGGTAGTTAACCCCTGCTTGTAGCACAGCCATATACTGCGGAACTTATACCTACTGAAGTTCAGATATATTGTATTGGATCGTTGTAGAGCCTATTGTTGTGACACAATACCACAAACATTTGTAATAATATCGATGTACTTTTGAGGTTTGGATAAATATACGAATGCCACACCAAATTCTGCTTCAATTGTTGTGGTTTATGGAGAATCATTTTCTTCACCAGGAAAGAAATTTTACTTCAGTAACATTGGGTCGATATTTTCGCTTGATTTGGAACACATTTCTAAAAGACATCTGTTAACGTTTGGAAATTATTGGCTGCATGGACAAGTAATTTCAACAATATTATTTTTTTACCACCACTTCAAACGACCCCGCACCATCCTTATGGAAATTGGCTTTCGGTTAAATTTCTTGAATTTTTGGTATGTTGTAGATTTTGACTTTTTCGGCAACAGTGTCCATGGGCACTAAAAAATTCACCGACTAGTTTTTGAGGATACAGGGTGTGAAAGATGAAAAGTGAAGCTTTCTGCTCAAAATTTTTTACAATTCCGATAATTGACAAAACGCCTATTTATTCTGGTAATACCATGCTTCAATGATGTTCAATGTCACGTTGATCTCGTTTCCATTATACTTTTTGGTTTTGTGCTCTATAACAGGGTGAACAAAAAAAACAATTCGATTAATTTTAAACCAGCCAGTGTGAGTTCTCTGATGAATATTGAAGATTCAATTTAGCCTGGATAAACTCCCTCAATCTGGATCGAAGTTAATTGACATTATTTTTTATCATACAGGGTGGTTTGCAATTAGGGGTACCCCTCGTTTTTTTTGTTCGGATAGGGGAGAGCATGTCATATATATATATATATATATATATATATATATATATATATATATAATATATATATATATATATATATATATATATATATATATATAATATATATATATATATATATATATATATATATATATATATATATATATATATATATATATATATATATATATATATATATATATATATATATATATATATATATATATATATATATATATATAATATATTATATATATATTATATATATATATATCATATATATATATATATATATATATATATATATATATAATGTATTAGAAATCAATGAATCTCATGCAATTTTTGGATTTTCAAAGTATATATGAATTAACTCGTTTCCACCCCACCCCAGAGGTAGAGTTGCCGGTCCGTTTTTGTAGTGGTATCCTCTGTAGGGCTTATCAACTTTGTATGTAGAAAATACGGTAAACAAGTGTCCCTAATATTCCAAATGTATTCTCCGATAATTAGCTGTTATTGAAAGGAACATAACTTTGATTTTCTGCTGCCCATTAACTCGGTATCACGATAAAGAAGTAGAGTTTTGGAAGTATGACTCTAATTTGGTCGTATTTCGTAAATAGTCATATATACTGAAGAAAATATTAGTCTAATTCCAAAAAAAATCACAGAAACGGGTTATCGGAGTGTCTTATCATTTTCAGAGGAAACTAGATTAAATGTCTTGAAAAACAATTATTATTTTTCTGAACGTTAGAAAATTGTTGATATGTAAATTTTCATTGTTCTTCCAAAATTCATCTTCTCCATTCGCACAGAAGCTTTCTATATAACTTCAATAATTATCATTACTATAAATTATTTATAAAGCACGAACATTTCACAGAATGTTCCATTTTCTAGACTAGTAAATGTGTAAATTGTTTTTTACAAACTTTTATTCGTTCGATTTCTGTCTGTCTCCAATCGACTTGAATTTGGTAGGTCTTCATCATTCCGGTGACAATGCATTATGACATTTTCATATAAAAACCAACATAGCGGCCAAGATGGCCGAGGAAGTTATGGCGAGATTCTATTCAAAATGGATATTTGGAGTCGGAAATCATGCTTTTCTTGTCCAAATTAGAAAATTCAAAATAGTGGCTCAAAAATGAATCGATTCTAGTCAAAATTGATATGTAAGAATTTTGGGTTCGGAAGTCATAACTGTTTTGTCAAATATAATAAAAAAATAAATGAAAAATGAATAAAAAATAAATAAAAAAACTTTTTGAAAACAATATTCCAGAAAATTGCACTACAAAGGAAAGATATAATGCTCAAAGAGATAATGTGGTGATAATGTAATGATGCGTTATTCAGAATTGTGTATTTTTGCTAATTAGTCTATCAGTAGTAATTTTATATTACTTTATATATTGATCATATTGTGTAAAAATCTTTTGGTGTATTCAAAATCCATTTTTTCAATATTATTTGATTGGGTTGATTTCTAATGTGAAAAATAGGTGTAGGAACGATTTTTTGCCGATTGTTCTAGTTGTTTTCATACTTTCATCTCTCTTGTATCGTTTGTTACGTTCGGGGTCTATTATAACAAGTTCTTTCTTTTTTTTATATTGTGGGATTATAATTTTTTTCACAGTATATTTGGTTGATATCCAGAAGACTTTATCAGTTGAGAAGTACATATATAGGCTTAGTACATTTTTTGCTGAAAATAATTTTTATGAATATTTTTTTAACAATTGCTACCTTTATTATTATATTTCTATAGAATATTTTTCAGAATAGAGTATAACAGAGAGAATAAATTTTTCGCAACTGTGATAAATTGCGATTTTTTTCAACTGCTTGAACTTATATAATATAATTCGCAATTTCTTTACTGATAATGAGAGGTGGATGTTTCATTTCATCGATCTGCTTATTCCTACGATATTTCGTGTTATTTACCTCTCTTTTTCACATTTCCTTGAATTTTGTATGATGAGCCTGCAGTAATCGAGAATAGTACTCTTATTGCACTGAATGGATTATAATTTAGTGCTTCGAAATTTATTGTTAAGAAATTTAAATTTTTTTTCTCTGCAGATTATTTGAGGTCTTCCCATGAGGTTCCTGGATTCAGTAGTTCACTGATATAGAATGAAAATGGAATTGGACCTAATACAGATCCCTGCGGTACTCCGGTCCGCTCAAGAAATTATCTATCTGTGAGTACTGTAGCCTGTCACTAAGGCAAGAGTCCTCTGAAACCAAGCTCCTCCAACACGGGATCAAAAGCCTTAGAGATGTGGGTGAACTCTTATCTATTATCTGTAAGAGAAAAAAGAGCGTCCTCTATAAATAATCCCCGTTTGAAACCAAATTGGCGTTCAGAAATTAGGTTATATCTGTCTAAGAATTCCCCATTCTTTTTTTCCATAATTTGTTCTAACAATTTCATAACGCCTAGACAGCAGAAATATCGGACGATAATTAGACGTTAAAGTTTTTTTCCATTTTTGAATAGTTGTTTTGTAATGTCTATTTTTAGTGCTGCTGGATAGATGACATCTGAAAAATATTCATTGATCAGGTAAACCTGAGGTTTTTTTATGTACATTGATGATAATACAAGATGTGTAGTTATACCGTCTATACAAGGAGCTTTGTTTTGATTCAGTTCTCGTATTGTGCTTTCCACTTAATCTCTTATTGTGGGGAACAAAAATATCGTATTTATTGAAATGTTTCTGATTTTTTTTTTATTTTATCCGAAAGGGTCTACCCACACCTGCAAAATATTCATTGAATGCATTTGCAATTTTGTTCGTGTGAGTTACTATATTGTCTCCAATTTTGATTTTCTCCAACATATTCATTGACTGTTATCATATTTTCTCAAAGTTGGAAATGTCTAGTGTAGTTTGTTTCCAGGTTTTCTTCTAACATTAAGACATTACTGTATTTGAAATTTTCTCATTAGTCCGCAAAGGTGCAAATGAGTTTGAAATACTCCCGAAGTCCATCTAACAGAGGAATATCGGAAGTGAATATGAGTTCAAAACTCACCAATTCAATGAAATCACAAGATTTGGCAAATTGCATTAATTGATGATTCACATCCGCTGTTTGTGTGTAGTTATGAATGAACCACAATTAGAAGTGTCAAATGTCAATCTGACAGCACATGTGGCTCCTAATGCAAGACGGTCGGACTTACGATCATGAATGAAGTGGAAAATGAAAAAACATCTGCTCGAGATCAGACGTTCATTATCTTGTTAAGGAGTCGAAAGTTCAACGCGTACGAGCCCATTCACGAAGTTAATTGAGGATTGTTATGAACGTATGATCTTTGTACCTACAGGGTGTTCTGGAAGCAGAAATGGAGAGGAAATAAAATAGAAATGAATTGATGAGTGTGATAGACAGGAATTTAAAGAAATTGGAGCAAAATGCTGGTAGCATGGAGATGTGAAATAATAATATTAATAATAGTTGTTTATTGTTCACTTAGATGAAGGTACAGTATTTGGAGTAAAGGGGTACATTTGTGCGGAGCATGAACAAGGTAGGAATTAGCAACATATAAAATAGTAGACTATTTGGCCATATGATGAATGGGGGGGAGTAAAGGATACTCAACATTTGTTTACCGCGTTTCTAGTATGTTGTGGATGGATTCACGTGTTTGGGACATGATGAATTTTTTCAGTTCTTTTTTTAATTTTGAAGGGGGATTTGATATTTTTGATCATTTCGGGTAAATAATTGTAGAATTTTGGGCTGAGGTATTTGAAGCTTTTTTGTCCTATGGCTTTGAACATGAAAGGAAAAGGGTATTTTTGTTGTGGGTTACTGGTATTGTAATTATGTTCATTTTTTTGTAGGTTAGATTGAGATTTATGTTGTTTAATGTTACAGTTCTTGAAGATTAATTGCCTTGGATTCAGGAGTCCGGTTTCAACATGAAGTTAGTCTGACGGGTGATCATTATTCTTCCTGAAAATTATTTTTAAGAATTTTTTTAGAGTGGTTTCCAATTTTTTAAGTATGGTTTTGCCAACTCCGCCCCAAGACATTATTCCATATGTAATATGGGATTCCACTAGCGAGTAGTATAATATCTTCATTTGGGACACATTCAATAAATCTCTGAGGGTTTTGAACTTGAACATAAGGTGCTGGATTCTTTTTATTATGAAGGCTATGTGTTTTTCCCATCTTAGATTGGAATCTATAATTACACCTAGGTATTTCATTTCCTTGCATGATTTCATATTTATGTTTTGATCCATTTACAGATTGTGGAAGTTTGGAGAAGAAGCTTTATACCTTGTAAAATGGTAGATAAAAGGTCTAATGGAAGTTGATTGTTAGGAGCCATTGTTTGATTTCCTTGAAATCAGTTGCAAGTATGACTTTCAGAGATTTCCAATTTTTGGAGCTATAAAAAACTGCTGTATCATCAGCATATGTTGTTATTTTTCCGCAGCTCTGGACCGAGAATAGTCCGTTCAGGTATATATTGAAAAATGTTGGTCCTAAAATAGTGCCTTGTGGTACGCCATACTCTATCACTCAGATTTCACTCAATGTATTCTTTATTTTCACGCTCTGGTGTCGGTTCGATAGGTATGATTTGGATAAGTTGAGTTGATGTCCGCTGATTCCCATATCTTCCATTGATTCCAGTAGTAGAGTATGGCTTACAGGATCAAAGGCTTCCGATAAATCAATAAAAACACATAGTGATGGTCTACTCCTGTCCAAGCTGGAGTAAATTTCTGAAGTGAGGTTCAAAATTGCATTTTGGGCAGAAATGCCTTCTCGGAATCCAAATTGTTTTTCAGAGAGTAGTTCATACTTTGTGAGGCCCTCTGAGAGCCGTAGTGGCAAAAATTTTTTTTCAAATACTTCGGCAAAGTTAGTTATCACCGAGATGGGTCTGTAGTTGTTAACGTTTTTGTGGTCTCCGTTTTTGTATATTGGAAACACAATGGTATGTTTGAATTTTTCTGGAAATGTACCCGCCATGATACTTCCATTTATGATAGAAGCTAGTGGTTCCGATATTGATTCAGTGATTTGTTTCAATGTTTCGGATTTGATCGCATCCACTCCGGGTGTCTTATTGTTTTTGAGAGATGTTATGACTCTTATTATTTCTATAGTAACTGTGGGAAAAAAGATACCTTGAGACAGGTGGAAAAAACGTAAGAGGAAAATAATAAATAAGGTTTCGAAAAGGACATCAAATGAAATAGTAAAGAGCAAGATGAAAAATATCAATGCAAGACAATAAATGTAAAAAAAACATGAGGCACCAAAAGGATATAGAATCGTCATGAAATTATGGGCAAAAGTGGTTATAACAATCAGATAAAACTGACGATAAAGAGTTTGAAATTGTATTTTTTCATTCTATGCATGTAATCGATGAAAAAATGTCGGTTGAAGACGCCTCCTCATCCCCGCACTGTTTCTATATAACCTGTACTGACATAAAGTGAATTCCGCCTTGTTTGTGGAATATGAAACACAAATATGTGTACCTGGTATACCCATGATGAAGTATAGAACATATGATTGGTGATTAGATGAATTTAGAATCTGATCAATGAGAAAGTTTGCTCCAATTTAACATACCACCACGAAATTAGATTACTGTAAGCTCCTACTCTATAATAGTGCAGAGGTTAGCCTGTCTGGGAATAACAGGGGTGATGTTCACATGCCCCACTGCAGCATTGAAGATAATGCTGAACCTTCCGCCACAACACTTGGAAGCGGCAATGATGACTCAAATTTGAAACCTCAATTCCCTAGCCCCAAACCCTTCTGTGGTCTCTCCAAACGACGAATCGAGGAAGAACTGGGAAGCTGGCCAAATTGAAACCCATTGGACTAGGGTTCCAGGACAAAAACAAGCGAAACGGCTTCTGAGCCCATCACCAAAGAAAGATGAACAGCTTCTCGAGTTAGACAAGAAAGATTTGAAACTGGTCACGGGACTGCTCACTGGACAATTGCCTCCTAAGATATCACTTCAAAAAACGTTACTGTGCCAAGACTGGGAGAACTTTGCTGAAACTGCGGAACACCTGCTTTGACACCGCCAATAACTGTTTTGCAGAAGGCTTAAATTCCTCGAAGGGATATCATTAACGCCCTCAGACATCAGAAACTGTTACACTTCGCACTTCGCATAAAGGGTAATGCACAAAAGACCTTATGGATAGCCTCACAGAACTCCCTACAAGCTATAACATTCTCTACAGCAATCCCTAGGATCTAATTATTTAAATACACTCAACTAGCGTATTCTCAACTGCAAGTACTCTTTCCATTTCATCAACTCATAAGGTAAGGTCCTCGTCAGTTTTCTTATCTGATTCGGGTTCTCCAGGATCCAGATGGCCTCGACATTCACGTGGTGGAGGAATCGATCTTCGTAATTTCTGGTAACATTACTAATTGTTTGACTAACAATATTCATCTCCTGGTCTCTGTTTCTGAAGTATCTGCCTGCATCTATGGCGTTCTTCAATACGTTGTTTTGGAATCTTTCTATAATTTGAATGCTATTTTCAGGGGCACAACCCCACTGTTGAATACCATATGCCCATATAGACTTGGAATAAGTTTGTTGCAGGTTGACAAAGTGGATTTTCTTTCCAAAAGCGAGTGCATCCAGTATCAAGCGGAGATATTCACACGAATCCTTCAACTTTAAAAACGAACAGATTATGGAAAAGCAGAAAGTGAAACAATAGTTAGATTTTACGATGATAGGTACCGACTCATTAAAAAAAAGAAGTCTTATACAACAAAAAATATATTAACTTAAACTGTATCAATAATGAAACATAACTTACTTATTGGATTTGATAGCTGTTCTGTTTTTGAGGCCATATTTGTTCCTCGTTGCTTCAAATGTAATAGTTTTTTTCATTCTAAGTCTACATGTAAAGGTGAGTTGACTTGTCCTATTTGTTCCGAGGCTCACGGCCTTGAAGGCTGTAAGCCTAATAGCCAGAAACAATGCATAAATTGTGCAAATATCAAACGTAATGAACAAACTAATATTAACACTGATCATGCTGTCTGGGATTATCCTAACTGTGAAGCTTACAAAAGAGCTTTTGAGAAAATGAAGCGAGATCTATTTGGTGCGCCTAACAAGTAGCAACTAAAGGTGCCCTCTTCTCTGAATTTGAGCTTAAGTCATTCAACTGCTACAATATCGACATGCAAATTATCAGTTTATTATCAAAACATGCGTGGACTCAATTCAAAGACAACCAAATTATTGCTTGCATCTGCGCAGAGCGAGTACTCAATTATTGCAATAACAGAATCATGGTTAGGACCCGGGGTAGGAAATGCTGAAATGTTTGATTCGAATAGATACACCGTTCTGAGATGTGATCGTGATCTAGATAATATGAATGTCACTCGTGGAGGGGGAGTTGAGCTCGCCATTGATAATAGCATATGTACAGTTGAAAATCTAAATTTGAAGGCACATCCTTCGTTTAACGACTTATATATGATTGACATACTATGTGCGAAAATAAAAGTAGAACATCAATCTTGCTACATAATTATTCTTTATATTCCTCCAAATAACACAGCAGAAACTTATAACGCCCTCTCTGAAATACTGAGCTCATTAGATTTCTTGTACAATAACAACATACTTTTCATTGGTGACTTCAATTTAAGTGAATACTTAACTACTCTGGATGGTAGGGAGCCATCGCCCCGTGTTTCCACATTATTCAATTTTGTTAACTTTTTCGAATTAGATCAATACAACAGTATCACAAACAGCAATAATAAAATTTTGGACTTGGTTTTAGCCAACTTTATATGTACCGTTGAGTCAGCTCCTGAAATATTAATTCCAGAAGACAATCATCACCCCTCCCTCCTAATTACATATGATATAATCGGTAAACGTTGTAATAATAAAAATAAAACTAACTCGGTCTATTATAACTATAAAAGAGCGAAGCTTCCTGTACTCTACCAAAAAATTGCTGAAACTGATTGGGACTTTTTGTTAAATATACCTGATTTAAATGAAGCATTCAATAAGTTTTATCTCAAGTTGAATGAAATTATTCACTCTGTTGTACCCTTAGTTAAGGCCTGTAAAAGAAACTACCCGCCTTGGTATAATTCGAGCATTATAAGAAAACTCAAATGTAAACATAGAGCTTGGTGCAGATACAAAAAATTCCAGGATCAGCTTGCATTTATTGAATTCCAAAAGATAAGAAGAGAAGTAAAGTCTGAAATTGAATCTAACTACCAACTGTACTGCCGTAATATCGAACAGCAGATCAAAACGGACCCAAAAAAATTCTGGCAATTTGTAAAAAAAAAGAAACACTCGTCATCTCTACCACTAACAATGGTCTATGATGGCATTGAACATAATGACCCCGTAAGCATTGCAAATGCCTTTGCGGAATATTTTAGCAATTCTTACGCTACACCTAGTCAAACCATACAAAATAATACTACCGTAAACTTGGCGAATGATGCTTTGATCATAACTGAATTTTCGGAAAGTGAAATTTGTGGAGCTCTCAAAAAAATCAAGCCAAAATTTACAATGGGACCTGATAAAATACCAGCTTTCCTGATTCATGACTGTGCCTCCTTATTTGCTGCACCTCTGGCAATACTTTTCAACCTCTCAATAAAATACCAGCAGTTCCCTGATGTGTTGAGACAATCTAAATTAATACCAGTTTTCAAAAAAGGTGACAAACATGACATAGAAAACTATCGGCCTATTACAATAGTCAATAATTTCTCAAAATCTTTTGAAATCCTTCTTAATAAACCACTTTACAACCATGTCAAAAATCAAATAACTGAGTTACAACTGGCTTCTTCAAAGGTAGGTCAACTACCACAAATCTCTTCTGTATTACCCAGTACATATCCAACGCATTCGAAAATAATGCCCAGGTAGATGTCATATATACGGACTTTTCCAAGGCCTTCGATAAGCTTGATCATGATATCTTACTCAGTAAACTGAATGCATTTGGCTTCTCAGGGAACTTGAATACCTTTTTCACCTCTTATCTACAAAACCGCTCCCTCTACGTTGAGTGTCATGGCCAGAATTCCATTTTATTTACACCAACATCAGGCGTTCCACAAGGTTCTGTTTTGGGTCCACTTTTCTTCAATCTGTTCATAAATGACATTATTGAGGATGTCGGAGTCAATTGTCTATTATATGCGGATGATTTGAAATTATATATAAAAATAAAATGCCAGAATGACTGTGCCATTTTACAAAACGCCTTAGATAGAGTAAATACTTGGTGCAAAAATAATCGTCTTCTATTAAATGCTAATGAGTGCTCAATTGTAACATTCACTCGGAAACAGAACAACATCACCTATAACTACTCAATTGGCAATGATGTGCTCCCTAGATCCAATTCTGTTCGTGACCTTGGTGTCACCTTCGACCAAAAATTATATTTTTCAATACACATAAATAAAATTACCAATGAATGTTCTAGGGCTTTAGGTTTCATTGTCAGAAATACTCGTGATTTCTCGAATAAGAACACACTGCTACTGTTATATAATTCCTATGTCCGTTCTAAAACAGAGTATGCATCTATCATTTGGTGTCCATATTATAATGTCCATTCAAATAATCTTGAACGAATCCATAGACGCTTTATGAAATATCTCTCTTTCAAAGAAGATGGTGCGTACCCTGCTACAGGAATATGTAATACCGCTTTACTAGAGAGACATAACTTTACCTCTCTTGCAAGTAGAAGGAATACATCTACTCTGATTTTCCTTCATGAGGTGATCCATGGCCAAATCAACTGTAGTGCTATTTTGAGTATGCTGAATTTTCATGTTCCAAGAGTGAATTCAAGACATAACACTCTATTTTACCTCGAATTCTCTAGAACAAATGTACAGAAAAACTTACCCTTATTCAGAATTTGCAACAACTGCAATGCTGTCAATGACAGTTGTGACATTTTCTCTTGCAGCATTGCTTCATTGAAAAAAATCAGTTTTTGATATTAATTTTCTTTTTTCTCTAGTTTTTGTATCATGTCTCATTTCTACACTATTGTTGTATCTTTACTGATTCTCAAATTATTTATGTTTTTTTGTTTTTGTACCTGTGATTTTCCCCCCCTGTAAATGGATTTATGTTGGGTGGTGTACAATAAAAAAAAATAAAAAATAACACATTTCAAAATATGAATACAATAAAAATTTAAGTACAAACTGAAAACAAAATGAACGGAAATGAAATACTGGAAAATCGAATTTATAGAAAAATAATACTATCTAATACACTGATAACACAAATGAGAGAATGATAATGAATTGAACACAAATATTGAGCTAAAGTTCCAAGTATTTCTCTACATACTAACTAGCTTGTTGATAAAATTAAAAACCTTCTTTCGAACAGCTGATACTTTCTCCGATTTCGATCCTAAATCTGGATGTATTTTCAAGAACATATTTTGCAAAAATTCCAATGTTGTTGAGAGATCTTTTGAATATCTTATATTCAAAATAAAATATAAGGCATATGCCACTTTCAGAACATCCAAAAATGTTGCTTCTCCTTCATTACCAATATTTTCCCTCTCAAAATATACATAGTAAATAACCATTGGTTTGACACCTGCAAAATATTGATGGCATCAGGAACATAAAGAACCGGCTGGAAAAGGAGTGTTTTTGAGTCTTAAAAATAATTTTTTTATGACTGTCAACAGTCTTGAAATTTTTTTAAATCATGAAACTGTGTGTGAACTGATGAGAACTATCAAATTTTTTGCTCCGAATCGCAAGGTATTCATGTAATAACCGTCCAAAATTCAATAACATATATCTGCTGAATGAATACTCACCAACTTCTACAATGGTTGGAGTAAGAGGTATTTCTTCTGGGTCTATATCTGATATGTTCTGGAAAAGAAAGAGGAATTAAAATACTGAAATTTGTCAGTGGAGGAACTTGAAAAAGATATTTTTACCACAGATATTTTTTAGAATACACTTTTTTGACAAATGAATGATTTTAAGAAAGCGGTGGTTTAGAAAAACGAATCAAAATTAAACGAATCAAAATTCTAGATTATCTGAGAGGCCTTTTGGTTCTCAAGCAAAATGTATATGATCCGTTATTTTGGATTTTTTAATGTTGACAATGTAATCATAATATCCGACCTCAAAATAAGGCATAGTACTAAAATACAGTTTTTAAAAAAATATTCCGAGAAAAAAGTTTCAATATTCGTCTTCGTATTCTGGATATTAATGTTTGATAATTTCATGCTGAGAATTTGTGAAAGAAATTATTTTTTCAATAATCACAAACAAGTTGTTAATTTGACATGAATCAACGTATGAATTATTATTCATAGGCCAAGAAGTGTTTAACAAAAACAACTAAACAAAAACAAGCAAAACAAAAACGAAATTAAATTGATTTTTATAATATTTTTTTCCTAGTGTATGTTGTTCTTAGATCTCCTGACATCGGGTAGTGGTGGGTCATTTCAAATAAACTTGATTTGAATTTATCAATGCTGAGAATATTATTGCCCATCTTTGATTTCAAGTGCTCAAAATTAGGCTTATCTAAATCAGAGAAAACATCTATTATTGTTTCTAGAGAATAATTGCATAAAAAAAAATTTGACTGCAATATCAAATACATATAACTTAGTAATTTTCCACTCATTTTTTCTGAATCAACTGTGGAAACGATATCATCAGTCGAGCAATTTGGAGAAGGAAGAATGCCAGATTCTAATGTATCTTCCACAAACTCATTATTGTCCCATGTGTTCGTTTCTTCCACTTGGTTTTGTTCTGGAAAATGTGCAGTGAAATGTTTTCTGTTGAAATGAGAAGTTAAACTAGAAATATTTTTGAAAACATAGCTGCTCTTGCATATCTCTGATAAAGGACAAACCATTATATTTCCACTCCTCAAATGACTGTACGCATGGGAAAAAATGTTTTTTTATCTTGTAACACGAACTCACATTGTGAATATTGACATACAAATGTTCTACTACTCTTCTGTGTTTTTCCTTCACCTGAGTGGATTCTAAAAATATGTTGTTTAAACCCTGTATATGAATCAACCGACACGCCACACTTTGAATGTAAGTATGAAAAAACTGGTGTAAATCATATTTACGGAGCGTTATACATTTGAAACTACATAAATTGCAAGAAAACATAATATAAAATGGATATACTCACTAGATAATTACAAAAACCCCACAACTGAACCTATTCTATGAACATTTCATGATAAACACCGTACTTATCACCGAAATATTGAATGCAGATTTGCAGCAGAGGGTGAACAGATGATCTCACCACTTATATACATATGAACACGCTGGGCTCAGGGTTTAGAGGAACGCATCAAATGAACATAGAGGGGGTTTCACATAACAAAACATGTCAGGATACACTTTACCGAATCAATCTGGTGAATCATTCGTTTTCACAATGTACTTTTTATGCTTTACATGTTTTAATCTGTAATACACTTCATCGTGTATTTTTAAAGTTTTGATCATGTGGAATGTTGGTCACAAGATATGGTCTGTGAAATTCACAGAACGTATTAAGCTTCTTCACAATGATTTTTATCAGTGTATGACAAATCACTGAACTGGATGGTAGAAAACTGAGTAGAACATATTAATAAAACTGTGCTGCTTGGATATTTCGGTGATCTCGCCGACACATATTCTCCGAGTTCCTTGTGGCCCAAATATTTAATAGTGAAGAAGACTTTAATGGTAAATGAGAACATTAAAATATCTAATTATCATAAGTTAAGCGAAAACTTGGAGCAAAGGTCAGAAGGATACCTGCTAAAGTAGTCTAAAGTTCTGTCTAGAGAAGATTTCTTGAATTTTTTTCATGAGGCAGCGAATGAGACGTTTTAAATGAACAAAGTTGCAATAATATTTGGTGTATTTATTTAGTGGGTGTCGACGACAAAAACTTGTGAATATTCAAGTTACTAACGTAGAAAATAGAAAATCAGTTTTTGTGTTAAGCGTACCAAAGCAAAATTGAAAGCGCGTTTTTACCATTGTTGACGAAGAAGTAATGAATAGTTTGAAGCTGGTAAAAGACTACATGACTCTAATGACACGTGGTTATTCAGGAAAAAGACTTTATCTGAACTATAACCGAGGTCGCTGTACTGTACAGCCAGTTGGAAAAAGCATATCCCGTTCATCATTGAAAAATATCTGGGTTTGAGATATCTTGAGTATACAGGTCACTGTCAAACATTGGCAACTCTTCTGGAAGAGGCTGAAGCCAGTATGACCTCGTTAGAGCACCATGGTGGATGTAACAGTACGTCGGCTGCTGAGCGATATTTAGAAAATAGTTTACTTTGAAAAAATGAGGTTTCAATGATGCTGGCAGGCATATCTTCTGGTTATTGCTTTTTTTCACAAAAAATTGATACACAGACAATGAAACACGAATCAACGTTTACTGCATACAATCTAACTATCACCGGATCCTTCCAAAATTGCCAGTTTTATGTGAATTCGACTGAATAATGTTCAGTAGATATTTACATAATACTTGCTGATTGCATATTTTATTATTTCAATAATAAAGCTCTTTGATAAGTTATTGAAAAAATAAGTGTTTTTTATGCCGCGCTTTATTGATATAATTACAAAATATGGAATAACTTAGGTACACTGTTATGTAGTTGGTAACTAAGCAATAAAAACACAATAATGAATTAGTATGACATAAATTAATTTTTTGGCAACCGATAGACACTTTACATCCACTTTCTCTTCGATAATGATATTATAACTCCTTTCTTTCGATGTATCTGAACTGTTGATATTTTTTCAAGGCAATGATTCTGCAGGGCTCAAATTTTGGTCGCGTGTTTTTCTCAACATTGGCATTACATCAAAATGGACAATCATCCCTTCAATAGCTCGACCAGATTAAACACAACTTCGGGCAATAAACGCTCTCACATTATGGGTACGGCATGTCAGTGTTGAATGAGTCTCCAAAAAAACAATTCAGTTCATTGTAATAGGTATAACAAAACGAAGGAGGGAGTTAGATAGATTGGTTGCACATTGAGAAGGGTGAATCTTTGCCTTCTCTCTGATGGTCACCAATTTCCAGAACTCTGGAGTCATAAATGAGATGAAGAACAGAAAATGTATCTTTTAGGGGGTACTCGTTAGTTTTCAATTAAAAAGAAGGCAATACTTTCTAGTTTAAACTGTTCTGTTCTGTTTTTTGGGTATTTGAAAATATGTCATCTAGTTATTGAATGAACTAGCAGGAAATACTGTACACAATGGAAAGGAATCGTAAAGTGAAGTCAACAGTATAATTCAGGTCCAATTTGGATACTTGAAATATATAATGGGTCCGCAACATCATCATTACAGAACTTACATCCTGACACAACCAGTTGATGCTGCAAACAATTGAATATATCAACAACAAACACATTTATCCAATTCAGAGTTTATTCCATTGTGGCTAAATAGCATGTGATTATGTTTCGTGCATGGAGCAATGTGTCCACCAAAGACTTGAATCACGTTTCAAAATAGAATAGAAGCGAACTGGAAGGAGATTCGGTTATTTTCAAGCTAGTGTGATGACCTTTATTCTTTTGGATAGGTACATATAAAATAAGATCCTGATGTACTGAAATAGATGGATTGATCTCTATTTCTCATATTGAGATATCAATGTGCTATTGTCAAACTGAGTATTTGAAAACATTAATTTCATATGTTGAGAATATAGTCAAATATTCATGAACGGATTATTTCACTACTCATATTTTATATTTATTATGTGACAGTTTTGACATGAATGTCGCAATCGAAAACTATAGGGAGGGAAATCAACCGCCAACGTTTTCTACAAATGGCGGCAAAGGAAAGTAATCAGTAATATTTGAATGAATTTCATTTGTGCGTTTGATAACATTTAGGAGTCTTTAGTGAAGTGGTGGATGATATATTGTGACTGAGGAACATTCCTTAGAGGCTATTCATTCAGTGCGATTGAAAATGTGAGAATACCCTCATTTGTTGAAATTTTCAATTTTCCTAATCTGTTCATTTTGGGTTTCTGATAAATTCTGAAGTTTTGATGGATTGACTTTGATATTAATTTTCTTTGGAGTTTTCAAGGTATTCAATTGATCAATTACAATCTCATTTACTGATTTAATATATTTCTCATATTCATTTCGTTTCGTTTAAACGTGGAACCGCTATTACATCCTAAGCTTTTGAGTTGCACAATCTGAAATCATTTCAACCTTTATTTGATTGTTGTATGAAAAAATAGATGAACATTGAGAAAAAAAAATTCATTTGGGTGACTGCCATTAATTAAATTCCCAGTAAATAATGAGAAACAATTTTTAAACCAGTCTACAAAGAAGGCTCACTATTTCAGAGATTGACAGAAGTTACAAGAGAACTCTGTCGAAAAAAATTTATTTTACAAAATTAAGTTATACTGATAATATGACTTGTATCTGTTGTTGAAAATTGAATATTTCATAAAGAATATATTTAAATGATTATTTTTTTTGTGTAATTTTTAACCAATTAGAACGTTCAAGGTGGTTAAGTTACCTTGTATAATTTCGATAATACCTGATTATACACAGAGTAGCTCCACCAATCGAAAATCTTACAATTATTTCAGTTTTGTAGTAAGCACATTGACATCAATATATAACAATACACAAACTAACAGGACCGTCAAATTTTGACGTTCATCAATAATTGTTCAAAAATGAGTCGATTCGGAGATTTATCATCAAATGCAATAGACGAAAGTATACAAAATACAGAGCTTCATAATACAGTGGAAACAAAACAGTACGTATGGAAACAATTTCTTACGTTTTGTCGTGAAAGAAACTATGTACTGAATGAATCAATTTCCACTGAAATGATAGCATCCATTTTGAAAGATTGAGCTTTCAATATGCGAAAAGGTAATGGAGAAAATTATAATAAAAATGTGGTTGAAACAATGCGGAACGTAACGGCAAAACAAATACAAGAAAAATACTTATATGAAGGAGTTTAATAGAGTAATTGATCCATTCTCTAGTCCCATATTTTTAGCCGCACGAAACGCAAGAAATTCAAAAAGGAGAAAACATCAAATGTTACCGGACAAGAGAAAGGTTAGTGCATCAGCATTTGAAGATACCGAGTACATAGATAGCAATGATAGAAGCGTGGGATGAAAATACACCGGAATGATTACAAATAAAAAAAATCCTAATTGATTCTATAGAACTTGCGTGGGGAGGGAATGGAGGAGCCTTATTATTTTCAAAAGAAACTGGAAATGATGATACTCCAACTGGTAGGATAAAATATAATCCTATTTTCACCAAAACCACACAGGGAGGAGCAAAACCGTGTGCTAATAATAAATGGCTTGTACCCAATCATAATGAAGTAAGTCGTTGTCCAGTGAGACTTCTAGATACTCTAATGATGAAAAAGGCGATAACATCAATATCAAAACAGATAGGTTATTTCTGACAGTAAATCCTAACTGGAGAAAACAAAAAACCCTTGGCTGGTACAAAAATATGCCAATTGGAGTGCATGAAATTAGTAAACGGACCAAAAAGTCTGCAGAATTGGCGAATTTAAATATGACAAACAAAACTTTTTCAAATCATTCTCACCGAGCCACTGCTGTTTCACAATTGGCAAAAGCAGGTGTACCGGAACAAGAACTTATTGAAATAACAGGACATGGTAATAGCAATTCCATTCCTACCCTACCTACAGTAAGATGTTAGAACAACAGCACCTGGACATAATATATAAGATGAGATCCAATTTTAAAAACGCTACAGGTTCAAGTAATAACTTCTCCGGTATTTCCAGCACTTCAGTGAGCAGTAGCCACGTTTCCAGCGCAGAAAATAACGTAGTATATAATAATTGTAATTTTCATTGTACCAATATCTATTTAAATTAATGAATTGTTTATATTTACTCAATTTACTCAAAAAATTATCGTATCAAATACAATACGTACTTCAAAATAAATACGGTTATACATCTCAAACTTCCTGCATAATTACAAATCGTGTCAGCTTGACAGAATAAACCTTCCGCTTCGCGGTGGGATTATTCAAACTGTCAAACTGACACTCTTTGTAATTATGCAACAAGTTATCGATTTATAAGCTGATTATTTTGAAGTACTTATCGTAATACTACTGAATATATAGGTATACTGGCGATTCGATTTCGTTGTACTCACCTGGTAAGATTAGATCGTTACTCCTGGAATGAATAGAACATACCACTACCGCTTTCTGGACTGGTGTTTTGAGTTCATTATCCAAGTCTTATACTTCTAAATTTTTTCCCGGAGTCCAAGTTTGGTGACTACATACACGGAGTACTCATTTTCTTCAGGAAACTTGTGAAAGGAGAGGTTAGCATTCACGCTTCTACTACTATTACAACCAAACACACAACAGTTTGTATTACTCAGCGAACGAAATTTCGATACATCATTCTGACTTGATATTTTCACACTCGCAATCATGTGAAGTACATAACCTAACTAATTTTTTGGAATTACACACTCTTTTTTTAAGTGTTTATACTCAGAACTTATAAAATAGCTAATTCCGTAAAAAAACATTTAATCAGGTATTTGTTGAAAAAATTATTCAAATCAGATGTAGATCAGAATCATCCTAGAATAATGATGAAGTTGAAGCTTGAATGATGAAGTTTTTCGATCATTTCGCACGTTCAATATGTGAAGATAAGGAATATATATTGTATTGTAAAAGTATATAACCTAACGTTGGTATCTTAGGGCCAACGTTAGCCTATGTGAAATTACATATTTTTACTGGGTATATTCTCAGAATTTATGAAATAGCTATTTTCGTAAAAAAATACTTCGGGTCTTTGGTATATGAATGGTGTTCTGCTCTTTCCAGAATTTTGTGAACTGTAGATACATTGGAATCAGGATCCAATCGGTTCAGTATCAAGTGGTGATTTTCTGAAGATGAGGGTCGACCAGATTCAGTAAGTTCACGAAGATGCCGAGTTCGTGGTATTTAGGCTCAACAATGTTTACCATGATTTGGATAATGGGTTGCCGATCAGGATAAAATGTATTGAACAACTACATGTGGTGCGCATTCTGTCTTCAAATCCGACTCAACGATTTTTTTTTGTCGTTCAGTTAATTCAACTATTTGCTGTAAAATGACGAAGTTACACTTCAAATACTCTGCATTTGCCAAACAAAACATGATGAGTGTATCCTTCGAAGAAATAACTCCAAAAACCCAAAAACTATTTAACGAAGAACGATATCTATTTTGTATCTCAAAAAATGTACTCTTTCACATTTCCTAACAGGTTTGTCATTTGAAATAGATCCAGAGCTACTTCTGGAAATGTACACATACATAATAAATACTCCACTCTTTCCAAAATACTGGAACTGAAATTATAAAATACAGAATAACCAGGAGTTCACTAGGAGCTTTTAGACATACTGTAGATATCCTCACCTTACCGTAACATATAAGATTTTACCATCAGGAATCCCAGTATATTTGCGAAATAAATTGTTATTTTTGTCACGAAATAAAGATTCGCGTAATTTGCTAATTCCTAAGCGCACAACCGCAATATACACACGTAGTTTTTCATACAATTCAGCAAAACTATACAATACGTTACCCCATGAACTCAAAGACTTCAGTTTGAGAAACTGTAAAAAAAGTTTGAAAGTCGCCTTCCGAACAAGGCATTGATGTTTTTACCATTCATTCTTGCAATGATTTTTGGCACATGTACAAATTTTACTATTTTTATTTCTATTCTTTTTATCTCTTCTATTTACTCATTTTACATTTTACTTCATTGTCACTCATAATAATATACCAATGTCATAATTCCGAAATATTCCAGAGAGCGGTTTATTGTTTACCTAAAATCAATTCGCTTTAGGAAAGAAGTGACAAATTATAGAAATTTCAAGAAAGTTCGATAAGAGTGTTTTTGAAAATGATATTTGGTCGAAAAATTCAAATTCTGTATTTCGTGTTGAATTTGTATATTCAAGCAGAGCGCATTCGGCTTGCAGCTATATTCAGTGCTTATCTGTCATGAGAATAAATAAAAACTTTTTACCAAAAAATTAAACCGACGAAAAAATCAAATGAAAAGCGAAAAATAAAATAAACCTTCTTAGTCTCACTGATAATTGAGCTCCTAAACTAATGTGGGTAACCAATTTTGAGTCGGCGCCAAACAAACAATTATCGAAGATCATTATATTACCTGTGAAGAAGTAATCAAAACGCCGCTGCCATCATTTTACGCTTTACCTAATTCAATTGCTAGTTTGTTTGGCGCCGACTCAAAATTAGTTACTCACATTAGTTTAGGAGCTCAATTATCATCTAAACTAAGAAGGTTCATTTTATTTTTTGCTTTTCAGTTGATTTTTCCGTCGGTTTAATTTTTTGTTAAAAAGTTTTTGTTTTTCAATTTTTTGTGGTTGAAATCTACCAATTACTATCTACTTAATTTTTGATTACTTCCAAAATACTTACTTATCTACCTTACTTCAACTATTAACCGTTAAATATTAGATTATCTACTTCAACTATTTATTGTTATATAATATAAATTATTTTCGAAAGTTCTGGTTAGTTGATTTCACTTTGTATATAATTCCATCCTGTCATAGAATCATTGTGACGGATGTAGGAGGATCTGTCAATGTCAACTACATTGTGGCAATGTTCACAAGAGAAAAATCAATAATCCCCTATTCTTCTACCCATAGGGGTGAATTATGTTATTCCAAATTGAGGTATACCCTATCTAATGAAAAAAATCATTCAAATCGGAAAACCTACCACAAAGTTATGCCTGATAGAATCGGTTAACGGACCAAAATTCAGGGTGAACAATCAATACCTTCCATTTTGCGACCCCCCAGAATATATTTTTCTGTTCAAATTCGAATGGGACCAACTTTGAAGTACACCCTATCCAATGAAAAAAGAATCATCGGAATCAAACTGCTCTGTGAAAAGTTATGCGTGGTCATACATAAAAAAAAATATACGCGTCGACTAGAGAACCTCCTCCTTTTTGATTTCGACGGTTAAAAATCATTTTGATGGATTTGATTCTCATGACGGATACGTACTGAAGATGGACGTAGGCCGAAAGCGTTTTGCTTGAACATACCCATTTTACAAGTAACACATAAGTTTACTTTGGATTTGGATTTGGAATCGTTGTGTATCCAAGCATGGTCGACGGAAGTAATATCGAAAAAACAATATTTGATAAACATCGTTACATGCTGATCATTTCCTGGGATACTATTTCTCTCATTCGGTATTATACAAAAACCAGGAGAATGTTCCTCAGTAGAAAAAAAATTAAATATTTATTTATTGTGGTGTATACAAATCATCCTAAAATATTTTTTTCCATTAGAATTTTTCGTGGAAAGTCATCAAGTACGTAAGTTGAAGTCAATTGGGGTTGGAATCAAAGGTAGAAAATACTTTAAATAAACTTTTGATTTGATTTGTATTTTCTGGAACTTATATATTTCTCACATACCATGTAGGTGCAAAAATTTCATGTAGCATATACGGTTGAGAAAATAAGAGTTATTTTTCCATCATCCCGATTATGTTTCTGAGTTTGTAGAAGACTGACAAATCCTCGAACACCGAAATATGAAACTGCAAATTTGAGATGAATTGCACAATATTATCAACAAAAGATCGAATCATAATTCAACCCAAATCCTACCGCAATTTTTAATCCCATTTTCAAATTTCCTAAGTAGATTATGCGTCTTTCATATGGTTCAGAGAATTTACAAAAAACTCCTGAAGCCCATTTAATCTAATATTTCAATTAGATCTCCGGTTCTCGTAATTTGAGAGCAACTTTTTTGGTTGGCAAAAGTGCAACTGTTTTCAATAGAGAACGAATATGAGAACGTAGATAATCTGATGCGTACAAACAAATGAACAATAAACAAGACACAAAAGTATTAGGTTGCTTGTTTGTGATTTCACGATCAACTAGACAAGATAACATTCGGACCAAAGGCATATGCCGCACCCCTCATTCAGAAATGAAACAAGGTTGGAATATATTACCCTGTAATGTTCAGTACTGACAAAAAGCGGGGTATCTACAAGCAAAAAGCTAGCCTACATAATGCGAGGGACGAGAAGTTGCATAGTAGACGCTATTTTATTTAACAAAAATTTTGAGAGAATTTCATGTCATTTCGACTTTCTGTTACATAAGCAGGATATTCTGGTAGATTTATTTAAAATTCACAGTGAATGCATCAAGTCGAGAATAGGAAAAACGAATCGTTCGAATCAATATTATTATGAAAAACAGTGTGCTAAAAACAATTTGATGTTGATCAGAAGAAGTGAAAGAGAAGTTTACAATGTATGTAGGTATTATCTCTGTCATTTGGGAGTTTTTTACCTGGAAAGTTTTCCGGAAGTTTTGAAAATTGGTAGTTTTTATAGATTTCGACGTGCTCTTTCCGAATTTTCACTTTGCCACTTCTTATCTTTGCCGCACCCGCCGCCATATGAAAAACATATTTTTCTACAACTGCTATGAAAAGTAGCGTATTTCTCATAGCTCACTTAATTTGAAAAATATGTATTGCTCATACTGTGAGAAATATTTTTTCTCACGGCACTTTGCCCACACCACTTACATTCATATGGAAAATCAACAAAAATCGACAAAAACTTAGTTGGCTGCTGTCCAGCTTTAAATAGTTATCACAACTGTCAGATTATAGGAGTTGTACTAGACAGGTAGTCCACAATTGCAATTTTTTTAAAATTGGAAAATCCCCATCTATATAAAGGTCACTGCTTCAGACGTTCTTCGGCAAGAATTTCAGTAAATGCAGGAGGGGACATCAACCTCAAAGCGCCATGGAGGATGGCAATCCAATACCGTGGGAGAAGGATACATCGGGGAGTCTATTAAAAATTAAATTAACGTTGCTAATAAAATCGTCTTCACTGAAATGGAGACAGAAAATGCTCCGTATATGAATGATCAACCCTCAACTTCTACAATTAATATAACAGAAAATTTACTAAAAAGAAATGAAATTCCTGGTTTGACCAGAAAAAATTGTAAAAAAAGAGGTGGGATATTTTAATGTTATTTTAGTTTTGCTAACCATAAAAATAAATATTGAGGTACATTACTTGTATTCTTTATATTTGTGCAGTTGTAGGAAAAGTATATTGTGCAACATGTGGGGAAAGTACTTTTTCTACACTCGTGAGAAAAGTTGAACTTTCCCCACTTGTTGCACAATATACATTTTTTTACAATATTTCATTTCCAACTCATTTTACGGTAAAAATAGATATGTAATAAATTAAACTGGAGAAAATTTCCCACAATTTATGTTCCGTTTTTTTTTTGTAAATTGAATAGTTTTAGAGTGAGGGCCGCAAAGTCTACTCCAATTTCCATCAAGTATCGCATCAATTCCAAACTCATACTGTTTGCGGCCCTCGTACGCTAAAACTATTTATTAAAAAAAACCGTTGGAACATAAATTGTTGGAAATTTTATCTTGTTTAATTTATTACATATGAAATAAGATATTGTCAAAAAACTGTTTTTGGTTCCCATCTTTTCAATGGCGGCGCGAGCGGCAAAGATACGAGATGGCAGAGGGAAAAGTCAGAAAAAGCACTTGGTTTTTTTTTTATAATAACTTTGGTGTGACCATAGATATTTTTGTGATACGCATCTTCTATTCATAAAAAGGCATTTTCTGCTTGTACAACATAATTTTTGGCTGATTTGTTTGGAAATATGAACAGGATGTTCATAAAATCAGATGTGGAAAAAATCTTTCTATGCAGTATTCAATTGAGAATGTTTCCCTTTTCAACATAATTTTTGGCGTTCGTGCGGGATTCGCACTAAAATATTTCAGAGAGAAAAGTAATACGCCACTGCTTCTTCTTGAAATAAAAATAATTTTTGAAATCTTTATTCCTTTCTGAGCAAATCTGGTCTCCTGATTTTTTTCGGTCGTCGTACGGTTTTCGCATGAAAAAATAGAATTCATTCATTTGCACGTTGTTATGAAATCGGGTATTATCAAGGATTAAAAACATATCTAGTAGGTAGAAGCAGATTTCGTTTTGTAAACATAAACAGTTTTGAGAGTTGTCCACCTAGTCTAGTTGTCACGTATTTAAGTCATCAAAATTAACAATATTATTAAAAAAACATGACGAGATATTGTTCGAGAAAGAACGTATCAGGGTTAACATACTCTAAAAGTGACTTTAGGATTACGATGAGGAATAATTTTATTTATTACTTCAGAAGTATTTTTTTTATTTCCTTTTTTTGAGGATTTTTTCATTATTCATTAGCCCTCAGGATTGAAATTGGAATACTATGACCTCCTAAAGAAATTCAAACTTTCAATCCATTAGAAATTCCCCTTCTAAACACTTCAATTCTTTTAACTCCGGATTAACTCTTGCATGAGCTCATTATAGATCAATAGAAAATAATTATAATCAAGCCAAAGTTTAATTTTTACCGTTATTTCACGATTTTATTCTACTATTTTACAAGCTTATGAATATATTGAAGCCCCATTTACAATTTCAGATTCTATCATTCTTCATAGCAACAGGATTTCATGTATTACAACATTTCTATTAATTTGTCTAATTCGTCATTATTTTAATCATTTTTCATCAACACATCATTTCGGATTTGAGGCAGCTGCTTGATATTTACATTTTGTTCTTATACATTTCTATTTAGTGATGAGGTAGATATTTATATAATAAAAAAATTATATTTGACTTCCAATCAAAAAATCTAGCAACCTAGTATAAATAATTAAAATTATATCAATACTAATAATAATTATTATTTTAATTACATTCATTCTAATTCTTTTGGTAAAGTTAATTTTACGAATTCTAAGTTTGCAGATATGCGTTACATGTATGGGCTTGCTAATGGTAACGCACTGGAAGCCAGGCGGTTGTATGACGACCACTTTCCAAATAGAAATATTCCGGGTGCACGTACATTTTCAAACATTCATGGAAGGTTGTGCGAAAACGGAAGTTTTGAACCAGACAATCTAAAAGGAGTACAACGTACTGTAAGAACACCAGAAATTGAGGTAGCGGTTTTGAATTCAATTGAGGAAGATTCTGGATCAAGTACACGAAAAATTGGGAATGATTTGAATATCTCACATTTTCTTGTTTGGAAAATTCTCCACGACTTTTTATTATATCCCTAACTTATCCAACGGGTTCAGGCGCTACTCCCCCAAGCATCGAAAAGTCATATTATTTATTAATGACCAATGATATTTTCGAAGTGTGGTCAGTTTTTCCTAACACAGAATAGTTCTAGTTATCCCCATCACATTTATCAGTTCGTGAGCAGGAATTTCCTGAAATGCGCGCTCATCTCTATCTCTCAAGTCCTCCAAAGAAGTTGGTCTCCTCGAGTATACTTTGGATTTTTTGTGACCACATGAATAAAAATCAATAGGGGTTGAATCGGGCGATCGGCTGGCCATCTGATTGGACCATTTGTTCCAATCCATCTCTGCCCATAGGTATCACTAAGATAGTCACGAACAATATTAGCATTATGTAGTCCTGCACAATCCTGCTGAAAAAACATATTTTCCCTGATGTTTTCAGGTAAACCGTTGATATTATTTCGAATATCGTTCTATGAGAATTGTAGATTTCTTTGGCCCGTCAAAGGCCCGTCGAAGAGAATTGCCCCAATGCTTATTGTCTCTATGATTCCTACCCAGACGTTGAATCCATATCTTTCTTGAAAATTACCTTCCCTCAGCAACCTAGGATTTTCTTGAGCCGGATACCTCGTATTATTCCTATTGAACATACGATTATTCGTAAACCTAGACTCATATGTAACAGTATCTTCGAGACAAGACCGTTATTCAAATTATGATGACGCAAAAGCCAATAACAATAAGTTAGTCTCCGTTCTGGGTCATTTTCAAATAGATGCTGATGCAAACAGTATTTATAGGAGCGATATTTATGTTTTTTCAATACTTTGCTGGCACTTTCCCTGCTGATCCCACATTCAATTTCCAATTCTCGCACTGAGGCAGATGGAGAAAAATGAACATATGCTAAAACATTAGTTTCCGCTTCTTCACTGACGATGAAGTGGATGTGGTTTTGATCAGCTTGTTCTTTCCTTAGCATTATTTCCAATGTCCTGAAATAGGTCTTCGAAGGGTGTCGTCTTAACGGATAACGAACAGCGCATAGCATACTAGCATTGACAGCGTTCTTCTGACATTCTCTGAATATCAATATCATATCGATTTGTTCGTTTCGAGAGAAACGATTATTATTTTCCATTTGGTAAAAACTTTTTACAAACGAAACGAGATGACAAGGAAAATTGGTTTTTCATTTTTGACATGACATTAATCACCTATTGTTTTCCATGATTCCACGGCTACCTTTTATTTCATCAAACCTCAACGGAAAACTGATTGGAATTTGTAGGCATCGTATAAAATATTCTACATATTCAATAATCGATTGCAAAAAGCAGAAGGAAAGTGGTACATAATATATATCGTTGAATGGGTAATTGAATTCTCTATCGAATGGCAGGATGGTCCTTGGTAGGTACTATTCAAAAAAAACATTTTTTTCGTTGAAAGTGCGTTCAGAAAATGTCAATTGCTGCTGTGAGATTTGTTATTGATCTTATCGATGAAATGACTATTATTATGAATTACTGATGTGAATTAGTATAGATTTCAACCTGATCAAGGCCTCCTGGGCTAAAAAAAAAATTATTTTTTTTCTGTAAAATAAAAATCTGACAACACTGTCGTATGTAATTTGAGCCGTGGAATCTGAAAAACATCAAACATACAGGGTGTTCCATTTGAAAAATCAAAGTTGATGGCTATTCTGGCGACACCATTTGTTTTTCATATGTCTGTAAATCCGAAATTGTGTCTCATATCTATGTACATGAAAACTAAACCGACGAAATACGGAACTGAAGAGTAAAAAATAAAATAAACCTTCTTAGTCTCAGTAACTGAGCTCCTAAACTAATGTAAGTTACTAATTTTGAGTCGGCGCCAAACAAACAAGCAAATGAATTAGGTAAGGCGTAAAATGATGGCATCGAGTTGCACGGTGACATTCTGATAATTTTTTTGAAGTAATTCAATGATGTTCGTTGATTGTTTGTTTGGCGTCGACTCAAAATTAGTTACTTACATTAGTTTAGGAGCTTAGTCACTGAGACTAAGAAGGTTTATTTTATTCTTTACTCTTCAGTTCCGTATTTCGTCGGTTAATTTTTTTGTTAAAAAGTTTTTATGGCTAAAATATACTAATTACTACCTACCTGTTTTTTGGTTACTTCCAAAATACTAACTTACCCACCTTACTTCAACTATTACCAGTTGAATAATATGATTATCTACTTTTCCTATTTGTTGCAATATAAATTATTTTTGTTGTTCTGGTTAGTTTATTTCATTACTTTCTATATCATTCCGTCCTCTCATAGAATAAAATGGTTTTGACGAACAGAAATAATGTCAGTAGCGATTTGTCATTGTCAACTACGTATGTGTGTGCCAATGTTCATAAGTGAATAATAAATTATCCCCTATTTTTCTACCCGTAAGGGTATATAATTCCATTCGAAATCTAAATATAAGGTATACCCTATTATTAAAAAAAGAATCATCCAAATCGAAGAACCCAGTACAAAGTTATGCCTGATAGAATCGGTTAACGGACCAGAATTCAGAGGGTGAGTGATCAATATCCTTCATGTTGCTACCCTTAGGGGTGGATTCCATATTTTAAATTCAAATGGGACCACCTTCAAAGTACACCCTATCCACTGAAAAATGAATTATCGGAATCGGACGCCTCAATAAAAAGTTATGCGTGATCATACATAAAAAAAAATAATGAAAAAAAAAATACGGGTCGACTAGAGAACCTCCTCATTTTTGGTTTCGTCGGTTAAAAATTTCATTCAAATCGGTTGATAAGTGAAGGAGATATATGCATGGCCCTAGTCCCATTCTCACCCGGTATACATCAACAAGAAATATGTTAAAAATAATAATTAAAATACAATTGAAATAATTAAAAATTAAAAGAGTTACAGATATTGATACTACATAATAAGTATCGTAACTATTGTTATATATTATTTCCAAACTCCATATGTGAAATTACACGATGAATAATATTATACTAAGTTATTACTACTCGATCATACGTTCAATAATGTGAAGATAATGATTACATATCGTATTATAAAATTACATAACCTAATGTTAGTAATTAGAGGCCATCGTAGGGCTATGTGAAATAACACAATCTCGATTTGTTTGATAATACGAGCAAGAAATCAAATGACTAGCGCTGAATGAAACAGCAAATTTTCACTTTCAGATTTTTTGGTTCAATATCCAGCGTGGCTCCAGCCTGGGAAGTGGTTGTTTTCTGTTATATATTACGAAAAATTACTTCATAATATATTTTCAACTTTAAAGAAAATATTTTCATTCAATATTCAATGTTTCCCTTTTAAATACAATCTCTTTTCAAAAGTATAGTATATATACCTATTTATATACCTATTTATATATATATATATATATATATATATATATATATATATATATATATATATATATATATATATATATATGTTCAAACAAAGGTATTCCCTTGAAACAGATCAGAATAATAGATAAGATTTCCATTTCCAGGTTTTGTTTTAATTCACGTAGGATCGAGTTTCTAAATCCCATCAAAATCTGATTACGAATCTCTCAAAAATGTTGAAACGAACTTCTTAGTCCTGGAAAAATAGGATTTATCTCAAAGTAAGCTGGAAGACTTACCACATCTTTAGTCAATTGCTGAAAATACCATAATTCCTTTATGTAGTTGTCCAAGTTCCATCACACCATAACGTAAACAGATTACATGTTGGTCATATGCGTCTCTTTGATTATTAGGATCCAAGGCCTGTATTAGGATAAGCAGCTTAAATAGCCATTGGTGTTTATCATTCCGTAATTCATTTTTGTTTATGTTAATTATTGGAGAAAGATTTCCTTTCATTTCAGGGATTTGTAAGTGTAGTTTTTCTGGTGAAGAGGATTTAGTTAATGCTTCGGAGAATAACCAATAATTGAAATCACCCTTTCGATAGGAATTTGCGCCGAAATCCAGTGAAAGCTTCACCAATCCACTTCTGGGAAATTGTTCGTTTGGAAAATCATGGGTTATTGAAGGAATAAAATAACTAATAAAAATACTTTTACCGACGACACCAAAAAGGAGGAGGTTCTCTAGTCGACGCGTATATTTTTTTATGTATGACCACGCATAACTTTTTATTCCGAGAATTCTTTTTTAAGTGCATAGGGTGTACTTCGAAGTTGGTCCCATTCGAATTTAAGAGATAAAACCACCCCTAAGGGTAGCAAAATGAAGGAATTGATCACTCACCCTCTGAATTCTGGTCCGTTAACGGATTCTATCAGGCATAACTGGATTCTTCGATTTGGATTATTCTTTTTTTATTAGATAGGGTATACCTCAAAGTTGATCATATTTGGATTCCGAATGGAATTATCCGCCCTTACGGGTAGAAAAATAGGGGATAATTGATTTTTCACTCGTGAACATTGGCACACATATATAGTTGACAATGACAGATTGCTATTGTCATTATTTTTGTTCTCCTATATCCGTCACAATCATTATATTCTATGAGAGGATGGAATGATATACAGAGTAATGAAATAAACTAACCAGAACAACAAAGGTAATTTATATTACAACAAATAGTAAAAGTAGATAATCATATTATTTAACTGGTAATAGTTGAAGTAAGGTGGGTAAAAAAGTATTGAGGAAGTAATCAAAAAACAAGTAGGTAGTAATCAGTAGATTTCAGCAACAAAGAATTGAAAAATAAAAACTTTTAAACAAAAAATTAAACAGACGAAATACGGAACTGAAAAGTAATAAATGAAATAAACCTTCTTAGTCTCAATAACTAAGCTCCCAAACTAATGTAAGTAACTAATTTTGAGTCGGCGCCAAACGTACAATCAACGAAGATCATTAAATAACTTCAAAAAAATTATCAAAATGTCACCGCGCAACTCGATGCCATCATTTCACGCCTTACCTAATTCATTTGCTTGTTTGTTTGGCGCCGACTCAAAATAAGTTACTTACATTAGTTTAGGAGCTTAGTTATTGAGACTAAGAAGGTTTATTTTATTTTTTACTTTTCAGTTCCGTATTTCGTCGGTTTAATTTTTTGTTAAAAAGTTTTTTAAAGACAAGCTTTTATTTCAGCCGCGTACTAAAACGTTTAAATTAAGTCTAAGTCATAATCACAAAACTTGTTCGCCATCCTGAAGTCGCCATCTTGAAGTCGCCAACTTGAAGTCGCCATCTTGAATTCATTGATTTTGACAAAAAAATCATAATCTCCGAACCTGAAAACTCCCTCATACCATAACTACAAATCTCGTTCACCATTTTGGAGACGCCATTTAGTATTTTTCTCCTACAAAAGTTCCATAATGCATTGTCAACGGAATTATAAACACCTGCCAAATTTCAAATGATAATAATAATAATAATATTCATTTGCATCAGTAATACCTACAATAGTTGATAATCCTCATAATAATTTGACATAATATTAAGTAATAGTACTCTGACACAAACAAATGAAGAGAAAGAACACATTCATTCTTTCATGCGACACTAAAACATAACAAATAATGATTGCACACATACATATACATAGATACATTCCACACATACATACATATACATTCACATAGATATATACATGTAATACGGTATTGAAGCAGGAAAAAAAATAGCCTAAACGAAGAGAACTGAGTACCTGGACATATAATTATTTTGGCATATTGAACAGTAATAGAGGACTGATAATAAAGAGCATGGGGAGTATGCTGGATTAATGGGTAATTATTATTTTTTTTTTTTTTAGTTAAAGAAGTTATGTATAAGTTGTCTCTGATTACTTAGTAGGGATGACTTAACCTTATTTCTATAATATGCTTCAGAATTGGAGATGTTGAAAAGGGACCTTTCTGAAATAATATTAATGAATCGTGGTCCTAAAAATGATAGACATTTGGTACCCACTGTTTTATTTGCTAGTGGAGTTTTCAACTTCATTGAATATTTAGCTCTTGTTGGGTAATTATGTGAAAGAAAGTCAATATGTTTTCTATTCTTGTATAAAAAGCACATTGCTTTTAGAAAGAAAATCTGTCGAATATCTAGTATCCTAGCTTCTTTATATAAGTTATCTGATGGGTAGGTTCTTTAATTCGCGATGCCACCCCATCCGATAATTCCATTTGCTATACGGGAGTCTGCAAGAGTGAAATAGAGCATTTTTAGATGGTGCAGAGGTAGGATTTTAGTAAGGTATTTGAAGCGGCCCAAGAAGGTTCGCATCGTATTTACAGTGTTATTAACATGATGATTCCAACTTATCCCCAAATATTTTATATTCTCAGTACGTTTTATTGTGATGATTTATCTCTGAAGTGTTATACTGAGGAAGTTTGTTTTTGTAGCTTGTAATAGGGAGGAACAATGTTTTATCAAAATTTATGGTAAGCAACTTGTGATCAAACCAGTCAATGATACTGTTCATTGCTGATTGGATTTTAGATTTTAGGTTCTCCCAGCTGTTTGATGTATACAAAATAACTGTATCATCCGCAAAGCTTATTATGTGTCCAGAGGTTCTAATGGTTAGTAGGGTATTGATATATATGATGAATAGAATTGGTCCGAGTACCGTCCTCTGTGGTACTCCGAATTTAACCAATTCAAGACTACTATAGGTATCATCAATTTTGACACATTGCTTCCTATCATACAGATATGATCGAAATAAGTCGTGTGCCACTCCTCGTATTCCTACATCTTCCAAGGATTCCAACAACTGTTGGTGGTCGACAGTGTCGAACGCTTTTGCAAGATCCAGAAATACACCGGTAGCAGGTTGGCTCTTATCGATTGCATCATACATTTTCTGAGTTATTGATGCAATGGCTCCTTCCGTAGATTTTCCGCTTTGAAATCCGAATTGATTGTCAGCAATTATTTTGTGTTTTTTCAGAAATAGTTCTAACCTTGTTTTTATGACCTCTTCAAAAATGTTAGCATAGTTAGTTACCAGAGATATAGGTCTAGAGTTTGATGTAGAGTTTTGTCGCCTATTTTATGTAAAGGTTTTATTACTGCGATTTTGAATTCAGTAGGGCAGATTCCATTTCCCATTATAATATTAATAATATAACACAAGGGTGCTGCTATTTCCTTATATATTGCTTTTAATGTTTCGGCTTTTATATCATCTATACCTGGCATCTTATTATTTTTTAAGGATATAACAATTTCACTTATTTCTTTTTCATCCGTAGGTTTGAAAAAAAAGGTGAAAGGATTCATTATTCTGGGAGGTGGTGATACTGGAGGTTTTTCTATGTTTTGTGCTAGTTCTTGTCCCATTGTATTGGCGATTTCTCTATTGGAGTCTAAGTACTTGCCATCTTTCGATTTCAATTGTTTTATTTTTGTAGGTTTATTATTGGTGTTGGTAATATTTTTTATTGTTTTCCAGAGCTTCTGTGCATTATTTTTATTTTGTTCGATTGGATTTTTGTGATAGTTGAGTTTTGTAACATCGATAAGTTTATTTAAATGGTTTCTGTATTTAACATAGTTCCCTTTCAGTCTTAGATTCTCTTTATTTTTCTGCCATTCCTTGTGTAGTTTGTCGCGTTTTTTTATAGATTTTATAAGACCTATTGTTATCCAATCTTTCCTCTTTATGTATTTTCTTTTTTCTTCATGAGTCTTGTTTTTTTTTTCAATAGTTTGATCAATGTTACCAATGAAGTAGGTTGTAGCTTTCTGCCCGTCTTTAATTTTATATAATGAATCCCAATTCAAATGATTTAAGTCTTTTTTTATTTTGTATAATTCATCTTTTTCACTATATTATCCCTATAATCGGAAGCTAGACGTCGGTCAAAATTCACTTGCAAATTTGACCCAAACTAACGAACGAACGAACTAACTAACAAGTGAAACTAAATAAAAGCTTGTTAAAACTCTAATGATAGTACTATGAAAGCAGTTGCAGAAGCCGGTAAAATTGAATAAATTTTTATTTATGAATGGAACTGGTATGTCGGAGGCATCACACGTTTGAAAAAAAAAATTTCATACCATTCTTGTCTGGATTTTCTATCACCCTTCTTATTTTCCAGTTACTTATTTTGAAGCAATAATAATCAAGCACACTGTTATTAGAAAAATATTGTACTGATGTTACCTTTTAATGAGTAAAACAAACCAAGAAAAGAGGGAGTGGAAAGAAACTGCCTGCATATTATTATCGAACAACTGCTTTTCAACAAAATCTGTCGAAATGGGCTCCTCATTTTCAGATTGGAGAAGGTAAAACACCCAGAAATCCACGTGAAGAATCAATATTCCTCCACAAAAAATAACTTTTAAAAAATATTTCATCGAATTTCTTACGAATCACGAGAAGACAAAGAATAATTGCAAAATAATGCGTAGAAACAACCAGCAAACGGTAAACCACATGAGGAAAACACACACAGGTATAGTTTCTTTATGGAAAATAGTCACTTCTCAGATCAAATTCAATTTATTTTGTTTTGAAATTCAATTCAATTTCTTTTATTGCATTGTATTTCATGAATCAGATAATGAATAAGCAAAAAATTTAATGAAATGAAGCAAAACGAAACTAAACATACAGAAACATGAAGAATTAAGTCATAGTAGAATCCCAACTACCCCCAGAAATAAAAGATATATTCTCTAGATATTTTTTATGTTAATGACTGTCAATTATTTTTCAATCATATATGCTATATATTATTCCCAAAAATTAGCGTCGAATTATAATGATTTATTAACTGATAATGATTTGAACATTTTGAGCATGCACGGGTTTTAGTCTTTATTACTGATTATACCAGAATGTTCAACGCACTGTATAACCCAATCTGATGAAATAGTGATCCAATAGAAATTTTTGTCAAATTTTAGTTGGGATTGGCATCAGAAAAAAAAGGCAAGAAAACAATAGTTTTCAATGTATACTGATTCCAGTCCTGTATAACTTCTGATTTATATATATATATATATATATATATAGATATATATATATATATATATATATATATATATATATATATATTATATATATATATATATATATATATTATATATATATATATATATATATTATATTTTAAATGCTCGAAAAAAAAGTTTATAATCCAATGGAATGTGAAAATTGGTTGGAGGATATAACCAAATAATGAAGAAAACTGTGTGAAAGAATTCATATATGTAATCAAAAACATTACTGAAAGAAATACGTACTGATATTTTCAAGATAAAAACGATAGGATCAAGAGAAACCTATTGAAAAAGACTGAACTCTCTAAAACATAGAAACAGTACCCCAACTACGAGAAGAGAAAATATAGAAAACAAAAACCTTACTCTATAAAGAAATCCTAGGAGCGAACAAAATTACTAGTACTAAAGCAGATAACCGTAAATGGAAGTAATTTATCAGACTTGTTGGAAGCAGTAAATCAAAGAACAAATAAAAATAAAAATTGAAAAAATATTTATGGAATTCGTTTTGTTTACAATTCCTCGGAAATTATACAGTAATACTATAACCAAGAATCGGAAGGAAGTATATAAAATCAAAATGACAATAAAAAATACAAAATCACCAGGTATAGATGTTATCAAAGCAGAAACTCTGAAAATGATTGCCAATTGCATCGAGGCCCCACTGATATACATACTTTCAATCCACAAAATGAGCTGTTATTACACCAAAATTAAAAAAAGACAAAACATTTATATATAACTGCGATTTCAAGTATGGCTAAAGATTTCAGGAAAATTATCAAGAAAGGAATATTAAGCTATATCAAAAATATTCAATGCTTTATGATCAATAGTTTGGTTTCAGATATACGCAGCAAACCAAAAAAAAAACTCATAACCAAATTTTGTAAACACATGAATGAAAAGTAAGCTTTGTGTATTTTCGTAGACTAGCCAAATAATTTGATACTCCAAGTTATGCAATTACTTGATATTTTTTAAGTTGGTATTCCATAACGTAAATTTATGGGGCCAATTCCCATATATTTGAATGATCCCTAAGGTATGCTTGAAATGAGACATAATCTGTTTTGCTGATGACACAGCCATAATTTGTGAGGATGAAACATGGAATTATAAAAGATTGGTTCGACACTCATCTACTCATAGTATATTTTGATTGAACTATAAAAAGTGGTGGTTAGAGTTGAGTCTGCAGATAATGTCAAATATTTTCTAACCTCAGATATATCTTCCATTTGACGAAAAACCTTAATTTCCCATTATTTAAATTTGAGTACGTTATGTGAAATATTCGAAATCAGATATCTTATAATCCTGTATTATTTTCCGATTGAAAGTCATCTCAATTATAGTATCATTACTTGGAGAACTACCAACAAAAATCACATATAATTATTAAAAATAATTCAAAGGATAATTTTGAAATATACCTACAAAAACACCGACTTCCTCGACAAGATCGTTCCATTTGTTTCATTATTAAAAAATTAAAAATAAATATTGGATGAAGCATCAACCGATAATGCGAATTCATCAATGCATTGATATCGAAAATCTATATTTTCGACTATTATTATCATTATTATCATTCATCAAAATGTTTTCATAAGGAATCAAAAAGATCAGAAGTTATTGTTAATCGAAACTTAATATAATTCCTGTTACTGTATTTATTATTCATGGAAGTATTATATGGACATGAGGTTATTCGTCCTACTATGTTATCTTCAGTCCCATAGAAAGGCCTGCCTCAATGATCAGTCTTGAGTCCTGAATTGTTCAATATGTATAGAGATGTCTTACATAAATTGAAAATTTTAAACTTACTATTTAAAACTGTTCAGTATGATGATTATTTTTGTATTTACACTGAACATTCAATCTTCAGACAACTTCATTATGAAGATTATTTCTTGGCTGATCAAAAATGGTTTACAATTATCGGTAGCAAAATCCCCAGTAACTATTTTTACAAAACATAATTTACTGAACACCAATCATCTTCCTATAAACAACGTGGATTTTGCCGTCAAAAATGAATTCAAATTTTAACCTGGATCGTAAATTAACATGGAAATCTCACATTGATTGAATACATGCTGAACAGATGCAATTTTTTCAAAATGGTAGATCTTGGTGGGGGCGCTGATATTGGGATAGGTCTGTTGTTTTATCGTAGCTATTTACGCTCCGTATTGAACTACGGATGTTTTCTCTATGGTTCTGCCGACAACAACTTGTTGAAACAGATTTATATTTTCCAAAATACGGTTCTGCGAATCTGTTTCCATCATGTGGAAGCTTTTGAATCCTCTTAGTGCGAAATCTCTCACCGAAACGTACATATAGAACCCTGACCTCTTTCACAATATATCTCTCCTACCTAGTGCAAACCTTACTAAAACAAACTGGAGTTCGAAAAATCTGCCCTCTCATGTGTAGCTGTCCAGCAGTATCAGCATCATCTAACAAAATTATCAGATCCGAGTAACTTAACTGTTGTAGAAGATAACACCTCCTTGTTCCTCAATGTGAATGTCATTCAACCAAGCTATTCTAATGACACTCGAATAAGTGAAAATATTATTTCAACCCTCTCAAACTGGGGAAAATGCTGTGATCATTTTCACTGATGTATCCAAAACATCGCATGGAACAGGTTCTGCCGTTTTGTTACCCTCCCAAAGTATAGAGGAATCGTATAGCTTAGATAATAATTTCTCAATATTTTCAGCAGAGCACTTTCATTCGTAGAGAACTTTAATTGTGATAAGGTTGTCATTGTCTCAGATTCTTTGTCTGTTCTTAAAGCTTCAGAAAGCATTGTCCTTTCAATTCTTGAGTACAATCCGTACATCTTACAAATACGAAACTGGTGAAATTCAAATCCTGTGAATAAAGGTACACATAGAACTGAACGAAAATCAATACGTGGATCAACTGGCAGAAGCTGGTGTTGAAAAAGGCAAAAACATTGATCATTGTGTATGCGCGAATGATTTTTTTGCTTATTTGAAAATGCATCATCGTTTAACATGGTCATACAGCTGGAGTGAATTCTCTCATACGAGCCGCACTAGATATTCGCTATCACAATCGAAACCACCTTGATGATATATACCCAATCTCTGACTCTATGGACGATCGAGTTCAGGTTGACTCTATTTGCACAGACTTCAGCAAGGATTTCGATAAAATTGATCATAATATACTCATTTCTAAACTTGCTAAAGTCGGTGTACATGGAGATCTGCTAAAATATTTCGCTTCTTATGTATATAACAGGTCACAACCGTAAGCGGATATAAATCATCACCCATTGTTGTAACATCAGGTCTACCTCAAGGTTTCCACTTGGAGCCTTCATTTTTTTTAATATCCATTAACGATGTAAAAAAATGTTTTGAATTTTCCCAAATTCTGCTATATGCCGATGACCTGAAAAAATTTGCCAAATTTAAATCATACTTAGACTGCTTGAATATTCAGTCGGACCTCCTCTATTCTTCTCACTACTGTTGCTCTAATAGGCTATTTCTCAACTTGAATGAATGTTCGACTATATCTTCCTTCAAAAATCTGAAACTGTTAGAATTTAATTACAATCTGCAGGGTAGAAATCTAGGAAGGCTTGGTCACTTTAAGGATCTAGGTGAGATATTCAATAATGCACTGAGCTTCAATTTGCATTGTGAATACATTATTAACAAATGCATTTGAATGTTAGGATTTATTAGTAGAATATGTGAAGACTTCCACTCACAAAAGTCAACGAAATCCCTTTATTTCGCATATGTACACAGCGAATTGAGTTTTGCAAGCGTCATTTGGAATCCACGCTATAACCCACACAAAATGAGACTTGAAAGAATCCAAAATAGATTCATCAGATTCTTAAACTGGCGATTGAATGGAGTTTATAACGTGGCTGACATAAAATCAGCTAGAATAACATTTGGCATTTTCTCGTTAGAAAAACGAAGGATTATCACAGATTCAGTGTTTATGTTCAAAATCCTCAACAATGACTTGGATGCACATCAACTCCTGTACTTAGTTTCAATACATGTACCTCCTAGAAACACCAGAAATAGAACTTTTCTTAGTTTATCTCATAGAAATACTAATTTGGGTCAAAACGTCCCCATTCCTTGGCTCAGTGATAGCTTAAACAAATATTGTTCTGAAATAGACCTATCATGTTTATCACTTTCACTATTCAAAACTTCCACCAAACAAATTTTTTCTGTTTAACATTAAGGACTGGATATCGACAATCTTTCCAAAACCACTACAAAACACATTTTTCTGTCTTGTATTTTTAGTTTATTAATATTTTAGTTTATTAGCTCTACTAGTTGTTACTCCATGTATTAGTGGATACTGTACTGGGTTCCAACCTGTTTGTATCCCAAACCGAAATAAATAAATAATTAAATTACAAATGCTATACTCACACAGAATTGGCATTCGAATCCTATGTATACCCTGCAGATTCACCACAACCCTCATAAGACTAATGTTTGGACATGCATTCTATCCACATCTTTTTCCGATAAATATAAAACACACTTGAAATTGTGATCATTGTGATCAAGAAGGACTTCTAGCTCATATAGTTTTCTCATGTCCCAAGTATTCTGATCAGTCAAACGAACTGTATGACAAACTCCGTGATTTAAATATGCCGATGTCCTCGAACAGCGTAACATTGTATGAATGTTTTTGTTTGAATTCCTAAATAAAGCAAATATCAAGTTGTAGTAGATTTTAGACTTTATACCTATGTGTTGCATATATCCACCAATCCGTGGTATATTTATTGTATGTCTAAAAAAAAGGCATCCTGACGGACCCCTGGATGAGAATAGTATGTACTTGTCTATTTACGGGGCCTGTGGCTCAGTGGCACCAGCGTCGGTCTTGTGTCAACTGTTTCCACCTGGCGCGGGTTCGATTCCCGCAGCTGGTGAAAAATTTTTTCAAGGTCCCAAGAGTGGTTTCGGATCCCACTATAAAAGGTAAGGTCCCCGTGATCTTAACTCGTACAAGTTTTCATTAACTTCTGAGGGTTGGTCAAACAACTAAGAAAGCGGTTAAAAACAATTTTACAATTTTACAATTTTACAATTCCTGTTGTACAGTCTTCTATTCAAGTTTCCTTATTTCTTTTTGTTTTTGTAGGTATCTATATAATCGAAAGAATCTACAAACTCTACCTGTGTCTGGAAGAATGACGAAATCTCAAAACAAAAAGAAAAAAAAACAGAGCTAATTTGTAGTAATCTCCAAAGGGAGGTTAGAGAAAAGGAATGTCACTCCAACACCATACGAAAATGTTACTAACATAATCACAGAGGAAGCAGCGGAAATAACTCCGAATGTATGACTTCAATATGTACGATATTATAAACATACAGACAAAGAATTATCGTACATTCCTACATTAATGTTGATGTTGACGACACATAGAGTGAGGAGAAAGATGATGAGTAATACTTTCTAACATGTAACTTTTTTATTTGCATGGTTTTTGCCCTGAAATATCGTTTTCCTCATTGAAATATCAAATGTTGTGCAACTAAGGCCTCCGTTCATGTCTGGCAGCCCCGTTTTTACCGAAAGGCCTCAACACTTATGTATTTTTCGAACAATCTATGAAATAAACATTTGGTAATCCGGTATTGGGAATTCATAGTTCTAGTTCTAGCTGAAATGTTCTCATTGGACTTTTGTCATGAATATGGGTGAATACCTATTTAACGAGGTTCTAATTGGGCGGATATTTCGAAAAGGAAATAACCTTTCATAAGAATATCGAGCTGGTAAACAATAATCTGGTTTCAACCAAGGACGGGTGGCTCAATTGGCAGAGTTCGATTAGAAATTGGAAGGTCCCAGGTTCGAATCCTGGCCGATCCATATTTTATTTTTCAGTTCTAGTTTTCATTTTCCGTCTGCATGCCACGAACATTTTCTATTGATATTTAATTACAGACGCTATCCACCACTTATTTATATTTACTTGGCTTGAGTCATGCACCCTGAAATTTCCGGTTTGAAGTTGGTCGATAATCCGATATGGATTGACACCAGCGGATAGACCAATATAATTCCATTAGGTGTGCATGCGTGAATGTTTTCATCATCATCTTCGTCACTAACACGGAACTGAATTTGAAAGTGTGAATCGCCGGTTTCGAACAAGGACTGGTGGCTCAATTGGCAGAGCGTTCGACTAGAAATCGAAAGGTCCCAGGTTCGAATCCTGGCCGATCCATATTTTTATTTTTCAGTTTTAGTTTTCATTTTCTCTTCTGAATGCCACAAACATTTTCTATTGATATTCAACTACAGACGCTATCCACCACTTATTTATAATCTGAGGTGTTAAGCAAGGGATAACACAATTTTACATAGCACATCTCATCATCATCTCTAAGTACCGAATATCGCCGTGTAATGTTCGAGAAAAAACCGTGGAGAAAAGTTGGCTCAAGGAGCGTCTTGGGAAACATCAGAAAGAAATGAGAAGAAATAGAGAGGATATACCATATCAAGTTAATCAGAAAGTATAATGTGGCCAAAAAGATCAGATAAATAATTGACGGTTGTAACTGTGAAAACTTCCCCGAATAATGAGTCTCAGAGTTTTGTGATACGACAGAAGAATGCTCCCTAATCAACAATTGCGTGCATGACAAGCTTCTCAAGAATGAAATGTTGAAAGTTGAGGACTAGCACGATGTAATTATTGATACAATACCAAGTCAGCAATAGTCGGGGAAGTTTTGCAAAGTTGGCAAACCACACGACTCCAGTGGATCTGTAACATGACGCTTAGTACGCCCGTCCCGGAAAATGAGACCAATTATCCCCCGGCGTCATCATTATCGTAGGCAGTGCCAGTAAATACGTTTAATTCCGGGGCACGTACACAGACATTTATTTGTTGGGTGAGGGGGCAGTCTGAAGTGTGACGGAGATTTTTATTTCAATCACGTAACAAAATTTAATAGTCGGATTTTTTCGCAAAGTTGAACATATATAGAAAAACTATTGATATTCCTCGATTGAAATGGTTGTTGTGTCAGGGTATTGTGAATTTATAACTATACAAAATAATATCGTATGGTTTTTGTTGTCGAAATCGTAATTTGTATTTCCATATTCAAAACAGGTTTTTTTAATTCATCATCTTCATGTCTGAATGGATAATCTTCTAATTCATACATCTTGAATTACACCGGCCGACATGATTTTCCTTGTTCAAAATATTATTAATTTTTTCTACCAATTTTGTGGTGCTGACGACAATATCAGAGCTCATTTTTTCGAATCATGTCAGTTTTTTAATAAAATTAATATATTGGCAATTTTATTGGTTTTGATAAAATAAGTTAAAATATTAAGTTTTGGCGCTCTTTTTTCAAACTGTGCGACCTCTCGTGAGAAAATCTATCAGTTGCAACATCGACACACCCAGTTATCAAGGCGTTACTTGAGAATAAGCTGTTGTTTACAAAATTTATACTGAAATATTAGTGTTTATTCAAAAAAAGTGTTAGTGTTTTACTGTTGATATTTATTGAATCTTATCAATGATTTGTAGCTGAAAATTTCCAAAACAAAATGTCTTCAAGAGAGTGTCAAAATAGTGTAGATACATTTTGTTACATTTGTGACAATTTTATGATTTCAAAGTGAGACGGTGTGACCCCGGGTCTTGTTTGATTACATATATTCCTAGATCTCGGTGGGAAGGAGGAGTGTTCTTTTCATAACCAAAAAAAAAAAGAAACTAGCTTGATGAAGTCAACTATGGAAAACATCAGAACATCGTCTGAGGATGGGATATCATTCAGAAGGAGCACATCCCAAGCAGGTAGTTAGAATCATCATCTGTACCAAGAAAAGGGTTTCCGATGACAAGAATCAAGCAGAAAGTAAGTAAAATTCCTTCGATGATTTCTTTTCCCTCTCCGCCACTCAAGTTATGGAATTGTACGACAACTGATAACAAGTCTAAGACTGTATGAAGAGGACAAGGTGAGTATGAATCACTTCATAGGTATGAGGTCCATACACTTTTTATGTAACGTTGTATGTACTTTCTACGATGCAACTTCAGCACTACGCTACCATCTCCCAATCACATTTTCCTAACAATTTGTCATCTAGAATTGAAATACACACTTCATTGATGAATCTGAGCTACAAATATCCATCTTAGGAACAGAAAGGACAAATCTGGGAACATTATAGAGATGAGGATATTCAACTCAACTTCAACGATACCCTGTATTGTTCCAATAATATTTCTCTGCTGAAATGACTTCCTAAATCATAGAATACACTTCATTAATCAAGCTGATCAATATAATAATAACTTTTCAGGCAGAAAAAACGAATCTTGGAACTTTATAAGCATGTAGGAGTGTCCGTCAACTTCTACGTTACCCTGCAAATTTTCAATAATGTCTATCTACTTATTTCACCCCTCAAATGAAAGAATATACTTTCTCGATAAGCTGATAGGAAGAATAGTATCTTTAGAGTTAGTAAAACCAAATCTAGGAAATATTAAAACCAAATCTAGGAAATATTATGAACATGTAGGATGACATTTCAACTTCTACACTACCCTGTCGTCTTCCTAGAATATTTCTCTACTAATCCAATATATCAAATGAAAGAATGCACTTTTCTCATCAAGCTGATATACTTTTTACCCACCTTACTGAGCTTGAGAGTTGAAAATAGAGTTCCAAAGTAAAATTTGTCCTGTAGCTTGAGTTATCAACAAGACGTCAAAGACGAAAGTTTATGGCTAAAATTTGGTAAATGCCGTATTTATTCAGGAGAGAAACCTTGTTCCAATTGTAGAACAGATATCTTAGACCACTTTCATACAAGTTTCAGATTGCAAATCCATTCGGTAAATTCGAATATTGGCAAATTCCAGTCGGAAAATTGGGAATTCTTAGAAACAAAATACGTCTCCCTGGATACGATCCTTTTCCTATAAAAGCGAGCACCAAATCGATCAGAAATCACTTCCACTTGGGTCCTGGTCCTGACAACATCTCCTGCTATGGAATGACATTTAGGTAAGGTGACTTGAATCATTTTTTATCCATTTTTATTGAAACTGAAATTGTATCTATGAATTGAACTTTTATTCTGAATTATGACAGTTGACATGGTGAAGTAGTTCAAACTGAAGCGGTCGACTGTAAGTTGTATTTTCACGGCGAGTTTTCCGATAGGGGTGTTTTAACGCGTGGTTCTTTATCGTTTATCTAGATAAAGGATGAGATTGGTATAATCAGATTATTTTACAGGTGATTGTTTGCACATATGTACATGCGTTTTGTTTTACTAATATTTTATGGTTATTTCTTCCTTTAGGTAAACATAATGGTTTGATATGTTGAATAAATTTCACAGGTTATGACTTATACCTATGATACATATATAGATTGCTTTACTAATGTTCGTTTATTAATTTTATCTTTAGCGTAAACTTATTATATTGGTATATTTAATTTATATTATAGGTAGATATATCGTTCTTCACTAACACTTATTTGCAATCATTTATTTCAGGACTATAGGTATATATTTTGATGATGTTTTATTTTATTTTCGGTGATTATTTCCCATATTATATTTTCCTCTTGTGATCACTAATACCCGATATTAATCCTCTCTTCATATGATATTATGCTATTGGTATATTTTATTGAATTTTCCTGGTTATTGTTTATACATACGATCTATACATTTGGTTTTCACATCTTATTCATTATACACTTCACTCGTCTGCTCCGGAATAAACCCCGTTGAGTCAGACTTCATTATACACTTCACTCGTCTGCTCCGGAAGCAACCCCGTTGAGCCAGACTTCATTATACACTTCACTCGTCTGCTCCGGAATAAACCCCGTTGAGCCAGACTTCATTATACACTTCACTCGTCTGCTCCGGAAGCAACCCCGTTGAGTCAGACTTCACTATACACTTCACTCGTCTGCTCCGGAATAAACCCCGTTGAGCCAGACTTCATTATACACTTCACTCGTCTGCTCCGGAAGAACCCCGTTGAGCCAGACTTCATTATACACTTCACTCGTCTGCTCCGGAAGCAACCCCGTTGAGCCAGACTTCATTATACACTTCACTCGTCTGCTCCGGAATAAACCCCGTTGAGCCAGACTTCATTATACACTCCACTCGTCTGCTCCGGAATGAACCCCGTTGAGCCAGACTTCATTATACACTTCACTCGTCTGCTCCGGAATAAACCCCGTTGAGCCAGACTTCATTATACACTTCACTCGTCTGCTCCGGAATAAACCCCGTTGAGCCAGACTTCATTATACACTTCACTCGTCTGCTCCGGAATAAACCCCGTTGAGCCAGACTTCATTATACACTTCACTCGTCTGCTCCGGAATAAACCCCGTTGAGCCAGACTTCATTATACACTTCACTCGTCTGCTCCGGAATAAACCCCGTTGAGCCAGACTTCATTATACACTTCACTCGTCTGCTCCGGAATAAACCCCGTTGAGCCAGACTTCATTATACACTTCACTCGTCTGCTCCGGAAGCAACCCCGTTGAGCCAGACTTCATTATACACTTCACTCGTCTGCTCCGGGAAACAACCCCGTTGAGCCAGACTTCATTATACACTTCACCTCGTCGTCTCCGTGGAATAAACACTCCTGTCTGAGACCGAGAGCTTCATTATACACTTACTCGTCTGCTCCGATAACCCGTGAGCCAGCTTCTATCAACGTCGCTCCGAATGTTGAGCCAGACTTCATTATACACTTCACCTTTCAGATCTCAGACTTCATTCCTGAGTTGTCGAATAAAATCTAATACAGACCGATTTACAATAAAGGTTATATCTCAACTGAAAGGCAAGAACCAGAAAGAAAAGGGCATCTCAATAGAATTTGCGTGTGATTTTGAAAGAAGTTAGGGATGAAATCAATATTTACCTGAATAATTTACTAAAGTATGTTTCTTTCAGCTATTTAATGTTTTAATCAGAAATAAATCCTGAACACCTAGTTTGACGTAAGACTAATATATTTCTCTTCCTAGGTACTGGCGACACAATAAGGGAATCTCTCTTTCAAGATGGAATCAACGACACCAATCCACTTACCTCTCGAGAGTCCGGGTCCGTAACTAATTAAATCAAATATGCCTTGAGTCTTAAGTATACGTTCGGTTGTTCATATCAGTTAGATGAAAGTTCTAAGAACAAAGACATAATTAGTCGTTTCATATCACTCTCAAATCATTACAATTAGAATTGATAGAGTCAGCTTTCTTTAGTTGAATTGGTCTGGATCTAACCGCAACTTCGAGTAAAGTCTAGGTTTCATAAACCTTTTTATGCACAACGGTGAAATAGTGGAACTGAGTATGTTTATCTGGCCCCAATGTTACTTCTTGCCATAAATGAATTTATCCCGGTTTTACCACTTGCCAAACCATTAAACTTAAAAAGTGATCGGGAAAGTAACGGTTCGTTTTATGGGTGCATCCAAAACGATTCCAAGCTGGTCACTAGGCTTATGTCAGAACAAACCCATGGTTGTGGCAATTTAAACATACTAGAGGATTATTCTCACACGTTGTCGGGAGGAAATACTATAGTAATTTGGTTAAGGTCCAAGACTAATTGAGTATTACACAGTCTCTCTCATTAAATGTTGGAAATTCAAGAAAAAAAAACCTCCTATCAGGAAATTTGAAGATTAAAGTAAGTTAGGAAGAAATTAGATATTGAAATCGTCTCTTAATGAACAGAAATTGGATGATAAACTTGAGGAACGTATCTCTTAGCCAGTAAATGGAATCACGTCATTATAAACTAGAAATCACCAAGATATAGTTGTCCGGAGTTGCCTAAAGCAATCGATCGTATCACGATTTCACTATACCATAGCTAAATTGAGAAATGTTCGAAATGAGTAGGTTTGTAGTGCTACAATGTTACTCTCTGCAAAGTCATGGATCCCGGCTTTACGCATATATAAAAACTCTATATAAATAGAACGTGATGTAAAGAGTGGCCGAGGATGGTAACGGGTTGTCTAGTATGTATGCACACAAAACAATCTCCGACCGGTCACTAGGTCCAATTGAGTCGCTCAACTCCTTGGTTGGGTACTGGAAATGTACTATAGTCGTCATTATCTCAATTGGCGATGACAGATCTATGAATATACCCGCGAAATATACCGGCAATGTATTTTGGGGATCAAACAATTTTAGAAAGACAGATATATTCCTGTACCTCGTCCATCTAGTCCAAATTTCATCACTTAAGAAACACTTTACATTATTGTATCAAATTAGATTCGAAACCAGAGACGATTTCCTTATAAGCTGAACTCTTATAACTGTCAATATTGTCTTGTGAAACATGTGAAGTTTTTAATCGTTGAATTGTTTTCAAACAAGTTGAGATTGTAACTCTTGGCTTTAATATATGTATTTATTTACCCTTTGTCTTTTATTTCTCTTCAGCTGAACAGAACTTTGTATCCTAAGAACAAAAAAAAAATATACACAACGTGGGAAAATTGAGGGTCTCTCCTTTCAAAAGGCTCTCTATAAGGCTGTGCACAACGAAAAAAAAAATGCTATACTAGGCTATCTTCTTAGAGTAGATGGATTGCAGATCCTGCTACCTGAGAAGTGGCGCTGACTGTCTAAACGATCACAACAAAAAAAAAGAAGGTAAAAAAAAAGGTTGAAAAAAAATGAAAGTCGACCAGAAAATTTACCAATCAGATATGACCGGGGTGGGTTCGGTTACAAAAGCAAAAACAAAAAATTGTTGATTTTGTGCCAAATGCATATAATGCTTACGTGGGCTTCAAAATACAACTCAAATCGTGGGTATGATGAAACAATTTGTTGAAACATTAAACAAAGGCAATGATGGTTTCAAATACCTGGATCAAAAATTCCCAAGATTATCTATGCAAAAATAAAAGATGGGCCACAAATCAGATCTTTGATGAAAGACGGGGAATTTGATGTAACAATGAATACAACTGAATTAGAAGCTTGGCTGGCTTTTAAAAACGTTGTTAACGATTTCATCAAGACACCAAAAACTATGGAAACAAGGTACCAAGGTCGATGGAATGTGAATATGATGGCTGATTACTGCTGGTCACTAAAACGTGATATTCCTTATGATATTCACAAAAAAATCACACCCAGTCGGAATTTTACAGAAAAGCACAAAAGAAATCACTATAAATAGTCCTATAGTAATGATTGTACTCGATATTTTCTTTATAAATGTTCAAATATACCTATTTGTAACATAATAATAGATTTTTTCTCAAAATTAAAAAAAAAACGTTTTTTCCTTTTATAGAAAAACCTGATGTGACAGAGCACTCAACTCAGAACACTCAAAATTAACGATATTTATCACTCAAATGAAAACAACGTTCCAAAAATTTCAATTTGTCGGCAGGTGTTTTTTGTGTTCGTCTACATTGTTGTAAAAAATATGTACACTATACGAGATTGATTGGCTTGTTTCTTGTCAATTTGGTTGGGGCCTGACTTCATGCTAGTCAGCAAACCTTTTTATTCCTTTTTACTTGCTTCATTCGTATGTCAGTCTACCATTCTTTCCGGTTCAAAATTTGTAATCCAGTTTTGGAAGACTTGCCGAGATCCGATTGAGCTAAAATTTGGCAGTTGTTCATAATTCCGGAACACTATGGAGTTTTTGTTAGAGAAAAAAACAAAATTTCGGCTCCAAGATGGCGGACGAGTTTTCTGATTATGGTACGATTCGATTCAAAATTGGTATGTGGGGGTTTTCGGGGACGGAGATTGTGGAATTATTGTCAAAATGCATAAATTTAAGACGGCGGCCCCAAGATGGAGGACGAGTTCTGTGATTCAGAATTCGAGATGACGGCTCCAATGGCCGACAATTATTGTGATTAGGGTCCGATTAGATTTGAAATTGGTATGTGGGGGTTTTCGGGATCGGTGATTATGATTTTTTTTTCAAAATTTATGAATTTAATATATCGGCTCTGAAATATCGGAGGAGTTTTGTGATTATGGTCCGATTATATTCAAAATTTGTATGTGGGGGTATTAGGAAGTCGAAGATTATGAATTTTTTGTAAAAAGTTATGAAATTGAAAAGGCGACTCATGTAATTTTTGTTATAGAAAAAAAATGGGGGATTTAGGGTCGAAGATTAAATTTTTGTCCAAAATTCATAAAATTAAAATAGCGGATCCAAGATGGCCGTTAATCTCTGTGTCCGATTCTATTCAAAATTGCTATTTGGGAATTTTCGGGGCCGGAAATTATGAATTTTTTATAAAAATTCACAAATTCAAGATGGCGGACGAATTTTGTAATTATGGACCGATTCGATTCAAAATTGGTATGTCGGGGTTTTGGGGTCGGAGATTATGAATCTAGTCGAAGATTATTGATCTTTAGTTAAAATTCATAAATTGAAGATGGCAACTTCAAGATGGCGAATGAGTTAAACTTCAGATGGTCTCCCCATTGAAGGTCTAGATAGCTCAGAACTTACAGGAAGAAGGCCTCATAATAACGATGCTTTAACAAAAATGCATAGATTGAGGCGTAATGAGGCACTTAAAAGCACAAAATGAAATAATGGTGAATATAAAGTTAACGTACACATGTTCTCTGAATATAGGTAAAAAAACTTTTCTTACGTGTTTTTGTCTCCTGAACACGAATCCGGCGGCCTCATACCGTTTCCGAGTTGAAGCAGTTTAATTTTTTTTAACCTCATTTTCAAGCACAGTTGTCTCGCACAAAAATCACTCCTCTTCCTTTCTACCAGCATGAACATTACACCCTGAATCACTTATTTTCGGCACAAATTCGCGCAAAATAATGTAATTTTTATCGATCCTTATACAGTTCCAAATAAACAAACTTGACACATATGACAGATGGAATTTAGTAACTATTTTCTATCCTCACCTTTCGAGCAATAAATATACCTATTTTAAGATCTTCCTGGTATTGAACCAAGGGGTGTTTTGTTTAAGTTCAGATTTGTTTTTGTCCCCTCAGCTATTTCTCTTGGATAACAGGAGTGCTATGTTCAGAACTTCGATTGTGGAAATTATTTATGCCATCATCCATTTCCCGTTGGTTTGGCAAACAAGTCTGGCTTTCACTCATTTTCTCAATTCTCTAATGTGCCTTCCATAGCTAGGGATACGACGTAAATTTTATCTAAAATGTTTGTTGACATAATATTTTTTTAATGCTAATGGTTTTATATAAATCTCTAGGAAGTTCCATATATTCCAACTTGAAAATACATTTTCTAATTTCGTTTTGTAACTTTGTTAATTTCTAATTTCTCTGAACCGATAAGTTCGATAATAATACCTCGTATTCCATGTTGAGTTTTTCAATAAAAAAATTACTGAAACACAATACAACGCTACAATAAGTTTATATATATATATATATATATATATATATACAGTGTGACCCATTCAAAATGGAACCACCCCTGTACAATACGCATTTTTCAATCAATCTCAAAAAATTTTTTTTTCAATATCAAGCATCAAAAACTGTATTTTGACATTTTTATAACTTTAGTTTCATTTTCAAGGCACTCTATGGTTGTTTTTCTAGCAAAAGTTTATCAAGCAATTTTTGTTTCCAAATTTGACTACACCACTGGATTTGTAGTCGCTATAAATAAAAAAATATTGGTTAACAACGAAGTTACAACAACTTTAATTTTGGAAACAAAGTATTTGATTATAATTTTTATTTAGATTATAGGCATATTAAAAATCTGGCAACACTGCCGATACAAAGTAGATCACCAGTGAATTCGTACAGTGAAAATCTGAAGTCAATAGCTCATTCCGTTCTACAGTTATATCTCCTGAAAGTATGGTAATGTGAGCGATTTGAGGTTGAAGCGAATTTGTAATAAAAATCTGACTACGCCACTGGAACAAATAAGAAATAGTGTAAAAAATATTCGGAAGAGATACGATAAATGTGTCGAACTAAATGGAGGTTTGGTAGAAGCCACAAAAATTCAAATATTTAATTTTACAGTAATGTTTATTTTAGTATTAGTTTTTGCTTAATGACGTTTTATTGTTGAATAGGTACATACTTTAAAACTTGTTTCTGTTCATTTCGTTTTTATCGGCTATGGAAGAATGTACTACTGTATAACTTGAAAATGAATTTCAAATTTTCTGTTCTTTTCGAATACACTTATAACCTACACTTAAATAAATGATTTTAAGGGAATATAATTTACAAATCCAGGGGCCTAGTCAGATTTTTATTACAAAATCGCTTCCACCACAAATCGCTCACATTACCATTCTTATAACTGCATAAGGGAATGAGCTATTGACTTCGGATTTTCAGTGTACAAGTTCACTGGTGTTCTACTTGGTATCGACGGTGTTGCTAGATTTTAAATATGTTTATAATCTAAATGAAAATTATAATCAAATACTTTGTTTCCAAAATTGAAGTTGTTGTAACTTCGTTGTAAACCAATATTTTTTTATGAAATTTTGTTGGTTTTTATTTATAAAGACTACGAATCCAGTGGTGTAATCAAACTTGAAAACAAAAATTGCCTAATAAACTTTTGCCGTTTTTGACAAAGAAAAAAGACCATAGTGTGCTTTGGAAATAAAACTGAAGTTATGAAAATTTGTGTCAAGATACAGTTTTCGATACTTAATATTAAAAAATTGAGAATGTTTCACTTTTCAAAAAAAAAAAATGCGTATTCTACAGGGGTGGTTCCATTTTAAATGGGTCACACTGTATAAATATACACATATATATATATATATATATATATATATATTTATATATATATATATATATATATATATATATATATATATATAGTACTACTGGTGTAGCTCTATATAGACATGTGAATGTAATAATCACAGACTTCACAAAAAGTTATAAAACAGTTAAATCATGTTTCAAATAGCCCCTCTCCAAACTTAACGAAGATGTCTTCATCTCATTATAACGCGTTTATTTTGTTTCCTACACGAGAACCGATGCAAACAAGAGGAAGCACGCGTCCTTCCTGTTATCTAACGACGCTCCATTGTCCAGTCACGAGGCTGGTGTTTCGTTACTCATTTGTTTCGAATTTCCAGTCGAAAATGTGACCAAGCGAAAGGATGATCCATACAAAGACTCCCGGGAGGGTAACGAAGCAGAAGGTGGGACGTCATTTCAAATTGTTTGTTTTCTCATACGAGTATTTCAAATAGGAGTATTGGTGTGTTCTTTAATATTCTTGTTTGATATGTCTTAGGGTCAACTACTAATTGAGTTTTTTTATATACTGTAACCGGACTCAGAACCAGGAATTTGCATGTTTTTTAGAAACAATGTATATGATAAATACATAAAAACTAAGTCAGTTCCAGCTAAAAATTATATTTTCACTTCATTTATACATTGAAAATAATTTGAACAGATTCGTTGCGCGCAAAATGTCCATGCGCCATGTTTAAAGCCGTGAGACGTCACAAGTCATGATTTGCCAGTGACGTCAGCGTAGATTTGCGGTAAGTAATCCGGTTTGCCTCTGGTGTTTTTGTAGTTCGCAGTTCAGCTGAAAATAATTATTTTGTTGGTTTCCGGCTGTATTTTGGCGATTATATTTTGACATTTTTCAGAAACCAATAGAACTTTTGAATTCAAATCATTAATGTACGCGTTGGCCAATCAAAATATTATTATAGTGGGAATGTTTACCTATGAAATTGCCGCAAGAATTCTTTGAGGTATTTTGTTTTTATTGTCAAACAACGTATATTTTTAATTTGACGTCTGTCATCAAGTCGCATGAAAATTGAAAAATGAATCAAAAACGGTTTAGTACATCATATCATTTTGCGAAGAAATCTGTTTATTAACCGACGAAATCCAAAAGGAGGAGGTTCTCTAGTCGACGCCCACATTTTTTCATGTATGATCACGCATAACTTTTTACAGAGCAATTCGATTCCGATGATTTATTTTTCATTGGATAGGGTATACTTCGAAGTTGGTCTCATTCGGAAAAATGCATCCGTAAGGGTAGCAGAATGGAGGTTATTGATCGTCCACCCTCTGAATTTTGGTCCGTTAACCGATTCTATCAGGCATAACTTTGTAGTGGGTTTTTCGATTTGGATGATTATATTGATGATGATATTTTTTATCAGAAAGGGTACACCTCATAGTTGATCATATTCCAATCTGGAATGAAATCATCCACCCCTATGGGTAGAAAAATAGGGGAATTGATTTTTCACCTGTGAACATTGGCACACATATGTAGTTGACATTGACAGATCCTCCTACATCCGTCATAATAATTACATTCTATGAAAGGATGGAATTATATATAAAGTGATGAAATCAACATACCAGATTTATCAAAAATAATTTATATTATATAACAATAAAAAGTTAAAGTAGATAATCATATTCTTCACCAGTTAATAGTCAAAGTAAGCTAGGTAAGTAAGTATTTTGGAAGTAATCAAAAATCAAAAGTGGGTAGTAATTAGTAGATTTGAGCCACAAAAAATTGAAGAATAAAAACTTTTTAACAAAAAATTAAACCAACGAAAAAATCAACTGAAAAGCATGAAATTAAATAAACCTTCTCAGTCTTAATGATAATTGAGCTCCTAAACTAATGTGAGTAACTAATTTCGAGTCGGTGCCAAACAAACAAGCAATTGAATTAGGTAAAGCGTAAAATGATGGCAGCGAGATGCACAGCGGCGTTTTGATTACTTCTCCAAAGTAATACAATGTTCTTCGATAATTGTTTGTATGGCGCCGACTCAAAATTAGGTACTCACATTAGTGAGACTAACAAGGTTTATTTTATTTTTTGCTTCTCAGTTGATTTTTTCTTCGGTTTAATTTTTTGTTAAGAAGTTTTTATGAAAAGGTCTTCACAACAAAATGGTGACGAAGTTGCAGATAACCGGCCACTTTTCTTCTCTTTCCTTTTCAATGCAGAACACCACTTTTCCTGATCCCGCAATCACGAGGCACTGCAAAAAATAGTTTCTCTGGGGTTTTAATGATCCTGTTTGTGCATTTAGGCACCAAACAGTATTCATATTCCAGTTTTTCAGTCATTAGACTTTAAATAAAAATGTAAAAAAAATTAGACAAGCTTTTATATAAATGCATTTGAAAGGAAAAAAAATGTTTGACCTAGGTGAGTAGCAGATCCAAAATCTTGCCGTGCAAAAATACCTATTTTATATTCGAGAAAAACTTTTGAATCTGCTCCTCACAGAATCACCTAGGTCAAACAATTGAGGAAATTGTTTCAGTGCATTTGTATAAAAGCCTGTCTTAGTTTTATGTTTTTATCATTTTTATTTAATTCTGTCAAGTCATTCATGAAATCCGTCATTTTACTGTATTCTAAAAAAAAATGATAATCTCCGACTCCAAAAAACCCATATACCAATTATGAAAGGAATCGGGACATATTAACAAAACACTCCGCCATCTTGGAGCCGCCAACATGATTTCTTGAATTTTGACATCATGATGTCCGACCCCAAAAACCTCCACACCAATTTTGAATGGAATCGGGCTAGAATCACGGAATTCATCCGCCATATTGCAGCCGCCATTTTGTTTTTTTCTAGCGAAAATTCCATAATGCATTGTCACCGCAATTATGAACATACGTTAATTGGACAACTAGAAGTGGTTCGAATTCCATCTTGTAAGATGTGATATTACAAACCCACAAACAGACATCGGGACAGGTGAAACTGAATAAAAGTTTGTCAAATGTAAAAAGAGTGGCAAGTAATACTATCACCTTTGTTTATAATATACGTACGTAGGTAAATTGGTAAATAAAACAATGCAGACGCACGATGCACGGGTAACCGTGAAACGGAGATTCCTAACATGACTTGTGACGTCACAACGACTATGACCAATCGGGGAGCATTTCAGGAAACATAGAGGACACGGCGATTTAACAAAATTTTAAACGGTATTTATTTACATTTATGGTATTTTGTAGACATTTTATTGCGCGGATTATGTTTCTTTGAGTATAAACTTTATCCTTGACAAATTTTACGTATATTAGAATAGTATACAAATTCCTTATTGAAGATTCCAGAACATTCATTCGTTGTAGTGGAAAAATGTGATTAACGGTTATGAAAAGTCTAGAGTTAATCTTCTCTGAGCAACAAACACTTCAACTGGATGGAATCATACACATTAAAGTCATACAAATTTATAATGGCCACATCAGGTGGTATATCAATGAAATAACTAATAAAAAAACTTTTCAAAGACAAGCTTTTACCAAAGCCTTGTACTAAAACATATAAAATAAATTTAAGTCATCGCTGACAATTCTTTAATTATTTTTTGTCGAATTATTTGGTTTCAAAAAGCTTGTCGCGCGAAGTGTTCATAAAAGTAGGTACCAATTAATTTAATTGAGCAGTGATTAGTTGGTAAGTGGGAACTTGTCGAAGTATTAATTTGATTACAATTCGCGCGACAAGCTTTTTGAAATCAAATAATTCAACAAAAAATAATAAATCATTGTCAGTAGACGGCATAAATGAAAGCTTGTCTTTCAAAAGTTTTTTTATTAGTTATTTTATTTTTTGCATTTTAGTTAGTTTGTCTTGATATGTTCATTTCTAATGAATCATCGTTATTGCAAGGTATATCCCCTGTATGTTTGGAGCTGAAAAAATCATGATCTCCGACCCCAAAAACTCCCACACACCAATTTTTAATAGAATCTCACCGCAATCTCAAAACTCTTTCCCATCCTGAAGTCGCCATCTCAAATTCATAATTTTGACAAAATTTCATATTTCGGACCCCGAAAACTCCCACATACCCATTTTGAATTGAATCGGACCATAATCACGGAATTCGTTCGCCATCTTGAAGCCGCAATTTCGGATTAATGGATTTTGACAAAAAATTCATAATTTCCGACTCTGAAAAATCCCGCATACCAATTTCGAATCGAATTGGACCATAATAAAAAAAATCGTCCGCCATCTTGGAGCCGCCATCTTGAATTCATGAATTTTGACAACAAAATAATCTCCGACCCCGAAAACCTTTACATACCAATTTTGAATCAAATCGGACCATAATTACAAATCTCCTCCGCCATCTTGGAGCCGTCAATTGGTTTTTTTCTCTAACAAAAACTCCATAATGCATTGTCTCCGGGATTATGAACACCTGCCAAATTTCAAATCTAGAGCGACATGTCGTTTCTATGACGAGCATTGATTGAAGTGGAGAATTATGTATTGTTAAATTAAATGTTTCTCTCAAACAATCAATTATTGGTTGAGATTCTTCTGAACGGAAATTATCCGCAAGCCAATGATAATGCTTGTAGGTGTGTCGATACGTTGAGAGGCTAATAAATCACGAGTTTTATTTGTGTTTCAAGAGGTCTCAATAAATAAAAGACAGTAGCGACTCTGGTCTGGGATCGAAATAGGTTTCAACATATTCTATAGTTCTGTTGTATTTTGTTGGAATATATGGCTTTTTTGCGACTATAGAAAAATGAAATCATGATGACACGACTGCCTATTAATAAATACTTCCTCGCTTATGGCATATTTTTTTATTTTAACGTATTTTCAAAATATTTAAATATATAAAAAAAAATTAGTTATCACCGCCTTTGGTGCTCAAAGGATACCGCTTCAAGACTGCGTTTTTTTTATGCTTCTGCAATTGTAAAATGTTTATCTATACTAACCCATTAATTTATGCGCGCGCGTTTCACAACTTCAAAACAAAATCGCGTCCATCTAAGTCAGATGAATGAAACCACGAGCGGACTCGATTCAATCCGAAGTTAGCCGAACGTCACGTGATAATGCCGAACTTTACGAAGTAGGCCGAATGACGCACGACAATTCACGAACTTCTGATTTTCGGCTTGGCCGAAGCGTCGGCTGGTTTATGGCCGAAAACGAAAATATAGCCGAATTATGATTTTTTGTCCAAAAACGAAAACAAAGCTTCGGTCGGTCACTAATTATTATTTTCCAAAATTGGACCATTCTTTGAATATTACTAGCAGACTTCCCACCCGCTAGGCTGCTTGACTTTAATATTTTTTTTTAAGCTAATCTATATTTCAGAAAATATTTAAAGGAGACGGTTCTACGTGAGATCAGTTGCCCTTTTCGAATATATTTTTTTTTATTACGTTATCCCTATTTTTTTAATTTTACGAACCACCAAATTTTTTTTATTTTTAATTTTTTTTCCTAATTTTCGTCCCGCTAGGCTGGTTAACTTTTCAGATTATCAAGTACGCACTTTTCCAAACCTGGTACAGAGTGGGCCGAATTGGACACTTTTAAAGGGAAAGTTCTGTTTTCAAACTAGATACATGAAAACTGATGGCTGTGTCTGAGGGTCAATTTTCATGTCAAATTCAACGGTGAAAACCGCATATCGATATCTATCATCGTTTCTGAGCAACTTCTCAAAAATGTGCATTTTCGAAAAATTACTGTAACCTTTTTCCTGTCAAAAATTATTCGTTTCTATGACAACATTTTCAGAGCATTTTTTTACGTAGAATTCAAGTAATTTATTCTTTCAAATCATATATCAATAGTTATTAATTGGAAAAATCCTTTTTTTAAATGAGACAACCTGTATATTCCTGCATATTTCGATAGGACTTGAAATTACCATCCCAAAAATGTAGCACACTTGATGTTTTGCTCGAGTCACCTTTGAAATGCAGAGCTTTTTGGTTTTTCATGTAGACTTTGAACTAGTAGGCTTTGGACGACGCGACGATAAAACAGAAAACACTAGGCGCTCCTCTATTCGTGATTTTTGTTCATTTTGCATTTGCAATGAAGTATGAGAATTATGATTAATGGGATATGATCTGTATCATACAAACCGGGAAAAATGCAGAGGCAGCAAGCAACTTACACCACGAGAAGTATCCAGAGAGAAGAGAACCTTTCAAGATTGCGACACAACCTAATTGATGATGGTCAATTTAAAAAGAAAATTCCAAAATTTTATGCATCAAATAGGGATAGGGAGTTGGAAGAAATAGTCGTTTTGGGAGCTTTTGCAAATAATCCCAAAACGTCAACGCGAAATTTAAACATATCAACAGGCCTACCAAGAACTAACGTTAGGCGGATTTTGAAAAAGCCAAAATTCAAGCCATACTGGGCCAGAAGAATTCATAAACTCAGACCAGGAGATTTTTAACGCCGCATGGATTTTTGTCAGTGGTTCCTGAAAAATTGTAACCATGTGCTTGATTTTCCGTTAAATTGTATTTGGACAGAAGAAGCTCATGTAAGCAGTGCCGGCATTTTCAACCGCTACAATTCTTATACTTGGGCATTCTATTGTGGAGCAGAGAAGTCAAGGAAGATTTGGATTTAGTGTATGGGCAGGTTTTTTTTGGGGTAGAATTATCGGCCCGTTCATTTATAATGGCACTCTCACATCTCAGAGGTATGTAGAAATTTTAAGGCAACAAATTGAACCCCTTGTTGATGAATTGCCACCAATGGAGCTCAGAAAATATATTTTCAGCAAGACCGGGCTTCGCCTCACTACACTGCAATTGTCAACAATTTTTTGGCTCCAAATTTTGGCAATAATTGGATAGCCAACCAAGGACCCAACCGTTGGCCGGCCAGGTCACCGGACCTAACACCGATGGACTTTTACCTCTGGGGAAGGTTGGAAGATCTTATTTTTGAATTGCAGACCAACTCTCGACTCGAATTGGAAGCGGCAGTGATACAAAGTTTTGCTTCTCTCACTCCCATTGAACTAATTAATTCGGCAAGAAATGTTCAAAAAGGTGCCGCCTGTGTGTAGGAGAAGCTGGTAGACATTTCGAACACCTCCTCTAGAGAAATATTTTGTTCATTTATTAGTAGTAAATATAGTATAAATTGTTATCAGGTTTATTGAAACTATGAGTTTTAATTACAGCTATGAACAGCTTTCTCAATATTTGATAGCTACTAGGAAACACTTGCTTTTTGCTTTATCGCCGCGTCGTCCAAAGCCTACTTGTTCAAAGTGTGCGTTTCAGAGTCTACATGAAAACACCTAAAAGCTCTGCATTTCAAAGGTGACTCTGCAAAACATCAAATGTGCAACATTTTTGGAATGGTAATTTCAAGATCTATTGAAATATGCAAGAATGATTTTTCCATTAATAACTATTGATATATGATTTGAAAAAATGAATTACTTAGACCATTGAATTCTACGTGAAAATGTGCTTCAGAAATGTTTTCATAGAAATAAAGAATTTTTGACAGGAAAAAAGTAACAGCAACTTTTTGAAAATGCACATTTTCGAAAAACATGCTGTAACTCAGAAACGATGATAGATATCGATATGCGGTTTCCACCTTTACGTTTGTCATAAAAATTGACCCTCAGACACAGCCCTCAGTGTTCATCTATCTAGTTTGGAAACTACTATGAACCCTTTAAAAGTGCCCTATTTGGCCCACTCGGTACAAAGAACCTTCGTCCAAATCAATTTGAGGTAGATGTCTGTATTTACTGGCCGCATGTGAATGTTTCTTATAAGCACGTTTCTGGCGCTGAGAGACAATATCTGATGGATTCACCGAAATCAGAGAAAAGCATGTTTTTGATAAAACTATTACTCATGCATTCACTGCATGACGCAGCAGTGGAGGAAACCACGAAATCACTCGCATATCCCTCTTTGCGATAGATATGTGGGTGATAGAGTGAAGTGCGCATATTGAATGTTTATATAAAAGAAGGCACGTGCGCGTTGTTTTGCAGATGAAGAGATGAACATCGTTCGTCTACTTCTCTTGAATGAGATACATGAACGTGACAAAACAAAGACAAATGAAACGGGAAGCTCCGCGTCACCCTCCGATCAACAACCACCCCTTATAATATGACTATAAAGATTTTATCCTGCTAAATTGCGACTTTACATTCTCAAGAGCCGTTTCTGTTTCGATGGGTTATTCTGAACGGAATTTGTATACTAGTTATTTCAGAAAACGTGATGTCGATATAAGGAAATATATGATCAATTCTTAGGCACTGGTCTTTACTAGATGTGTTTATGTAACTGTTCCTCGATTAATTCTAGAAAACTCTCCAAATTACAATCTACTAATGAACTAACGAATGATCAACGTGCAAGTCCACGATGTTCTTAGTTTGTTCTTGATGTATTAATGTTAGTGATAAGAAAATCCGGTACGATGTTAGAACAAGCTTATGAATAATTTGATTTGCCGGTACTGAAAAGCATTTTAAAAATTTTCCAATCCAATAAAAAAAAAATCTAAAAAGTTTTCACTACTACCTTATAACCAAGATGAACTATACAAGCTCTTACTGTCAAAACTAAAAAACACCTACTCATCTGGATTTGATGAAGTTCCAGGGTTTCTATTAAAAAAATTTTTAGCCACTATAATCTCACCTTTAACATATCTGATAAATATTTCATTCTGTACAGGAATCTTCCCGAATTTCATTAAAACTGGCAAAGTCATTCCCATACATAAAAAAGGCGATCCGAATAACATGAAGAATTTCCGACCAATCACAGTGCCATCTGACTTCTCTAAGATCTTTGAATATTCATATTTGAACAGACTGAACGTTTATTTGAATGAGAACATGATATCCAAAAAACAATATGGTTTCCAGAATCCAAAGTCAACCGCCGATGCGATTCATTCTTTATATTCGAACGTTTTGAATTCAATTACCAGGGGCGAATGCCCTATTGGGGACTTTTGTGACCTTAGTAAGGCATTCGACTGTGTTGATCACGAAAATCTTTATGAAAAACTCCATAATATTGGCATACAAGGAAATGCACTGAATTGGCTGCAAACATTTGTCTCAACGCGGAAGCAATATGTCAGTATCATCAATGTTAACAACAATGTGAAAAAGCTATATACATCCAATTATGTAGAGATTAATGTTGGTGTCTCACAGGGCTCAGTATTGGGCCCAATACTTCTTTTATTATATGTGAATATTATCGAATCCATTTCTACAGATGCTCATTTCACACTATATGCTGATGATACATCACTGGTTATATCAAATAAAATGGATCATAATCTACAAATCAAAAGTAACTTAATCCTGCAAAATCTGAACACCTGGTTTAAGGAAAATTCCCTATATTCAAATAATCAAAAAACACACCTAATAAGATTTCATGCTAGACAAAAAGAAGTTGCTAGTTTCAACTTGAAAATTGGAGATGATGAAATTTCTCCGTGTTCTACGGTGAAGTTTTTGGGTGTTCACTTGGATGAATTTCTCAGCTGGAAAACTCATTGTGGAAGAATTATATCAAAACTGAACTCTATGAATTATCTTCTCAGAAACCTTCGCCACATTCTAGACCAGAAACAGCTAATTATGCTGTATCATGCCGTCGAATCCCGTCTTCGGTATGGTATTACTTTCTGGGGAGCATCCTCCTCATGCAAAGATGTTTTTGTCGCCCAGAAAAAGATTATAAGATGTATAGCAGGGATCTCAAGAAGTACAAGATGTAAAAGTCTTTTTAAAAATTTTAAAATACTAACATTACCGTGCCTGTATATATTTGAATTATGTGTTTTTATATATGACAACCGAAACTGTTTCATTAGAAATGAAAATGTGCATTCTATTAATACTAGGTGTAAGACAGACTTTCATGTGCCATTATATAAAAATGCACTGACTTATAATTCCCCAAATGTAATAGGGCTCAGATTATTCAATTTGTTCCCACTTGAAGTGAAAAACTCTAGTACTATCCATAGCTTCAAAATTACACTCAAGTCCTTCCTTCTGGAAAATAATTATTACTCCCGTCAGGAAATGATAGTATAATAAAATAATGAATGTGTTACTCTTAGTAAACTGTATTTTTATTTTAAGTTCTATTTTTAAGCCTTTTTATGACTAGTCCTACACAATGTACCTTTCGATTGTCTTACAGGATAATGAAATATTTATTTATTTATTTATTTATTATAGCAGTTCGTACTTATACCTACCTGGATTTAATACGATAAGCGGTTTATTACTCCATGCCTTTATTTCACGGACCATAGTAATTAGTAGATTCTGAGTGTTAATAACTCCTAAACTAAAGTGAGAAACTGATTTTGAGTCGGCGCAAACAAATAATGAACGAAACTCATTGAATTACTTTAAAGAAATATGCAACGGGAAATCTCCAGCGATAAAATATAACAATAAAAAAATGTGCTCTCCGCCCAACCACTCACAACGACATGTGCCTCACTTGTCTGCCCGTTCGGGTATCTGTCTCGCTGATATAAACTTCGGGAGCGCTCGGCAATTTCCGGCAAAAGGACGCGCTGCGCGCTGCTGTCATCATTTTACGCTTTACGTGATTAATTTCTCGATAAAAAGTTTCAAGGTGACCCATTATTGAACGCGGTTATTCATGAGACGAAATTTAGTAACATTTTTTTCTTCATTGTATGGTGTTTTTCTTTGGCAATTTTTCAAATGTTTTTATTATTAATTTCACCGTCGACGTTGTCCACGTAGTATTCGTAATTTTTCCTAGGTCCCCATTTCACCCCTTTGGGGGTTGAATTTCTAAGAACACTGAAATACGCATTTCTTTATTTTTAAGAAAGACCTCAATTACCAATTCAAGTGACCACAAATTCAAAACTAACGGAACCCCATCAAATTTTTCACCCCACATTTCACCCCTTTAGGGGTATGATTTCTAAAAACACTGAAACACATACTCCTTCATTTGTAAAAAAGAACTACAATACCTTTCTCCATGACTCCAACTTAAAAACTAACGAAACCCCTATACAAATTTCCAATCCCGATTTATCACCCATTAGGAGTTTAATTTACAAAAACCATCAATTTGTAACAAAGACCTCAAATACCAAGTTGTATGACCCAACTCAAATACTGACGGTACTCCTAAACGAAGTTTGAACCCCCATTCAACCCCTTTAGGGTTGAATTTTCGAAAACCCTGAAATACGTGTTCCTCTAATTGAGAAGGAGAGCCCTAATAACAATGTTCGTCAGTAACTTAAAAACTAGCTGTACTATCACTATCACCCCCCTTCTGATCCCCTTTTCACCCCTTTAGGCATGGTCATCATAGGAATACGCTGTCAAAATTTGAGCAGTTTGGTCTGGGCGTTATTCGTGTGTCTGTCAGGACATGTATATTTGCACTGATTTGATACTGATAGTAAGTCCACTACGAGTTCAAATGTAATAATCCTTATTTGAAAGGCATAACAGGGTTCAACCACTGCCTTCACTGTGGATTTCCTTTAAGCCCACTTTGAACGGGATCTCTCGTTTCGGTAAAATGCCAAATCCTCTCCTTATGTCGTACCACACAAGATTGTCCCTTATTAGTGTGTCCCGTTTTACCACCGAGGAGTACGAATCAACAATAACGTATAATAACGAAACATATGCTTGTTTAGACGAGAACAATCTGACCACCTTTAACGAGACTCAGCATTTGGGTAAACATTCTAAACGATTGAATATTCCAAAAATAATCTACTTATTGAACTTGAAAGGTACCGCTTCTGTGGTAATAATACTATTAGTTTGAGCAGGCTTTGAAATGTAGAATTCGGTATCCCTGGACCGGAAGAAGTTGTTTATCCTCTCGGAAAATCTCTTCCTTGGCGGTCCGTTTATCAAAATATTATTATGAATTACGGACAATGAACGAGTTTTTATTTACGTACATTCAGAATGGGGCTCAGCGCTCTTCAAAGAATTCATCCCAGTCTATTTACAAAATATTTCCGGATGCTCAGTTGTTGGAAGTATTGAAATGTTCGTGTGGTAGTGATGAACATTGATATGGCTTGAATACATCAGCATAAAGAATCCACTCTCGAATGATAATTCTATGGAAAATAACTTGAGGTGAGAAATACCTTGGACAGATGTAATTTTGACGAAAATGAGAAACAACCACAAGACTCCATTGAAGTTTTATTTCAGTAGAAAATAATGTATTTTCAGGAAAATTCATTTAATAAATTGCTTTTATTGAGCTAAAGATACAAAATCCATATTTCATTTAATGTTTTTCAGTTGAAGTATCTCCAACAGAATTTATTATTATTATATTACATTATTGTGCCGAAAGGAAAAAAAATAAATGTAGCAGTTCATCATGTTATCTTTGTATTTTGTGATTGTTCTATTAACAATTGAATGATTGAAAAAAAGATAATAAAAGTCATAATTTTGAATACATATGTGAAGAAAAGGGAAACATTCTCAATTACATATTGAATAGAAATGGTTTTCTGTGAATTGCAAAATGCATGACAAACATTAAGTTAGTTTTTGTGAATATCTAACAGAAAACAGTTACTTCCCCGGCTAAATCCAAGCTGGACATTGAACTACATCTGATAGATATTTTGAAAGGACACCATCTCAAAAAAAATATCTGAAAGTAGAAATTTGATTTTCTATTCCAATCCTAATTAAGAAGTCATATAGATGAATGAGATAAAGAAAAATGTTTTCCAAGAAGGTCACTCGCCAGAAACCATTTGTAACATTGATGCTAGACCAGGTCTTCAATAAATTTGTGTGGTCTATCATACGTTTCCATGATAAAATCCCCATTATTGTTCTTATTCGATACTAAATAGTCACTGGTTAGGTGCTGTTCTTACGGTGGTTTCGGGTGAAATCCGAGGATTATAGAAAAATAATTGAAAGAAAAAATATAAAAAAGGAAACAAATGAGTTTCAGAGATATATCTCATCACAGAACCACTGGATGATTGAGAAAATGTGCCTGCATCGGATGATTGAGAATTAGGCGCGGTAAAAACACTGTGGTCTGGCAGTTGTCCGTAATTTTTCTTTCTTCAGTTTGAGGAAGTATTAATAGCGGACAGGTGTGTCATATACATAGTGAGAGTATTGTGGAGAAAGCGATAGGTTACGATATTATCACCTCTTTCAGATCTCTTCTTCAGGAACGGCAGAAGTAATTCGATCAGGCGTTCTTCTTACGTGGGTGTTGAGTCCAAAAACCATACGGGTAGTTGTCCGTTGGTTTCTATCAACTACCTGAATATCCTTGACCATACCTAGATGGATATATAATTTCTAGAGTATGTTGAACAGCTTCGGATCAGAATTAGTGAAGCATTTTCTCAATAAATATGTGTTGGTGTTGGCTTCTTTTACGACAGCGGCTACCTGATCAGACCAGGACAAATTTTTATTCAAAATAACTCCAAGGTCACGATATTGCTCATGGTGAAGTTTGATAAGGTGTAGCGCAGAAGCGGATTGTTATTGCCAATGTGGAGAACACTTCATTTGATGGTGCAAAGCATAATTCGCACCAACTTTCAAAGGCGTTTAGAGCCAACTGCAGGTGACTGCCATGAGTAAGAGTATTGATTCCCAAATAATTTAATGTCATCCGCAAAAAAATTTATGATTTCAATCAATACAAAAGTAAACGCGTGTGGCCATCCTAATTGTCCGAGAGAGATGGCCAAAAAGAAATAAATACGGTACGTTTGAAAGTTTGGGTTATAACAAAGCCGAGCACGTGAACTGTTGAAAAAATGAAATAACTATTGTTTCTTCAGTGCAAAATATGAATCTTTCATGAAATTTCAGTTTCATTGAAAAAATTAAGTAAGATTTCAGCCATGTTTTATTTTTTTGCCAGAATTCTTGTCTTGTTTATGTGATATTTCATATATTTCTACTCTTTCACACGCATAAACTTCATTTTGTGTCTTATGAAGCAGAAGTGGATATCGATTTTGTTGTGTTTTTCGAAAATTCGTTCCATCATGGATATTATATCTTGCATGCACTTCCCACTACTGAATTAAACCAATCAAAATAGCAGAATGGCTGATTCTGTGACAAAAATAGTACCAGGAAACGACTACCATCATACGAAAGACGATCCGTCCGCTTCTAACATAAAAACTAATGAAGTAATCTCGATGCTTTCGATGGACGAATTGTAGAAAATCACAATGCGAAAAAAATTTGCTTTTGTATGACTCGAGCGGATTATTAGTAACAGAGAAAAACCGGAAAAATCAACGTTTTTCAAAACTCATTACATTGTCATTTTCAAAGTTGTAGTGATTGAGATGTTCTTCGGGTGTAGAAACTCAGTCACTGTCGGAAGTTTGGCATAATTGCAATTTGAATTTTTTAAAGCACTTTATTGGGCAAGCCTGGATGCGTCATGGTTGGTCCGATTTAAATTTTTCAAGAATATTTTGCAAGTCGAAGTATAGTACTACAAAATGTCTATTCCCATTTTGGTTCAAAATGTTGCGAAATAGAAAGTAAATACTTGCAAACATTACCGAAAACGGGCCAGAGCGAGGGAGCGGCTGAGTAATGGGGTAGGGCAGCAGAAGCGGGAAAGCGTATATACAGGGTGTTTCCTAACTACGGTACGAAACTCCAGGGGGTGATTCGTTAGGTCATTTGACAAAAACAAGTTCCTATGAACATATGTCCGGAGTTGCTTCGTTTCTGAGATACAGGGCGTTGAAGTATTAAAAAAAAAGGTATTTATAAAATATCCTGAATATCCTGAAACCGATGTGGTTGAAATGTGGTACAGCTATTTGAAGTAATAAGGCAATTATTTGGCCCCAAGTAGGTCTAGGGGCGTCTCAGTGGGCACCACAGCCAACAATACTGAGAAAAAAAAGTACTTTTTTTGTAGTATTTATTTTTTCAGATTAAACAACTGAAAATACAACCCTTTGGTCCTCTGTGTTTTATTCATATCAAGCTTCGTTTTCGAGAAAAAAATACTTTAACTTATTCTACAAATTATCCATGGACAACATAAAATACAAACCTAAAGTAAAAAATAAACAATTTCGACCTCAAAGTAAATGAGCAAAATGTCCACAGTCTGATAAAAAAATACACGACTGCAATCGATGTGTCATTGATTGTCTGACACGTTCAAAAATACCTGGAGTATTCCTTATGACATTGTAATTGTCACTTATTCGATTCCTCAAGTCATTCACATCTAGTATAGGGGTTTTATAAACGAGAGCCTTCAGATGACCCCATAAATAGAAATCTAGAGGATTCATATCAGGACTGCGAGCGGGCCAATGTTGAGGTCCTGCACGTCCAATCCAGCGATTAGGGTAGGTGATGTCGAGCAGGAATACTAAAATGAGCTGGAGCTCCTCGTGCATAAACCACATGTTGCCTCTCACAAGTACGGGTACTTCTTCCAACAAAATGGGTAAATGATTTCGCAAAAAAGCCGTGTAGGATGGACCTGATAATCTTGATGCAAAAAAAAGGGTCCAATTAGGTAGTCACCAATAATTCCTACCCAAAAGTTCAGCGAATATCGTTGCTGAAAATGACTTTCTCTAATAATGTGGGGATTTTCGTCGGCCCAGAAATGGTTATTGTGAAAGTTCATAATAGAATCTCGTTAAAAATTTGCCTCGTCCGTAAATAGAATATTTGGTAAAAAATTATCATTGTGTGCCATCGTATGAATCAACCACCTGCAAAACATTAATCTTGGGTGAAAATCCCTAGGCAGTAGAGCTTGGACCCGCTGTATGTGATCTGGGTATAGGTTTCTTTTTAGTTAGAACTTTCCAAACGGTTTTTGGGCTGCAGTGCAATCTTCCTGGTACTATTTGGAGGATCTTCTTCTATCGCATCAAATATAGCTTCTTCTAGTTCAGGCGTTGTTACAGTTTCTGGTCTTCCACCACTTACATTTTTATTGAAACTTCCAGTTTTACATAATCTTGCATGTAGAGTTCTAGATGTTTTATCACATGGAATTACTCTGTTAAGATATCTATCCTGGTAGATTCTCCGTGCTTCTTCCGCATTTCCATTTGCTAATCCATAAATGAAGTGCATGTCAGCCATTTCAGCGTTAGTAAAAGTATTCATGATGGAATCACTGCTAATTGACAACTCTGACTTTTACTGATATGACAATACTGTCAGCTGGTCTCCATAGCAGGTAATCACGATTGTAGAATGCCTTTATTTTTTTTTTGTTCTCGAAAACTAAGCTGATTATAAAAAAAAACACAGTAGGCCAAAAAGTTGTATTTTTACCACGCTTATAAAAAACTTTTTAGAACCCACGCTTATATTCAAATGCACTGAAAAGGAGAAAATTATTTTTTTCTCAGTATTGTTGGCTGTGGTGCCCACTGAGACGCCACTGGACCTACTTAAGGCCAAATGATTGCCTCATTACTTCAAATAGCTGTACCACATTTCAACCTCATCGGTTTCAGGATATTCAGGATATTTTATAAAAACTTTTTTTTTATACTTCAACGCCCTGTATCTCAGAAACGGAGCAACTCCGGACATATGTTCATAGGAACTTTTTTTTGTCAAATGACCTAACGAAACACCCCCCGGAGTTTCGTACCGTAGTTAGGAAACACCCTGTATAGTAATACAAGCGCTTTGCGCAAGTTATCGATCTGCTGCTCTCCCCCCACTACTCAGCCACGTTTACGCGCTTTTTTTTAAATTTAAATCGGACCACCAATGACCCATCCAGGTTTGCTCCAATAATGTGCATTCAAAAATTCAAATTGCAATTATGCAAAAACTAATGATCCGACAGCGCCTTAATTTTCCACACGTGAAGTACATATCAATCACTACTATGTTTCGAAGAGCCTGTATTACAACTTAGAAAATGGTTGTGTTTGAATTTTTCTGTGTTACTAATAATCCGATCGAGTTGTTCTAGAGCTCATTTCTTTCGGATTTTGATTCTCTACAAATGGTCTCCCGAAAGCATCGGGATTGCTTCATAAGTTTTCATGTTACAAGCGAAAAACGAAAAAAAACTCGATTTTTTGCTCTTAATGTTTTCTAACGAATTAAGCAATGATAGTTGCCAGAACGAAACATAACAGGATATAACTACAGATTGTCTTTCGAATGATGGCACAGTCGGTTTCCTGGTACTATTTTTGTCACCAAAAAATCTCTAACGATGCGCCTAAATCCACATTGAGTGTTGAAGTTTTGTTCATATTTTCTTTAACTGCCACATCTCGGTCATAGTATTTACCGGAATGACCATTTGTTATAATTATTCCATAATAAACTCTTTCTTCTTGTGCTCTCCTTATATTAATGAAGTTGAGCGATTAGGCTAGCGAACCCTTATAATTCATCATTTCTACACATTCAAAACTTCCACAAGTTCAGATCTAATTATATTTCAACATGTCGAAGTATATATTTTCTCTTACTTTCCTCTTTCGGCTTTTTCATGGCTTCTACTACTTCTTTTTCTACCCACTTTCTTTATGTATTTAATTTTTTCCACTCTATCTTTTTTTATGGCTTTTATTTAACGTCGGCCTATTTCTACGACGGTGATCACACTCTGTAGGAATCCCGTTCCCTCCGGAGGACGGCAAATCTATCGCCATATCTCGTGCTCATTGATATAACGCCTGAAGCAGTGAATATGCTATGTTGCCTTTATTCGAGGTTTTTGAACGTGAGTCTTCCGTGACAGTTGGTCACCCCCCAACTAACAATTTGGTGCTTTATAAAAACTGAATGAACGTTTACATATAATTTTTTATAAAGCTTTATTCGTCTCAAAAACATTTTTACGGCATTTTTACAGCAACTATAAACACAGCCTTATAAAACGAAACATTTGTTAAAGAAGTTTTATCAGGCCTGTGACAGCTATTACAGAATTATTGTATAAACATTTATATATAATTTATAGGAACAGTATAGAATCACCACCGAATAGTTTTATAAGATTTTTGTAATAAATAATCATTCACAACTTCTATTCAGTTCATTATTTATCACTCAAGGAACTATTATATAAATCTCTAAAAAAATTTTTTTATGGAAACTGCTTTCTCATTCGTAATAAAACTTTTTTATCGCGCACAGGAACAATAATAAAATTCTGCAGTTTCTTAATGTATTCCACGGAAAATAAATAATCTTACCCATTTCACAAAAGAGATTGATAATGTCTATACTTCGTATTGCGGTGGATCGCTTCTGCGTATTTATATCAATTAACACATCGTAAATCTAACTATGGAGTTGATTTCGACTACGGAGTGAATTTTACTGTGGATTATATGGTACATACAATATAAAATTTTCAAGCGCTGTGAAATTTTTGAAGATTTCTTGAATTTACCAAAAATAATTTAAATTTTTTTCTTAGAACTTTGCTACCAATTTGATCAATTATTGTTGATTTCGCGACAGTAAACTTTTCTGGGCATTAGTTTTTCTTTTTATAGCTGAGGAATAGAGATTTTGTATGTTTTAGTTTTTGCCTTCAGAATGGTCATCACTAATATGCGATTCAATATGGCTTCATGTTATACAACACTTTCATCACAAGAACAGTGTCTATATGGCTATTCAACTTCGTTGGTGATTTCTATAACATATTCACAATATATATTGTCTTTCAACTTCACAGAGACGTATTACAAAAAATTTAATCAGTTCTTCCGATTATTACTCTGAATTCTTTTGAAGAATATGCCAAGGTACAAATGATTTTTAATAGGTAGTGTTAAAAAAGAACCGGCGTTTGTCCTCATTTCCCTTTGAAGTTTTTGTTGAGTATCATAATTTTTTTATTTTCTAAATCAAACTGGATCCTGTCCTGTTCTGCCTGTCGTCCAAGAAAACACTTTCATCAACGCCCGCGTCAACGTGTTGTAACGCTGCCACAACAGCTCCAAAGCAACTTTTACGGAATAAATGTATCTTTTAGCAGCAGTTTGCTTGTGTGTTGAAAAACGGAGAATTCTGCTTTTGTATAATAGCAGGTCGTGTAGCACTTATACAGCTAACTTTACTTTGTGCCTTAGTTGTAGCACTTATAGAGCTTCACTGTTTTATTGTGATGTATTTACATCACATTAGAGCAGCTGAAAACGTATATGCATTATTAATAAAACTAGATTGACCTATCTATTTGGCTTTTCAGGGGAACAGTATATTCCAATAACCATAGGTTTTATTTTAGGCAACTCGAATATGTTGAAAATTATTAGTCAAAACTCATATTTACTACTTCTGTATATTGGTAAACCATCCATGTTCACATTGACAGATACTGTTTTAGGTAAATCACTGATTTAACCCAAAGCCTATCTCAAACTAACTTCGAAACCATGATGCCAATAGTTGCCACTGCCAACTTTTGTAATTGTAACTGTTTGATACGTTTTCAAAAGCGTTCTAGGATCTCCGAGAAGGATGCTTGCGAAGCGTTTATTGATATTTTTCAATAAATCTTTCAGAACCAAATGGGATATGTTGAAGGAGACCGCCCATGATCTCAGATGATTTCTGAATCTCACATCTTTTTCCATCTCAGAAATAACATTATCTTTCTCCACGTTAGAATAATCCAACTCTGAAACCCAGTTACTTTCGGTCACTTCGGTCACAGTTTATAGCTAAAGAAGCAGTCAGCTCACTTGGCCCAAATGCATGTTCCAAGGTAAAATCCACTCCAGGGAAAGAATTCAGGATGCGCAGAAGACTGTACGCGATTATCGCTCTTCGAAGTATCCGGAAAATGTCAGTATTAATAACACAGTAACACGCGGTATGCGCGAGGGATAAAAATCAGAGTTGCGCAGTGTACAAACGGGAACATAAAGATCAGAGTGCCGACGCCAAGAGCTAACTGCTTCTTTAGCTATAAACTGTGCTTCGGTATCATTTGGCACGTGCTGCTTGCGTACCACATATGGAAGGACTTTCATCATGCCCAGAGCTGGTTGAGTATTGATGAGTTATTAGATCAAAATTCCCTTCAATATCCAGATTGTTCACCTTCATACGAAAATCCGCAGTTCCGTGAAAAAATTTCTGATAGTTGGTCTTAACTTTTCTACGGAAAGCGCCACTTCTTTTTAGTTTTTTTCCATCTGCTCATTTGTGTTAATGACGCCATTTTACATGTACACAAACTTGAGAAAACAGAAAGAGACCGAACTAATATGAAAAACTACTGTAACCGTTTCATTTTATAAAAGTGATTTTCAATATCATTTTGTGTTTAATAACAGTTTATTGTTCTATCACTGCTTTGTTAGACCATTCAGGAGCATATCATTCGTACTGTTATAGAATAGTTATTTATCCGTTTTTGTCGGGAGCATATCGCTTTCTGAAGTAAAAGAGTATCACAGTAAACACCAATACAACAATTTTGTAATCTGTTGATGAATTTTTATAAACCATTTATAAAACTTTCTGCGAAAGAACAGAACAGTACTTGATAATATCACTACAAAACTACTAGAAATCACTTTGGTCCTCTAAGCTAAAATGTCGTATAACTTGAATTGTATAAACGTTCAAGAAACAGTTTCAAGTAACTGTTTCAAGTTTATCCTTTGAGATGTTCCATAATTTCTGTCTAAGAACGTTCTCAACAATGATCTAAACAACAATTTAGTTTCATAGAACGAAATAATAATGTTCGCAATGTTAATTCAACAGATTGGCTTTTCGACAGTCGCAATATAATGCCAATGAAACTGAATTGTTCTGTTACCTGAAAATTACAAAGCCAATTTGTTAGTTGGGCCATCCAAGTACTAACCGTGCTGCTACAGATATCGATAAGACTCCCACTATATCTAAAATTTTTATTTCCTTCTGTTATTCTATAGATCAACGCGTATCCAAACTCATTTATATTGGAATATGGAATCAAGAATGATAATATAATCCTTGTCAGATTTTTTTAAGACTAATATACTGCGTTGTATTCAATAGAAATTAAATATGGAAGCACTGAATGCAATACTCATGACACGCATTCATATCACATTTTTTTTATGTTTCACACTTTTTTTATAACCCATAGAGGCAGGCAGACTTCTTTTTGCAACAATACGATAAAACTAACCTTCTATGGATTTTTGTACAATTACAATGAGTAACAGCAGATACATGAATCTCTGCCATGTTGTAATTCGATATTTTATCGTAATTGTGTAGTACAAGGGGTCGAATTATCCCTGTGCACGAGGGATCCTAGAACTTGATATCGGCTACTTTTCTACACGTAGACAATAGTGTATCTGTTCTGTTTGCGAAACGCTCTTCTTGGCTAATCTAACGGAAATTTTCATTGTGTCATTATCCTTTTAAAACCAAATTTCAGTAGGATCTACCTACTCGATGTGAAAGGTGATAAAGAAATCAAGTGTAGGCCTTGTCTTTTCTTCATAGAAACCAATCTAACCAAAGTGATGTGTACTAATCTGGTTTTATTATTATTTCATAATACGTCCAGGATAGCGATTGTATTAATATGTTATCCAGAGGGTTTTTTGGGACTTGGATGAGTTGTTGCTCAATGTGGAAGCTGTTGTCCTCTGAATTTAGTTTGTTTTTCGTGTATATGTCATGTTGTTTATATATCACTTTTAACTTCATCTAACTCAGAAAAACTACTTTTCGGTGAGACTTCTTGATATTTAAATCCACTATAAATGTTTCAATAAATGTGGCATTATCTATTTCTTTTTATTCTCCTTTTCAGTCATTATCAAGCAACATAAATCCATCATTATAAGGCATTCAAGATAAATGTATTGAAATTCAACACCCCAGTGGAAAAATATTAGTTTTTTTTCCAAACGACTGATCCATATCACGACAAAACTTCTGAATAAAATTTCATAATATCATTTCTGGGTTCCATGATGAGATTTTTGCAATAAAATTTTTCATTCCCCCTTCCTCAAACAATTATTAGAATTGAGAAGTGGGTATGTGAATTTTCAGTTCGAATTGATATACTCTGGTAATTATAGTTCGTTTCTTTGGTTCCTGCCTTTGAATAAGTAGGGAATTTTCGAGATTGAATGAGGTAATTTTTATGTATGTATACATCAGCTACTCAGTCATAAATGATTTCTTTCGAATCATGTGATTCAGTTTCGGGGTTACTTTTGCAGAGATATATCTTTTATTATTACTCACAACAAGTTTTGATGACTATTGCGAATAAGCTATCACGGCAGAGTCCCTTTTTGAGATCTAGTTCATTGAAAACATCAACTACCTGATAATGTTGTATAAAATTAATATTGAAGCATCTATGGTTCCGCAACCATCAAATAATACTTTTGAAGGCATTGCTGAAATATTACGAACATGCATGAATATAGCTTCTGATCTACACAACGCTTCATTATCATGTTTCAGTTTCAACTTTATGACTTTCCAGTTCATTTTTCACCATATATCACACCAAGGCTTCTGCATTAATTTTCAGTATTTTGAATACATTTGTCATCTTCAATATTGTTCCCATTTTTTTCACAAAGCATAAACATTGTGATAATATCTGGGAACTTTTTCGACATTTTTATATTTGATTTTATCATTCATGATGAGCAAACTAGTTCTAGAGAACCAAATAGGCAAACTATTTCATGATTTATTCTTGAACATGTTTTGAATAAGGAATTCAATATAAATTTTATCGTGAAATATTTTAGGCAAATCATTTCCATTCAATTGATATATTTTTAGTTTATTTTTGAATTCAGTATACCAAAATTTTATATATATATATATATATATATATATATATATATATATATATATATATATAATTTATTCATCATCATCCTTTTCGTACACAAAAAAGCAGAAGAGATAATATATATATATATATATATATATAAAGTAATAATTCATAGTCTATTTACAAAAAAATAGGTAATTGAATTTGATTAGAAATTGGAAAAAAAAATTTGGAAAATTTGTGTTTTTGACACATCATAAATGGGGTTCATAGTCTAATATTCAAAATTTTACATACATTAAAGTCTCAATCGGCGTAATTTTTGGGACTATGAATGAGAATCATGGACAGAGATCATGGATATATACACAGATCCAAAAATAAACACATAAGAATGAAAAATAAATAAACACAGAGAAAAAAAAAACAAAAACAACCACAAAAAAATAAATCCGCCGTGGCAAAATTTTCTCAAAAAAAAAAAAAAAAATAAATAAATGTTTGTTAAAAACATCAAATTAAATGTTCGTTAAAAAAAACATCAAAGTAAAACAACACAACAGTCCTATAATATTCAAAATTATATCAGATTCAGGAAAAAAATTTGTACTAAAATCACGTTAGAGTAATTTCATATGCAGACCATATTATGAGCAACACCTCATGTCAGTCTATAACACTCTGCTTGTAGCTATAAAGTTTTCTAGTGTTTCCAACGGAATAGTAAACAGCCAAGTTCTGACCTTTTTCTTGAACATTTCGTATGAGTTGATCGTTTTGAGTTCGGACGGTAGCTCATTGAAAAATTTGGTCCCAGAAAAGTGTAGCATTTCTGTCCTAGTTTTTTCAGTTCTTGGTATCACAGCGTTGATTTTATGTCTTGTGTTGTAGGGTATAGGTACCAGCGACGATTTATGTCTATACTGCATCAAGAGGATCGCAAAAACAAATATCTGACTTACATTCATTATCGTCGTTTCTCGATACAGGCTACAGGATGGATATTCTCGTGGTTTTTGGAACGAAGTTCCTTATCGCGCGTTGCGAAAAGGGGCTAGACGGAATAAATTAAGACCAAAAGTTGTAACGACACTTTCTGCTGTAGTTGTAAGCCGTGCGGCGTGCGCGTGTTTCTCTGTCTGTCTCTCTCTCTCTCTCTCTCTCTCTCTCATAGAAAGCAAGCCAGTTATTTTCGTTTCGTCTTTCTATTTCGCATTGAACAGTGTGGTGTCGCGACGATTATTTTTGTTGAGTGTATACAGGTTTTTTGTACATAATAAATAATAATAAAAACGAAGTTCCTTCCGATTAATTAGTGAAGGAATTGTAATATTTTTTTTTCTTTAAGTTATAATAATATTTTTTTCATTATTAACAAATATAATGTAATATAAACTTAATCAGTCGGCTCAATTTTAGTACATACGCATTGATATTGTAATATTAAAATATTTATTTGCTTTTAAATTTATTAAAGTTATGACGCGTACACTTGCTAAACACACAATAATGGAGAGATTATAACGCGTATGACTTGGTTAGCACAATAGTAAAGAGAGGTTATAATGCGTACTTGCTAAAAATACATAAGCATTTATTATTGTCTGTATAAAATCTCTACTTACCTAACTCCATCAGTAGTATCCGGAACTTGTGCAGAAACACTGTCAGGATTCATTATTGTTATTATTTTTTATTATTTATCATGTACAAAAAACCTGTATACTCTCAACAAAAATAATCGTCGCGACACCACACTGTTCAATGCAATATCCGGAACTTGTGCAGAAACACTGTCAGGATTCATTATTGTTATTATTTTTTATTATTTATTATGTACAAAAAACCTGTATACACTCAACAAAAATCATCGTCGCGACACCACACTGTTCAAGCGAACTAGAAAGACGAAACGAAAATAACTGGCTTGCTTTCTATGAGAGAGAGAGAGACAGACAGAGAAACACGCGCACGCCGAACGGCTTACAACTATAGCGAAAAGTCTCGTTACAACTTTTGGTCTTAATTTATTCCGTCTAGCCCTCTTTCGCAACGCGCGATAAGGAACTACGTTCCAAAAATAATAACAATAATGAATCCTGACAGTGTTTCTGCACAAGTTCCGGATATTGCTGATGGAGTTAGGTAAGTAGAGATTTTATACAGACAATAATAAATGCTTATGTATTTTTAGCAAGTACGCATTATAACCTCTCTTTACTATTGTGCTAACCAAGTCATACGCGTTATAATCTCTCCATTATTGTGTGTTTAGCAAGTGTACGCGTCATAACTTTAATAAATTTAAAAGCAAATTATATTTTAATATTACAATATCAATGCGTATGTACTAAAATTGAGCCTACTGATTGAGTTTATCACAATTCCTTCACTAATTAAGCGAAAGGAACTACGTTCCATCCGGGTCTCCCTTGACACCTCTCAACTTTTTTTTATTCATCATTTTAAGAATGCACTTTTGAATTTTTTGCAGGGAAGTGATAAGTGTTTTTGAGGCTCCTTTCCATGCAATGAAAGATGGCTTTCGACCAAAGCATGGTACAGTATTTTCAGATATTTTATATTAATGATGTTAGATATGTTTTTGAATTTATAGACCATGAATCGCAACTTCATTATTACATAATTTATTTGATCTTCCCATTTCAATATATATATATATATATATATATATATATATATATATATATATATATATATATATATATATATACCTAGGTATTTGGGCTTATCGACGGACTCTATTTTCAAATGGGTTCCATCATCATGTTGTATTTCCAGTTCTTTATATGTTGGCAAATTTGTAGAGTAGGATGTAAAAGGCAAAAAATGAGTTTTTTTATAATTGACTGGTAGTATTTTGTCGTTGAGAAAATTTATTATATTTTGAAAATCAACTTTTTTTTAGAGTGGTCTAGTCAGTTCCTTCATAAAAAACGGCAGTGTCGTCCGCGAAACTCACAACTTCTCCACACGTATCTTGTACGAAAAGATCATTGATATAAAGATTAAAAAGAATTGGCCCCAAGACAGTGCCTTGAGGCACTCCATATATTATCATTCGATAACTGCTCATAACTTCATTGATATCTACGCATTGTTTACATAAGTAACTCTCAAATAATCCATGAGCAACTCCTCCAATGCAAATGTTTGAGAGTACTGACAGTAGTTTTGAATGGTCAACGGTGTCTAATGCTTTTGCCGGATCTATGAGGACACAGATAAAAGGATTTTTTTCATTAATTGCATTATTTATCAGCCCTGTCAATCTGGCAATTGCATCAGTCGTTGAATTATTCTTACGAAAACCATATTGTTTACTCGATAAAATATTATAACTTTCGAAAAATGAAACCAGCCTCTTTTGTAAGGTTTTTTCGAAATCTTTTTCCATGCTCGATATCAATGAAATAGGGCGATAGTTCGTGACTTCGAGTTTATCACCGTTTTTGAAGAAAGGTTTTATTTCCGCAATTTTCAAGATATCTGGAAATTTTCCATCATTCATGGACTTATTTATTATATAAACTAATGGAGATGCAATTTCTTCCTTGATGTCTTTCAGAATTTCATATTTTATGTTGTCAATCCCCGGTGATTTGTTATTTTTCAGACTCAATATAGTCTGCATAATTTCTGCTCCATTCATCTCCATCAAAAAAAATTAATTTGGATTATTTTTGTATCTGACAGGTTTTGTTTCCATTTTGTTACTTTAATTGTTTGCCAGTTTTTTACCGATATCAGTAAAGTGTTTACAAAACTCTTCAGATATTTCTCTAAGGTCATTTGTTGTTTTTCCAGCGGAATTTTAGATTTCTGTTTTTTGTTTTTGTTTTTAGAAATTTCATTGATACATTTCCATAGACTTTTACTCGTGTTTTTATTCATTATTTTTTATTAGTCACTTTTTGCTTTTTTTATTAAAAAATTTAACCTATTGCTGTAGTTTCTGAATTGTTCCTTGTTTTGTTGTGTTGGTTGATTTTTCATTATTTTGTATAGACTGTTTTTTTCATGTGTAGATTTTACTATTCTTGCAGTTATCCAACATTTTCTCTTTATTTCGTTTTCCCTAATTTTTATTTTTGTTGTTTTAAATTATTGAATTTCCGGTGCACATGTCGACGTTATTTTCAGTATATACATCTGTCCAATTTTCCTGTTTGATTTTTTCTTCGAATTTAAGTTTACTAAATAGTTTTCTGAATCTTTGTGGATTATCAGTTCGTATTATTTCAGGTGAAGTGAAGTGGTTTATGGTTTATGTAGTAACGAATCATCAATTTGTCCTTCTTGGAACATATAACTAATATTTTTTACTTCCAGGACGAGCGAAAACCCAAAATATGGAAAGCAATAAACGGCTACAGAAATGGAATATCCGAGATATTTGTAATCAATATTCAGAAAAAGACGTTTGGACCTAAACCGACCAAATGCCAATTTTATGTTGACAAACTTCTTGGGTATAATCGCAAGTTGAATGAAAATGGGTAACGAATATTATTTATTCTCTGTCATACTCGCAAATGAATCACGATAAACAAATCCCATAACTTACAGAAATATTTCTCATGGGCAATTTGCAATCGTTCTTGGTAACCGTTCATTCAACCTTGACAAAACTCATGAATACCATCCAATCAATAATATAGCACACGTTTACCTATGATCATCTCAATTTTCGATACCGCTGATTTGAATCGTCAGGTGGTTATGATACCAGCGGGTGGGTGCAATGTGAAGATATGTTAACACCACATTAATTCGTTCAGAACACGAACACATCCAACTCGGCACAGCGGCAGAGTGTTATTTGTATTCACCTTTTCACCTGGTTCATGAACACCGCTACTTCTCAACACCTACACGGGAATATGACATCATCATTAAGTTTGAACTACCCCCTGCACCACGTAGGATTTACTGCTGCTTTCGGGAATTTCGAAAATGAAGCGGACATCAATTGACGATAACAACTTGACATAATACGTACAAATCGGGTAACTCATCTGAATATAATGAGACTACATGGATAATTTCAAGTTGTACAGGGTTATTCACTATAAATTACCCACTTCTTGTCGTTATTTTTCTGGACCGATTCCACCTTGAGATTCCAAAAGCATGTTTCAGAATGTATAAAGAAATCAATCTGGAAACTGAAACTCCTATGTAACTCACGTTCCTTGTTGAATATCCATCTTAGAAAAATGCTTTGTAAATCTTTAGTACTGTCTACCTTCAATCATTGTGACACTGTTCACGGCCCCTGTATAACAGCATTCGATGCAAAGAGGATACAAAAAATTCAAAATCATTGTTTGCGATTCATCTATAGCGTGAGGAAGCGAACACCTATTCGACATAAGCTCATGGAAAATGGTTGGCTAGATATGAAATCTCTCCGTAAACTTCACTTTGCCACTTTTTACCACAACATTATCCTCTCAAAACAGCCTTCTGATTTATACCGCAAAATTGTTTTCCGTTCGGATGTCCACAACATAAACATACGAACGAAGGGTATTATAACCCCACCTATTCATAAAACAAGCATGTTTGAAAGAAGTTTCTCATATAATATATCTGCTGTTCACAACTCCATATCAAAGAGAAATCTGTTTCTATTTTTCATGAAGCCTATAGAAAATCGCTATTGTCACTTCGATAGGTTTTTTTTTTCTGTGTCCCTTTTTTTTCAGTTTTTAGTTTTTGATAATCATTTCTGACCACATGTATATATGTTTATATTCCAAGAAAACTCGTAATCATATCCCACAATGTTTATTACCCTCTTAAATAAGGATGGTACATGTTTCGGACCTATAAAGGTCCATCATCAGCCAAAAACGAAGACAAAAATTCCGAAAAGATGGATACATCAATGTATGGATTCAATATAAAAATAATAATTTACTCACATGAGATTTGAACATGGAAAAAATTGTAACACATTAACACATTATCAAAAACGTTGAAGGACAATCATGTTTGGTGTGAGTGTCACAATAGAAATAAAAACAAGTATCAGAATTGTGAATCAACAAGTATCTATTGTGACCCTCACACCAAACATGATTGTCCTTCAACGTTTTTGAAAATGTTTTAATGTGTTACAATTTTTTTTCCATGTTCAAATCTCATGTGAGTAAATTAATATTTTTATATTGAATCCATACATTGATGTAACTCCTTTTTCAGAATTTTGTCTTCGTTTTTGGCTGATGATGGACCTTTATAGGTCCAAGGAAGGAAATTAATAGTTCCAAAACAAATACAAACACTAATGAAAAGCCTAATAAACAATGTGGGCTACGATTACGAGTTGATGATGGACCTTATAGGTCCGAAACATGTACATCCTATTTAAGAGGGTAATTTTCTTGGAATGTTCCATTCCACTCCACTTTGAGATAAGATGGACTTTTTTCACAAATTATATTTGTTTATGCATATGTTTCTATATGTTTTTGTGTGTTTTTATATGTTTTTATATGTGTGTATTTATGTTTACATTTCTACAATTCTACTTCACCTTTATCACTCTCATTTTATTTTATTATTTTTGTCTTTTAATTATGCTAAGATTAGGTTAAGTTTGGTTGAGTGGAAGACCATCACCTTGCGCCCAGCAAGAGATGAACTTCGCCATTTCAGTATACCATTTCAACTGTACTGAATAAATATTATTATTATTATTATTGCCTATAAAAAAAATTCTGTGGTTATGACTGAATTTTGATAAAATGCAAGTGCAAAAATAGAGTGGCGTGCAGATTTCAGGGGATAAAAAAAACTTTTCTTTTTTGAATGGGATACCCTGTATATTATTGGATTTTTGGAATGACCTCTTTTCCTGATTTCTAAAATATACCATATGTTACTTCTATATAATGCCGTTTTTGAGTTATTAAATGTCGACTACTTGTTACTGTAAATATCTATCCCATGAAAGTTTACATTTTTAAAGTAATCTATGAAAATGACAACTGTATTATGTTTGTTTAGTGTTTCACAGTGAAGAAGAAAAAGATTAAATATTTGAACAAAAATAGATTTATTTAGGAAAATTACATAACATGATAACTCATGAAATATGTTAAATGTCATAATTGATAACGTCTTCTTATATTCATGAGTACATTGGAAATTACTTCATTATTGACATTTAAATATCGCTAGTGGCAAATAGGAACCTAGTGCCAACCCCCTTCCCCCCTCCTCTACCCAAAAAAAAATTCATTCAGATTCCCTATTTAAAGTCAAATCGTGTCTTTAATGAATTGAATATCAATATAATTATTGATAGGAAATAGTTTGTGGCATTCAGACGTGAAAATGAAAACTAGAACTGAAAAATACAAATATGGATCGGCCAGGATTCGAACCTGGGACCTTTCGATTCTAGTCGAACGGCTCTGTCAACTATTTCCTATTGATATTAATTACAGACGCTATCCACTTCATTATTTATATTTACTTGGCTTGAGTCATGCACACTTGAAATTTCGGGTTTGAAGTTGGTCGATATCCTATATATGATTGACACCAGCGGATAGACCAATATGATTTCATTAGGTGTGCATGCGTGAATGTTTTCATGCATCACATTAACCCTCTCATCATCTTCGTTACTAACACAGAACTGAATTTGAAAGTGTGAATCGCCGGTTCCGAACAAGGACTGGTGGCTCAATTGGCAGAGCCGTTCGACTAGAAATCGAAAGGTCCCAGGTTCGAATCCTGGCCGATCCATATTTTTATTTTTCAGTTCTAGTTTTCATTTTCTCGTCTGAATACCACAAACTATTTCCTATTGATATCTAATTCCGGACTGTTAGGTGGCCATTTGATATGTCCATGATTGGGAATATATTATTCAAATAATCTTGAACGTGTAGGACACTATGCCCCATCTTGCATCCAAATCATACTGGCAAGCTCGGCTTCCGAATTTTTTTTTAAATGAATATTTTCGACGAGATGTGTATGTCTTGATAGGTAACTCCTGTTAATATATAATCATGAATTATAGGGCCAACAATTTTATTTCAAAAAATTCCGCACCAAACGCTAACAGTTTTTTTTCCTGTTTTCTTTATTTGTTTTATCAATCTTTTCTTGTGTTCCTTCTTCTCACACGACCTTCGATTTTTCTATTGAAAACTCTTTTGCCATAGAACAGGGTGACTCATCTGTCCATAATATTTTAGGTAATCAATCGGGATCTTCATTCAAATTTTGGATCATCTATTGGCAAAATTCCAGCCTTGTTCTCTGTTACAACTTGTACGGGTAAAATGTTATATGGTTTGTAGTTGTTCTTGCTCAAGGTGGATTCTGGAAAAACTTTAACCTAATTGATCGGCTACATTTTTTAAACTACAATCAGAATTTTCTGAAATATAATACAATGTTTAGAAAAAGTCTATTTGCAAATTAATATGGATAGGCTTACTTCCGAAATGGAGCAGTATATCTAGGTGTTCTTCCTGATTTTCTTGAGCTACACGCTTTTTTCTACTGAAACTTAAGGTATAATTCACCTTTTGGTAAATATTTTTGAATGTATTTTCTGACGGTGTTGGACGATTTGGATACAAGACCCTATATGCACTTTTTGTGCACATTTTTTTCACAACAAGTATATATTTGAACTTTTTTCCTCACTCCAATCCATTTTGATCAATCCATTAAAGAAATGTCACTAAACAAATATAATAGTTGTCATTTTCATAACTTACTTTAAAAAGGTTATCTTTCATAGGATAGGTATTTACAGTAAGCAGGCCCTCATGCCATACTCTATCGAATGCTTTACTGATGTCAAGGCAAAGAGTGATATGAGCGCTGTTGTTGGTATTTAATAAATTTATCGTATCTTCCACCAGCCTAAGAACCTGAAGCTCGGCTGAGTGAGCTCGGCGGAAGCCGAACTGTTCATTCGGTAGGACATTTATGTCCTCCACTTGACGTTGAGACTTTCCAGGATGATTTTTTCAGCCAACTCAGTTGAACTTGTTTTAATTTAACGTTTTTTTTTTTGTAGAAAATGTTGTCTACAATTAATAATCACGACGACATGAACTCGAAAAATTACTTCCCAAATTTTTGATCTCAGAAACGAATGGCTATATCTTTCAGAAAGATGCACGATGTAGCACCGAGCGGAAACCCGAACCACAGAATTCAACTTTATGTAGATAATATTCTTCTCGTTTTCATGACTGGAAAATTCATTTGTGCCACTTAGCATAGCACATTTATCATGTATATCATGCTTACTTGGCATGTTATACATTTCCAAGAGAATAATTTTGCGCTTTGAATGGCAGAAATCCGAAAAGTGACGCCACTGTTATCTTCTACATGGACTTCACCATCGAGTTGGAACTACCCCCTGCGTGCTGAGGAATTTACTACTTCTTTATATTGCGGATTAAATTAATACACATATCTCATTTGTGTAGACATATCACACATTTACAAGGTCGCCCCGCCGTTGCTTTAGATATTCCAGCCAATTTACATATCTCATCACCATTAACGTCCAGAAAAGTTATTTCGTATGGCTTCATTTAGATTTGGTGAATTCCCCGTTGTTATTTGTGTTGTTTGATCTACGTGTTTTTATATTCGATCCGTTCGAGTGGATTATTCTTTTGAATTCTGCGGAATTGCAGCATGGAATATTGGATGCATAAAGAAGGGGCTCGTAAATGGCAAATTTATTAAACTATTGCGAAAAGACTAGTCTTAGACCGTTGAAAAAATCCCGAATTCATATTTTCATACCATTACTGGCACTTCTTATTGGAAATTTTTTCTCGATGATGTTCTCAGAAACAGAATATGCTGTTAAATTCAGTTGTTCCCCAATGAATAGAACATTTTTGGATGTTTCATATATACCGATAATCCTATTTGACAACAGTTCATCTCTCAACTCACTTGACTTACAAGTATCTTTTTTCCAACCATGGTATCAGATATAACATTGCAGTTATATTGGTTGATAAGTTCAGAAACCATTTGTGGAAAGTACATTTCTTTATATGTTATCTAAAGCCGGGGTGGTTGGGCATAATTTGTTCAATGTCCAGTTAAAATGAAACTACATATATATAGATTGTAATTATTATTAACCGACGAAACCAAAAAGAAGGAGGTTCTCTAGTCGACGCGTAGTTTTTTTTTATGTATGATCACGTATAACTTTTTACTAGACGTCCGATCCGATAATTCTTCTGCTTTTCAGTGGATAGGGTGTACTTCAAAGTGGTCCCATTTGAATTTGAAAAATGAAATCCACCCCCAAGGGTAGCAAAATAAGGATATTAATCACTCACCCTTGATTCTGGTCCGTTAACCGATTCTATCAGGCATAACTTTGTACTGGGGTTTTCGAGTTGGATGATTCTTATTCTATTAGATAGGGTATACCTCATAGTTGATCATATTTGGATTTCAAATGGAATTATCCACCTTTACGGGTAGAAAAATAAGGAATAATTGATTTTTCACTCGTGAACATTGGCACACATATGTAGTTGACAGATCGCTTATGTCATTATTTTTGTTTTCCTACATCCGTCACAATCATTATATTCTATGAAAGGATGGAATGATAAACAGAGTAATAAAATAAACTAACCAGAACAACAAAAATAATTTATATTACAACAAATAGTAAAAGTAGATGATCATATTATTTAACTAGTAATAGTTGAAGTAAGGTGGGTAAGCAAGTATTTTGGAAATAATTAAGAAACAAGTAGGTGGTAATTAGAAGATTTCAGCCACAAAAAATTTAAAAAAATTAAACCGACGAAAAACGGAACTGAAAAGTAAAAAATAAATTAAACCTTCTCAGTCTCAATAACTAAGCTCCTAAACTAACGTAAGTAACTAATTTTGAGTCGGCGCCAAACGAAAAATACTTCAAAAAAATTATCAGAATGTCACCGCGCAACTCGATGCGCCTTATCTAATTCATTTGCTTGTTTGTTTGGCACCGACTCAAAATTAGTTACTCACGTTAGTTTAGGAGCTCAGTTATTGAGACTAAGAAGGTTTATTTTATTTTTTACTTTTCAGTTCCGTATTTCGTCAATTTAATTTATTGTTAAAAAGTTTTTATTGTTATTTAAACTTGGGATGTTATACTGAAGGTTGATTAACAGAAATCGCCGTTTTCTTTTATTTTGCCGAAACCACCCAGCAACTTATACAGCAGAGTTCTCTCTTTTCCTCTCTCTGGTGAAGTACCTATTTTCCGTCCCTTTTACTTCTGACCCAAAACAGTTTTATAACCACTTTTTGAGTTATTTATAATATTATCAGTTGTAATACTGTCAAAAATGTATCGAACATCCCGCAGAGTGAAACAATCAGCATGATTTTCAAGTGGGTCACAATGTTGTTATTCTGCAAAACACGAATTAGTGCCAAACAAAAACAAGAGGTTTTAAAAGTGACGCCTGATGGTTTGATCGGGGAGTCGACGTTGGGTTTTTGCCGTGCCCAAAGCAAGATTGGGAGATGGGGGCACTTAGAGAGTTGCAAGGTTAAGAAGCCCTATTATCAATTTGAAAATTATGGTTTTTTGAATAAGTCCACAGGTATTTCTGTAAGTAAAATATATCTGCTCTATACATTTGAAATTCATAACTAGGTACTAGAAGGGATGCATTGTTTAACTTTTCATGTATAATTCCTTTAATTCTTGTAGTCCGTTTGATAAATATTTTTCAATATTTTTTACAAAGTGTTTTCAATCATTAAAGGGTCAGAATCTACCCAGTTAGTCGTGAACAAACCCCAATTCACAACAATACCACAAGAGAGTGTGCATGAAGTGAAAATCATTTGACAGATTTTCGAAAACATGTTGCCAGGCAATAGACAGGAGAGCCCAACGGGCTCGGGTGGCTATTGCCAAATGGCAACAAGTTTGAGAACAAAATCTGGAGAATTATTTTCTACCTTATCGAACTCTCGTGTGGTATACTGTAGATTATTTTTATTACACATTGCCTCGTACATTGATACAATGTACTAAACCGGTTTTTATTCATTTCTCACTTTTCATGCGAATTGATGACAGACGTCAAATTAGAAATATACGTTGTCAGACAATGAACACAAAATACCTCAAATTATTCCCGCGCTAATTTTCTAGGTAGAATATTCCCAATATAATAATGTTTCGATTGGCCAAAACGTACTTGCATGATTTGAATTGAAAGTTTCCATTGGTTTCTAGATATGAGGAAAATATATTGCAAACTCTAAAATCCCCGTGAGCGAAGTGAGTCAGATGAAATGTTCCGACCAAACTAATGAATTCCTATTCTTGTTGATACTATCTACGTATCTTTCTTTCCTCATCTCAAGAATAGTATTTTTTTCTTGCCATAATCATATTCATTCAATGACATAGAAAGAAAATGAGGTTCGAGTGAGGAATTTTCATTCAATTATCTTTTGATTTATCACCACAACTTTTTAAGAGCAACTTGTCACTTGAATATCGATAAACACACAACCTTAGATATTTTTTGTGCTATATGAGAAGTGGGCCACCCACTCGTCTCTATCTGCTATCCAAAATTTCTGCATGGTCTATCAGTGTTAGTGACGGTAACAAACGGTGCCGACTTTTATTCGCCCCGGGTGGTATCCATGGGCGCGAGTTATAGAGCAAAAGGGGATTCTACGCAAGAAAAAAATTTAATATATTGATTTTTCTTTTCTCTCGAAAATATGTTGTTGAAGGAATAGAAGAGTAAGTTATAAGGCAGAATCTCCAGTTTTATTGCAGTGCTGTGAGTGCTGTATCACATAATTGTCATTATCAAATTTTACCACTGGAACAAGTTGAAAAACTGTGTATGGAATGATAATGAAGTGAATTTCATGAGACTGAAGTCTGACTCCAAAGGGTGACAATCTAAAGGGATATACTATCAACTAAATGTTTCATTATACTAAGAGGTCATAAGAATGTGTGAAAAGCCGCTTTCTGGAAATTTATTTAATTGATGGGAGTGAAACATTTCATGAAAAATGTTCAGTTTAATTTTCTTATTTGGTACTGAAGCAAATCAAAATTGAAAATGATTCACCAAAATCCTCACTTGTCTACAGGATATAAGGCAAATTGTTTAGCATTAGATATGAGGGGCAGGTTGCAAAATATTGCTATATTTGACGATGTGCAATGAAAAGGTTGATCGACGACCGTACGATATCCTTCGACATTGGATACCTTAAAAGGTATCTCTCTGTAGGTACACGTGTCAGCCAAAAGTTTCGGCCGCGGCATAAAGTAAAACCTGAAGGCTTATATGATACTGCCGGTCTCAAACTTTTGTCAGAGCTTGAACACTCTGAATCACACCTCATGCATTGTATAGATGCGCTACACGTATAGAGATTGATATTGATGCTTCCATTTCACATTTCCAGACCCTACCACGCGCCCATCAGTTCGTTGCACCGTACACTGTTGCCAATTCGTCACAGTAGGTCATGCTTCCGTTCTGTGTTGAGTAAAGTAAATATTTTTCATCAGTCAATATCTTCTAAACTGAACGGTAAAAAATTACAAGTATTTTTTTCAATCAATCCCACAATAGTACTGCATACACGAGTGGTTTTTCAAAAAAATCTCAAGATCCGTTCAGCGCCTATAATAGAAAATGTGAAAATGTGCTATCCGTTCACGTGTTAGGTATAGGTATCGCGTGCAAATATCTGACGAACTGGACGATGGAAGATTAAAAAATTTGTGTGTAGGTTTATGGAGGTTATGTTCACATCATATTGAAATTTCAGGCGATTCCAGAGATTAAACTACAACAAAACTACAGAAATAACTTCAAAAAATAGTCAGGAAGTTAGTAAGAATATAGACGAGTAGGTACATCGTCACTAAGTTGCCTAAGGTGAGCGAGACGATATGCCTGGAGAATACGTGACTTACTATTGATTTTGTGGTTTTTTCAAATAATTCTCAAAATACGCATTATCAGAGAAAAGTGCCCAAACTCCAAACCAGCATCGTGGAATAGCCCAGTAGAAGATGTGATAATTTTTCATACATAATTTGACTGAAACAATCCTCATTCAGTTTGAAAATCCAGCAAAAAGAGGGTAATTTTGGTCATGGCGTATCCTTTGACATTTTAACTAGCAGCCATATTTTTTATGGAATTGGTCATTTATCCAGGATGACAAATATCATGGAGGAATTCATTTGAATCAAGAAGTTTGCCGGGCGGCGTGGTGAATAAGTGTGAAGAAAACATAATTGAGTCCTCATGATCTGTCAAAATGAGGTAGAGTTGAATAGCCGTTTGATCAATAGTACTCACTTTCATTTCCTAGAGACAAATTCGGAATAAAGCTCTGATACTTTTTCCGAGTTATAGCCTTTCAACTAACTCACTCGCGGATTGATGCAACAAAAACTCGATTCAAGTTTGCATGAATTGGATTGAAAACAATCAAACCAAACCTGGTTGAGTGAAATTGTCGAAATTGATGATGCCAAAACGGGTACCCCAGTGGTTGGAAGATAATTAATCGTTACATATTAGCGTTCCTCTGATCCATTTGAAATTTTCATGAATATACATAGGCCTACAAAAAAAATAAAAAAAAACGTTCTTTCATTTTTTGGTTATTCCTATCTCTACCACAGAGAAAGTGGATCACCAGTAAATGAGATACCACTCACACTAGAGTTATACCTCTTCTAACCTCGCATCAATACTGGGAGTTTGGTTAACTCGCCGTTATTCCTTTCGATGATAAACAAATGACCCCTATCATCAGTATTGCCACTATTATCAGCTCATAACTACCTAAAACCTCTAACTGTCTAGGAGACGACAATCAGTTTATACTGACACAAATGTACACGAAGCTTCCTTTCATGTATTCCGAAGCTGACCGGTTCGCATAATATCTGCATCATTTCTGGCTACCACCATTTCATGGACTACATGGGAGAATTATGCGCCGAATGTTTCAGTGTGCACGGATTTATGAAAATGGTTTTTGGTATATATGTATGAAATCGATAAACACCGACATCGTTCTACCGATTACCGTGAAAGTTGACACATTTAAGTGATTTTTTAACCGACGAAACCAAAAAGGAGGAGGTTCACTATTCGACCCGTATATTTTATGTTTTTCCATCATATTTTTTTATGTATGATCACGCATAACTTTTTACTGAGGCGTCCGATTCCGATAATTCTTTTTTCAGTGGATAGGGTGTACTTCGAATTTGGTCCCATTCGAATTTGAAAAATGAAATCCACCCCTAAGGGTAGAGAAATGAAGGATATTGATCACTCATCCTTTGAATTCTGGTCCGTTAACCGATTCTATCAGGCATAACTTTGTACTGGGTTCTTCGATTTGGATGTTTTTTTTTTAATAGATAGGGTATACCTTATATTTGGATTTCGAATTAGCCACGCTCACGGGTAGAAAAATAGGGGATAATTGATTTTTCACTAGTAAACATTGGCACACACATACGTAGTTGACAATGACAGATCGCTACTGACATTATTCTTGTTCCGTCAAAATCAGTATATTTTATGAGAGGATGGAATGATATACAAAATAATGGAATAAACAAACCAGAACAACGAAAATAATTTATATTACAACAAATAGTAAAAGTAGATAATCATATTATTTAACTGGTAATAGTTGAAGTAAGGTGGGTAAGTAAGTATTTTGGAAGTAATCAAAAAACAAGTAGGTAGTAATTGGTAGATTTTAGCCACAAAAAATTGAAAAATCAAAAAATTCTAACAAAAAATTAAACCGACGAAATACGGAACTGAAAAGTAAAAATAAAACTTTTAACAAAAAAAACCGACGAAAAAATCAACTGAAAAGCAAAAAATAAAATAAATTTTCTTAGTCTAAATGATAATTGAGCTCCTAAACTAATGTAAGTAACTGATTTTGAGTCGGCGCCAAACAAACTAGCAATTGAAATAGGTGAAGCGTAAAATGATGGCAGCGAGATGCACGGCTGCGTTTTGATGATCTTCAATAATTGTTTGTTTGGCGCCGACTCAAAATCAGTTACTCACATTAGTTTAGGAGCTCAATTATCATTAGGCTAAGGGGGTTTATTTTATTTTTGCTTTTCAGTTGATTTTTTCGTCGGTTTAATTTTTTGTTAAAAGTTTATATTTTACTTTTCAGTTCCGTATTTCGTCGGTTTGATTTTTTGTTAAAAAGTTTTTATCAAGGAAAAGGTTATTATGCTATCCACTTCACTTAACTCTCCACTAGATGGCGCTGCAGCGCATAAACCGTTTAACCGATCGCCATGAAAATTGGTCCACACACGAAGAATATTTTCACGCTATCCATTCTGCTATAACTCTCGTAACGGTATAATTGGGTAACGAGATAACGGAAAACGGGTTAACGGGATAACAGGAAACGGGTGAACGGTATAACAGATAAAGGGACAACGAAACAACGGGAAACCGGAAGTGGGCAAAGTCACAGGCATAACCTGGATGGAACAACACAAATAAAAACGAAGGAAAAAACAAATGTACATATATATATATATATATATATATATATATTGTGGGAAGTATTTGCTGACTAGTTGGGTACAAAACTAGGGATATTGGGGAAAGCAGCAATGAAAAAGTAAACTCTTAAAGGTTTATCCAAGCTTTCGTGAATGTTTATTTCCATCATCAGGGAAGACTACAATAGATGAAAAAAACCAATAGTAATACATATTCAAGTGCGAAACAATATTCTACCTACAACTTTGTTGAGGTTGGTTTCAATGATGTTAAACATATTCATCTAACAGAGTGATACAAAAGAAGAAAATAAACGTAGATCAAGGAATAAAACGAAGTTCAAAGTTACTACAACCACATTAGCATTGTTTAAAATTATATAAGTATGTATAAATGTGTACTCTAGGTGGTGTGATAAATGGAACTGGCAGGTTAGGAATGAATCTCGCAATTATATTTAAGCCAACGACACCTGACGGGTGTCATTCGGAATTAGTTACAGTGGTGCCAACTGTTGAATTAGTACCAACTGATGTTACCAAGAATGTTAAAAAGAACCATTATTTTATATGTCAGTTTTGATTGATATCTAAAGACAATAAATGAGAGATCTCGCTCAAATGATTAATATATTCTTTTTGTAGTACATTGTTGTTAATTTTGATTGATATCCAAAGACAATGAATAAGAGTGGATCTCACTCAAATGGTTATTAACTGTTTTTTTATTTATACAATTGTTTTCTTGGGAAATGAAGAATGTTCTCTTAGATGTATGTGACTCTGTCTCTAGCATTTGTCTTCACAATGTTAAAGGAAGAAAAAAATCATTGTTTTTTTTTTACTTCTAGTTTCTTCTTCTCCTTTGAAAATATATCAAAGTTATTATTCTGCAGCCCAAGTCTGAATGTAATGTAATTACATTTTTTTTTATACAACTCCAATTATATGTCAATTGTTTATTTACTTTCCAGTCTTCTCCTGACGAAGTTGATAAATATTAACAATATATTCAGAATATTAAAAAATGAATGAGTTTTATTAGTCATCAAACCCCCTCAATACGCTCATGCTAAAGAAACTGATATGCAAGTTACTGAATGTTTTGACACAGCAGCCATGTGTTTTCGGTTACAAATACCGACGGTCTTTCATCTCGACCGAAACAGCGACAACTATGTAAACTATACCACCATGTATACATACACTAGTAACCCAATATATCACCGTATAACCAGATCTGAACTTCTCAGATGGATCTTTATTTTCGATAATTCGAATGAAGTGGTTATGAACGAGGTGGATTGTACTGTGTGAGGTCCCAAAATGTCTATTTTGAGGACGAATGCGGTATACTCGGAAGTAGCGTGAAATTTTAAGAGCGTCTTCTTGGTATGGTGAGAAATATAAGGAGGTTATTTATTCCCTACGAAACTGTTCACGATACTGGAAACAGAATTGTCAATAACTATATTTTTCAAAACTAATTTTGTTCGTTGAATTACAGGGTTTTCCATTTGAAATTCCTCAAGATTTTTTTATTGAAAAAATGAGCTGTGTGACACCCCAGAACCTGACCGGGTTATTTTGAAATAAAACATTTTTCGGACTTTACGAAGCCAATGTGATCGGTCAATTCCACAGTCAATTGACCAAGGGCGATATTTGACCCCAGTCAATTGAGCGGTCCTGCACCAAACGCGGGTGGTCCTAGTCAGAGCCCGGGTGAGCGGCCGTCTCGGATGGTAACGCCCAGGATTTTACATTTGTAGCGCCAGACTGAGGAAATGGTGGAAAGCTCCAAACTGCAGACTAAATTCGATTCTGCCGACTTGTTCTAATCCATGGGACAGATTTTGAATAATTGGATGGCAAAATTTTGGAATTTGCCATTTTTTTAAATTTGACAGATGTCAGTTGAAAAAATAATTTTGACTGTTCGCGATACAGTTTTTCAAGGGCTTCCAAATGACATATTGCAAGTAAAGTTCCGTACGATATAGTTTCTGCCATTTTTTAATAGTAACACTTCCATTTGACAGATGACAGTCAAAAACTAACCATCGCATTTAAGGCAGAAACTACATCTTCATATGGAATTTCAGCTCGATTGGTCAAATGGTTCAGCACTTATCGTGGAAAATTACAGACACACACAGACAGACAGACTTCACTCTGAAAATGGTCCTAATCGTCTCGGGGGACCTCAAAATTGTAATTTCCGACAATATCTCGATTTTTTTTCGCACTATACATTACGTGACCACTCGAGGGGGCCGGTCAAGTGAAATTATCCATATTTTTCCGAAGTAGATGTTAAGTTAAAAGCATTTCATACTATTCATTACCGACGCTATTTTCTCTCACATTTTCACCAATGATTAAAATTTTTGACTTAATTTCACGTCAAAAAAGCAAGACCACAACGTACTCGTACTAATGACTGATAATGGACTTGGAGAGCTTGACCAGGATGTGGAATATACAGGGTGTTAGTGAATAAGTGCGACAAACTTCAGGGGGTGATTCTGCATGAACAAATTATGACTGTTTGGTGTATAACTTTTGTCCGCAAATGCTTCGTTTTCCGAGATACGGGGTGTAAAGTTCTCCTTAAAAACTGACTAGTTATTTATTGCTCTGAAACCAGTCGAGATATGCAAATTGAATTCGGTGAGTTTAAGGGGTAGTTATTGCGCATTTTTTTGATATTCAATTGAGAATTTTATGTTCATCATTGGATCGCATACGGGTAATGATCTCAATTTTTGTAAAGAAAAAAATGGTACGCCACTGGGATAGTTCAAATAAAAATCATTTTAGAATTCTTCGTTCAATTTGTGACAAAAAATCTCCCCTGCCTTTTTTTTCGTATGAGGCGCCGTTCTTAAGCAAAAAAATAAAACATCTTCACGCGTATTTGTCATAATATCTAGTAGCGATGCTAGTAGGCTACTGTCAACATTCTGTTAGATACGAATATTTCAACGAAATGTCAAATTAGCGTTCTTTTCATTTTCAAGCTTTTAGTTTGGTATAACATTGATGATGATAGGTAATTAATTATTCTTAAAAAAATGGAAAATTATACAAACGCGGAATTGTCAGACATGCATTTTGTCTATGGTCGAAGTAATGGAAATGGTCGGCAAGCTCGACGATTGTATGCTGAGTTGTATCCAGGACGTAAATGTATGGCCTGGGGTACTTGATGATCATTTATTCGGTCCACATTTTCCCCCACAACACCAACAGGCGACTCTCACCTCAATTTCCCACAGGAAGAGTTACCTGTTCTTCTTGAAGAAATGCCTCTACAGCTGAGACAATACTTCTGGTTCATGCATGATGGTGCACCAGTCCATTTTAGCATTATTGTACGTAATCAGTTAGAAACAGTATGTCCAAATCGTTGGATATGTAGGGGAAATATGGAATATTGGCCTGCTCGATCTCCGGATTTAAATCCTCTAGATTTTTGCATATGGGGTTTCCTCAAGTCATTAGTTAATTCCACTCCCGTCGAAAATGTTGAAGACCTTAGGAATCAAGTTATAGCCGGCTGTGAGACAATAAGAAATACACCAGGAATATTTGCGCGAATACGACAATCAATGAGGCGAAGAGTTGAATCTTGTATCACGTCTGAGGGAGGTTATTTTGGACATTTGTTGTAGCTTTGCGCCTATTTATTTATTAGTGTTATTTTCTGTTATTGTTCTGGTTTACCGTTATTGTATTAGATAATTCTTGATAATGTATTGAAGAAATGAAAAATAAGCGTTGAGATGTTTGATTTTTTTGCATAAAAACGGCGCCCCATACAAAAAAAGGAAGGGGAGATTTTTTGTCACTAATTGAACAAGGAATTCAAAAATGATTTTTTATTTGGAATATCCCAGTAACGTACCATTTTTTACCTTTAAAAAAATTGAGATCATTATCCGTATGCGCGTCAATGATGAACATAAAATTCTTAATTGCATGTCAGAAAATGCGCAATAACTACCTCTTGAAACTCATCAAACTTCATTTGCATATTTCGACCGGTTTCAGAGAAATAAATAAATAGTCAGTTTTTAAGAAAAACTTCAACACCCCGTAACTCGGAAAACGAAGCATTTGCGGACAAAAGTTATATGGCAAACTGTCATTATTTTTTCATGAAGAATCACCCCCTGAAGTTTGTCGCACTTATTCACTAACACCCTGTAGAATAGAAACAATGAATGGAAATCCTTACAACAATACTACGCTATTGGTGAAAAAGAAACTCGGGTAGAATTAAGGTGAAACAATAATGATGTGGAGATGGCAAATTATCGAAGAGATTAAATGAAGAACACAATTATAAGAAAAGAACTCCAACGAAAGTCGATCATTGTACATAATTGCACTTTTGATTACACATCGCATAATATCTTTAAAACCCTATATACTTACATACAACAATTTACAGCCTAATGACTGATAATTGTTAGGAAAGGAAATAAATCACATTCATTACTAACCTAAACTATACTGTAATATGACAATAATTTTATTAAAATACGAATATATTTTCATTGAACTCATCTAAAGGACCAAAACCAAATGTTTTTTATTTGGATTTGTACATGTATATATTGTGGAAAGTGTGTAAATGTTTTTAATTTTTTTTATTAATTACGTGCATTGAAGTGTCTTCGTTATTACAGACGGAGCATACCGAAGTTAATGTAATATCAAAGAGTAGAGGGGACAAGAGAAATTACTTACCCTATTCATGAATGAAATAGTAAAATCGTTTCAAAATCCTCCAAATGCTGTCACTTTTGATTTCATTCATGAAATCAGAGTTTGGTTTAGAATGGGTTTAGCCAATTAGGAGTCAGGAAAGCTTGTCATGTGACATCAAGTGTCAGGGATCGTACACGAGGAAACGCTTCGGACCTTCGGGTGTTTTCGTATAAAAAAATGTCGGTAATATCAAGGTTTTCGAATGGGATGAAATTGAATCGATGAATTGACACAATTGAAATTTCAACATTTCATGATTTATAAATGATTGTTTGTCTTCAGAATGCGTCGAAGAGTTTCACTTATTGACGATGGATATATAATATGGACTCCATTTTTGTTGGGCAGGTTAGGTTGGGTCAATTTATTTATATTGAATTATGAAATTCTTAAAAAGGACTGGATCACTGAATCTGCAATTGACGATCGAACCAAAAAGGTCTACATTAGATTGTAACTATTCAAAGGTTTCAGATACATACATTATCAAATTTTTCATGGTTTTTGCTTAGTTCTTCATGACGAGCTACCTATTCCATGGATACTTCGCCAGGATTGACGAAAATGTGATGGAAACAGGTTATTGTTGAGTGTAGTGATTTATATACTAGACAAGTTAATGCATACCCAAAAAATCCCATAGGGGGCTGTGTTTTTGTCACTATATGACAACGGCAAAACTTTGCCCTAAGTTTTCCAGGGACAAAATGGAACCTAACTTTTAAAACGGTCTAATTCCAGTAGGTCTAGCAGAGTTGCTAAGGACCGATGACGGTTCTAAATGACCTAATATGTAAATTAAATATGTATTCATTAAATTGTACCGAATTACCCTCTAACTTTTTTTTATCGAAGTAAACAACATTTATAATTCAAGCTCCACTATAGTTCTCGGACTGTGTGTACCGAGTAGTGTGAATATTTTTCTATTAAAGGATCTGCAATTGTAGCTGTATGAATTATGTAAATGTGCTTGATTGAAAATCATTAAAACTCATTTGATGATTGTAATAAACAGTATGCATTACTGTGTTTTCAAGCTTATTTATTATCACAAAACATAGTTTGAAATTGTTCACCATAGAACATGCACCTCATATGCGAAAATTAAAAGAGGCATTACAAAATATCCTGAGGTGTTTTTTTTAATAATTGGGAATTACCCTTGCCATCAACACAACAGCATTTTCTGCCGAAACAAACTTGTCCACTCTTCACCTGAAAAATTAATTTTTATTTGAAAAAAAATTGAGAATACAATAGACATCACAAGAATAAGAAAATAAAAGTTGAGGTATTATGTAAATAAATCTAAAATTCAATCTATAAGTACTCATAGATATCGGTAACCTAATTTAATCGTTTTTTGGATCGTACTACATTCCACGAAAACCTCATCAAAACAGTTTTCTATAATTGAAATAGTTGGAAATCTTAGTACCCCAAAACTGAGAAAGAAGCTTGTCATATGCTCTTTCCAAAACATTTTTTAGAAATATATGCATTATTTTTTCAAATGAACTTCCGCATTCGATCCATACTGAAAATTATAAGATATGATAAGAACATCAATTTTATAATCAATATCTATGTTACCTTCAAAAATCAGCATACCTCAATTTCCCTCTTATTTATGGCAACCTTTGAAATATCGGGGAAATCAATGTGTGCATTTGTACTTCTGTCTTGTGGGCCAATTTCGAAACTATTCAGTTTCCTTGAGAGATTTAATGAAAGGACTGTGCAGGAATACATTCTTGTGAGCAATACATGAAACGGAAAACATGGGGTGGAACAAAATCATATGCTATTGTAAAAAAAGTACTCAATGGATTTAATATCCCCAGACATATCCTGACAGAAATCCCAAATTTAAAGTTTCTGAAAAATTGAAACATGTTTTTACTTCATCTTCATATTTGTGCTATAAACTTTGGATATTAAATGATGTAATGACTCATTTTGGTATCATTAAAAAAATGTGTTTTCAATATAACAAACTTACATTTGAATTATTTGTGCTTCAGTATCTGTAACTTTTTCAATTTCTTGGTCCTTCTATTACTAGTTTCTTCACTTTTGAAATTTCGGTTGGCATACTTACACAATATAAAATATTCTCATTTGAATTTCAATAAATTCGCTTTCTGAAAAATATATATCTAGTCTGAAGGAAGTGAGCGATGCATTGTTTTGTGATATATCTAAAGCTTTTGACTGATACGTAAGCTTCATCTCTACCGCTTCAGACGACGAAGCTTCAAGTGGTTCGAGTTCTATCTAAGTGAAATAACCCAAATTGTGAAAACTGATAGTGTCTCAGCTTCTGGGCAAATTAGGAGACTATCTTCTTGCAAGAACTCAAATTATCTTCTATATAGTAAATATAGTGGATATTTTCTTACAAAGAGCCATGGAACCCTCTGTGATGGTTCGGAATTCACTATCCAAAATCGAAATAGCTTCATAGAATGAAAAGTCCACGCTTACTTGTGAAATTCATGTGTTTATTAAAAAGTGATATGTATACTTAATAATAGTCATCAACCTTATCGATCTTGACAGTGGGCCTTGTTCTTCGACCAACTGCTTGGTTTAGATCCTCCTCCCGATTATCTCATGCGGGGTGTGACTGAAAAATGAAAGGAAATCTGATTTAGATTGTTAGTAGGGCTCCCCTTTTCCAGATAAGTCATTCTAAGATAGCTGGAAGTAGCCTAGACTGTCGCAGACCAGGATTCATCAATTTCTCAACTTCATCAACATATTTTATGATATCTACAATGAACTCTCTGATTTTGTCCAGGTCAGAAGGTTGTTAGAGAGGTAATAGTCCGGCAGAGATGGGCCGTGAATGGCTTGGTAATAGTTTGTATCGAAAGTTTGATGAAACAATGTCATCGGGGACATTTTCCAACGCCCTCAATGTTCAAGTCAATCCATCGACTAGAGACAGTCCACTTTCCTACCTTTCCTTCGTGGAAGTTTCCATGATCCCAAAAAGGCCGTTTACAAAGGAATCACTTTGGAAAAATCACCAGATCTTCAAGAAAAATCGGACTGTAATCTGATTTTTGACAGATGTAAACATTGTAGTATATTTCAAGGATTTCATCTCATTTTCGCGCCAACTGTTCTGTGAGGGATCTTGTTCGTAGAACAATAATCTTTGGTAATATTGTGTCTGTTTGTTCTCGTCCGGCAAAGATATACCTCATTAATTGCTTTACACACTGCTGAGCGCTAATGAGTTTTTATATTTATATTTGCTATTTTTTGCCATATATTTGAAACTATTTTTCTCTCCTTTCGCAATTTGTTATAAGGGGTTTTAGTTGTTATTCTGTCAGTTGTCATGTTCACATATTCTAATTCAAACTATTGTGCAGGGGAGAACGACCTCTTAGAACCCCTAGAATATTTTGTCGTTTTTCCCAAAATTGTGTTCACGAACAATGAAATAGCTTTTGCATCTACGTCGACCAGTTTGAGCCCCCCTCTTCATATATAGGTTCCCATCCACAGGTATTTTTCTGTTGATTTAACAATGTTATAACTTTCCTCAAGTGGCAGAATATGTCATATGAGCTATATTTTGTAGAAATTTGTGTATATAATTACCATAACTTCATATTCAAGATTGAGTTTTCTCATATTGTTTATAGTTTTTCTGTTCATTTCAAATCCTTCCAGAGAAAATGTGCAAGTTTAATGAAAAACACAACAGTGGACATCCTTGTCTCACGGAACTTTCGCATTCCAAATATACGTCCTTTCATCATTATTTTGGACGTGGCAAAAGCAGAGCACGATTTCAATGCTTGTATGATGATTATTTGCATCTCAACTTTTTCCAATGATTTCCAGAGGTATTCATGTGGAACTCGATAGAATACTTATTGGAAATCTATACTTACTAGATCACTTGATATGTTTGAATGGTTTGCTGGAAGGATTGGGTTCATATCAATAACATATATGCATGGGGGGATTGGCGCGGTGGGTTAGCGTCCGACTCATGATCGAAAGGTCGTGAGTTCGATTCTCGGCCAGGGCAGAAATTTTTCATTTAATTTGAGAGAATTAAATGTTAAATTTCGTAGCCGGGCCGAGGATGGTCCTCGACGATTCGCTGTTGCGTTCAAATTAACAGTGCTGCTCCTAGGTGGCGTATGGAGTTAGTAACAAGGCCTACCCAGAACACTATAAAATGATACATATAAATACTCAACTTGTGACTGGCCGAATGACGAAATGTCAAAGCCATAAAAAAAAAAAATAACATACATGTAGAGAAACACTATAGACTGGAACAGATTGCCTGAAACCCCCACATTTTATACTCCGTAAGGTTAGAATATATATGTTTTGCTAGCATGGAATGGAATGGGGACACCAGGTTGATTTCCATCACCCATCTTGCCCCTTGAAGACCAACCTCATCTTCACGTGGTCAACAAAACCTAATTCCAAACTGAGCGCCGTGGCGACGGATGTATTGCACAGGGGTCTCAAAAGGAACGGTGCCACAATGGAGCATCCTAGAATAGGACGAAGTCTCCGAGAAGTCACCCTCAGCCCTGAGCAGAGAGGTACAATGACTACTGAGCCAAAATACGAAAAAGTATTGAGAACTTCTCGGTTGATGATGTTCCTTTCAGGGCAATAAAGAGAATGCAATTTCTTAAAAAGTGTCCTCCCCTGTGGGTCGGACACTCTTTGTCAAATAACAGTAAATATAGACTTTTTCTAGGTAACAAACCTTCATGCACGATTTTCGGCAATTTTGGATGCACTAAACATATAACTACAGATAATCGTTGAAAGGTTTTCACAGACAGTTCAGATACATTTTGCATAAGCATTCGATATTTCTTTGAAATAAAACCTAAAAACAAACTGGTATCAATTCTATTTGAAAATGATCAAAATGACGCCATATTTACTTTGTTATTATCAGAGATTCTCACATGTATACAATTAAATCACCTTTGATTGGATTAAATCACCTTCGAGTGATTTTGGATTCCACCATAAAAGGTAAGGCCCCCGTTATCTTAACCCGTACAAGTTTCCATTAACTTCTGAGAGTTGGTCAAATAACTAAGAAAGCGGTTGAAAAACAAAAAACAATTACAAAACAATTAAAACGTGTGAATAATTTTCAACATGATACCTATATTCGAGCCTGGCATTTGAACTAACATGTTGGAATTTTTCATGGTTGATGATTCTCTCCCAAGGAAATCAATATATTCACAAACTCAATTATACAAGAAGATTATCCAGAACAAAAATCTTATCTTCTTCTTGTTTGACGAACTTAAATCTTTAACGTTCCCCACAAATTTAAATATATAGGAAATAAATTATAATGAAGCCATTCTCGTACTGTTGCTTTGCTATGAATTGTACCATCCAAGTGAGCAACATACTCAAACCAGTTTTAATGTATAAATCATTAGGATAGTTCCGTGAACTTTTCACTAGGAAATTTGTATATCTCACCTACCAAATTCTAACTGAAAGAGCACAGTACAGCTAATTGGTTTCTCAATGATCTCAGTGTGATATCTCTGTAGACGTTTACCTGGAATGTGGTTTCGACAACCCCATTGGTCGTAAACGTAGCTTTTTAGTTTGTTAACATAATTTTGTTGAAATATTTCTCTTGCAATCACTAACAGAATTCCGTTTTTCTTTTCAGATCGCCCTTCTCCAATGTATGGAGAAACAGATTTGAAACTTTATATTTTGTAGAGCCGCATGCATCTGCGAATTATTGAAATGAGGATGTTTGAAATTCTTGATATTTGTTTGAGACTCAGTTGTGAATTATCACCATTGTTACCTTTCATGTTTCTTATTTTGTTTAATGATTTTACTAATGCTTTCTGTGGAATCAAAATCTCAATTTATTTTGACAGTCGTTGAATTCGAAATCGGAGGGCGATTTGCATTAAATTCACGGTAAGCTTCTCTTTCAGAACGTTTATTGCCGTCAACCAACCTTATGATGTTCAGGTAAAGTTAATCAAACAGCCATTTTCATTAAAGAAAGAACTTGATGGAATTTTATGAGAGGAAACCTTCTGTCAGTAAAAAAAACTGCAATTTACTTAATGAGCAAATTGAATTGGTAATGATATGTTTTTTATTGATTGTTTGAATCTAGACTATGCAATAGTATTTGTTCCATTCCGTACGCAAGAACCATAGACCGAATTAAAAAAAACTAATTTTTGAGAAGAACGAGTCACTGAAACGGCCGTTTTTTTGGTAATGTTGGTTTGAAATACGATAAAGAGTCACATCTTTACCCCAGTTTGTTTATCATTTGTGATACTATTTTGTTTAACAATTTGTCAAACTGGCAGATGTCAGAAAACGGAAGAATGTATTATCAGAATACAAATAGATGATAAATAGATTGATATGTTTGAGAATATGAACAGATGTGGAGTCATCTGCGACTCAAATTTTTACTTTCAGATTCTTTTTTCGAGTTGGGGTCCTTTCAAAATATCTATGAGTTGTAGTTCAATGTCCAGCGTGGCTTTAGCCAGGGAAGTAGTTGTTTACTGTTAGATATTCACAAGAATAACTTCATTTTTGTCGTGGATTGTTCAATTCACAGATAAATATTTCTATTCAATATTCCAAATGATAAATAGATTTACAACACTGAACTGTTCAGTTTATGATTATGAGTGGTTGAAAATAGTTCACTGTGTTCCGAGATCTTTCTAAATATAGGTTCTATTTTTTTTTCAAAATCTTGAGTAGGTCTAAAGCTCTATTTTCTGTTTAGTACTTAATATAGTATTTGGAAATTTTTCTAGAGAAAATATATTCAGAAAATACTATAGAATTAAAATTATCTAGTGAAAATTATAAAATAACTTCCATAAATATTTTCAAGCTAGACTATTTCCGGTAATATATACTGAAAATTTTCCAAGAACTCCAAACCATTTCTTTACTTGAAAAATGACAATCCAAATCGAAAGACATTTTCAGGATATGAACTGTATGACAAATGCTTCCACTTCATATTTTTTTGTAACTTGTTTCCACATTTCTACTACGCAGTCAATAAACTACACACAATAGAAAAAATCGATGGTTAGCCCAAGTATTTCCTTGGGTTCCAGTTGAAATATTGGATATCATAAACCGTGAATTGGGAAAAAATCTAGGAATAATCATTGTAAATCACCCAGTACACTTTTAAAGCTTTCCGGTATAATTCGACGTTAGGTGTAGCTACTGGTATCCCACAGGGACGCCAACAAAGCGGCCATAAAAGTGAACTCCAAATAGTCAGTATTTGGCCCATTATGAGCCGGAACGTTGCATATTTACAATTGTGTCACGGTAAATTACAGTTTATGAAGAATTCCTTTATTCCATAGGATTTCACATCATGTTTTTACGATTGCGAAACAAAAGATTAGCTTAGAGTGCATTATGCTTTGATTTATGGTTTCAACGCTTGATTTTTGATAATGACGAATGTTCGAAATACGTGAAATGTCTCTTCCATATGGTTGGTCTTACAAGAAAGCTAGAACTCGTATGAGACAGATCTGTCATGAATAATGTAATGCTTAGAAGTACGGCCAAATTGGCCTAATAAAAGAAACAACTAAACTATTTGTTAAAATATTGGTAAATTACCTTAGAAATAGAAAGGTAGATATAGATACCGCTATTTAAAAAGAAAACTTGTGATTACTGTGGGATTATCCTGATGAATAATAATACATACCTAAAACTGTTGCGGGGTGGTATACGATGTGCCAAAAAAAATAATTAGCGGAACATCAACAGGATATAGGATGGGTAATAAAATTCAACAATACTTTTTCACTCAGACATTGCTGTGCTTCTAGCAGACACAAAGGCTACTACACAATTTCAACGAACAAATTCATGTATATCAAGATTTTACATAAAAATATCAAAAATAGACTACTGTAATGAACACATACCCCCATTATTCTCATGGAAGACTCAAAGAACTCAAGACTGCTTAAGGTAGTAATAATATCTCATGTCAAGTTGAAAAAGGCAATATTTGTTGGCTAGAAAAATGTGTACTTCAATATTATGAACCTTTGATATTTTACAACCAATAGGACTCATTATTTGTTAGAAATGATTTAATTATTATATTATATGTACAACAGATGTGTTTCATTTGATTTCAAACGAAACATTTTTCGAATTTTGTTTAAATTGCAGATATTGGGCAGTAGGTCATGGATTTTTTTAAAGAAAATGTATTACTAGCACTTATTTGGATAAACCTATTTCCTAGTTGTTGGTTCAATATACCTAATTTGATTCTATATTCTCATTATATTTGAGGATGACTGAAGTTTACTGAAAGAACATTCTAAAACGTGAATACATATCGAAACATTCTACCACGAAACATTTATTTGCACAGCTAAATTGAAGCAGAAAGATATCGATATATGACCCTGCCCTATGAAATAGACTAGGCAGTGAAAAATAGGTGTAGATCATGAAATTGAAGAAACCATCCTCAAGATGGTTCTAACCTGTAACCAATATACATAATATACAGTGCACAACCTGGCAACTGAAGCCTTCTCGTTAGGAGAAAAGAATTAAGGAATATTATTCTACCTATAAGAAACATATACTTGTGAATATACGTGAGTAATCGCAACCGAAAAGCTATTGCCCGTTTCGGTGCCGATAACTGGACCGAAAAATGTATATTATATGAATACAATCCTTAGATTTGCAGAAACTGGATAGAAGAATAACTCCAATTATCAACGCCCATAAATACATCAGTACTAGGTACTGATTTTTTTTTTGTATTCATGTCTCATCGATAAAGGTGAGCGCTTTTCATCATTAGTAGAAAATTCCAATTAGTAACGGACTCCTGTGAGGATTATTGTTCAGTACGAGCATGAGGCTATTGCATATTTGTTGGAGGTGAACTTTCATCAACATCTATATATCCTATCTCAAATTTAACCTTCGATTCGATGTCGATTCATGTATACACTGTTGAAAATATCTATGGTAATTTTACAAAAAAAAAATAGAAGTTTTAACGCATAACAATATAGTAAAAATAAAATTCAGTTTTGTATATTTTCTACACACCTATTCCAACTCCATTTAGTAAAATGAAATTTGTTTGTTAAATTACAATACAAATGTGGTAATAAACAAATATGATTGGAAATGTTTTGTAATTTGCTGCATTGTAAATTTACTACACAATGCAATTCAACTTAGTTTCAAATTTTTTCAACATATTTGTTGCATTTTTACTAAACATCTATCAGAAATTTGTTTAGTTATATTGAAATACAAGTGTTATGATTGTACCAAGGAGAAATATAGCGTCTGTGAATATATATAAATAAATGAAAATTGTGGCAATGCTGACAAATTTTTTTAGTCTTTAAATTAAAAATTTGTCTGCAATGCCACAATTTTTATTTCTTATGTTATGTAATTTTGTTGAAAAATTATTGAAAATGTTGTGTAATTTCAGAATATTGCATCGTTAAATTCACTATAAAATTTAGTTATCATTTAAGATTGATAAATTAAGCGAACAAATGATCAGATGACCACAGATGCGAGTTCCATGAATAATTACTGATATCAAATATAAAATTAATTATTATTGAATTACTTACCAGCAATTCATGTTCTTTCAACTTCAAATGGCCTTTGATTATGACCAATAACTTCTTCCAGTTACTTTAGCAATAGTCTCACAAGTATTATTAACTTCTCCCTATATTTAACTTCTCCCTATATAAGTAACACAACTTCTCCCTATTCAAGCAACACCAAACAGTTATTTTTAGTAACGAAATCGCAGCGTTGTCTAGTCGGTGGCAACGCCGATTGTCCCAAGAAGCCGGGAAAACAAAAGACACAGTTCCAACACGCACAGGCTAGCAATACCAAAAGGGTCCAGAGGCATAGAGAGCCCATACCAGCTATGGTGAGTGGCCCCGGGCGATCGATGGCAGAGCCGCAGGAAAAAGCTGATTTATTCGGGGAATATTTCAGCAATGTACACGTTACTGAAGCGGATAACTCAATAGAGCACACAAGAATAACAAATGTGGCCAATAACATCAGAAACACACCAGCAGTGGCTCTGGCACCCTCGGAACTCCAAAGAGTTCTAACAAACTACGAGGAGGTTTTGAGGGTGATCAGAAAAGTACCCCGGAACAAAGCGCCAGGTATTGATAAGTTGGACGCCATCCTGCTTAAAAACCTGCCGAGGAAACCACTGGTTCAGTTGTTATACATAATTAACGCAATCCTAAAGTGGCAACACTACCCAGATTGTTTAAGAAAGGCAGAAGTAATTCCCCTACTCAAATCCGGGAAAAACAAGAACAATATTGAAAGCTACAGGCCCATCTCGCTTCTCAGTGTGGTGGCCAAAGTGGTGGAGAAGATCATACTGAAACCTGTTGTGGATTTTGAGGAAGAGCTGAAAATTATCCCGCCTGAGCAATTCGGGTTCAGGGGAGGTCACTCAACGACATCCCAAGTAGCCCGAGTTGTTCATGGGGTAAAAGAAGCCTTCCACAGAGATCACAACACGGTTATGGTCCTGTTGGACATGCAGAAAGCATTTGACACTGTCTGGACAGAGGGATTAATCACAAAAATGGCAGAGGCACGCATGCCCTTTCTACCTCGTAAAAATCATAGAATCCTACCTTACGGGGCGGACTTTCAGGGTCAATGTAAACGGCACAAGTTCGCCAGAGCATACGGTCGGAGCGGGGGTCCCGCAGGGGTCTTCTCTGTCACCAATCTTGTATTCGCTATATACACATGATTTCCCGACCTTCGCTCGAACGAGTACGACTATGTTTGCGGACGATACCGCGATCTATGCCCACTCGTTCTACAGCGAAGTGGCTGCAAAACAGCTCCAGATTCATCTGGATCGGTTGATCATACCCTATATAGCGAAGAACAAGATAAAGCTTAATCCAAATAAAACGAAGGTCGTTAATTTCACGAGGAAACGAACCAACGTGAAGATCCTCGGGAAATTAAAGGTCGAAAATAGCATTGTGACGGAGAGGCCCTCAGCGAGATACCTGGGGGTGGATCTGGAAAGACGCATGACATTGCATAAGCACATAACGTTAGCGTTGCAGAGGGGGGCGGCCGCAATTAAGCGAACCTATCCCCTCATTGCACGCAACTCTAACTTATCGCTAAATAACAAATTACGTATCTATAAACAGAGTATTAGACCTGCAATGACATACGCCTGCCCAGTGTTCTGCAGCGCATCGAAAACCCAAATAATGAGACTCGAAAGGCTGCAGAATGAAGCACTTCGCATAGTTACTGATAGTGACAGATACATTCGGCTGGATGATCTGCGTGAACTAGCCGAAGTAGAGAAACTATCAGATTTCATCCTGAAACTATCAGACAGATTCTACAGGTATCATATCCCTAAAAGTCCGCTCACGGCGGGAATCACAAACATCAGAGCAAACCAGCATCGTGAACACGGTGTAATATTCGAAAAAACCATTTTGTATAACGAAGTTGATTGATTAGACAAGGTAATTAGGCACCAACAGACTAAACCCACAAATAGGGACATATTTGAATTTTTTGAAACTGGTTTTTTTAATGAAACACATTTTTCCAGTAATAATGGCATTAAATGAAAATACCAAATAGATAATGAAAGCTTTAATTCTCGAAGATCAAAACTAAAATGCATATAAACATATAAGCGTAAGCAGGGAGGTGTTTTCAAGCAAGCATTTCATTATCTTAAAAAACCAATCTGGTATATCCAGCGCAACTGCTAACACCAGCAGAGACCACCCCTTCGCCCCTTTGGGAGGGCAAGCGGGTGATCTAATAACTCCCCCATCTATTGCAACAGTTCCTATCCTCTTCCTCGCCCATCCCGAAGAGGACAAGAAGAACTGTTTTTACTGTAAAAATTGTATATAGTAGTTAAGGATTTTATTGTGAAACGAATTTTACTAATAATATATTTTGGATTTGGATTTTGGCTAGCAATATTTGATGCGTAAATCTGAGTAGAGAATCAAATCGCAAACAATGTTTGTGAATTTCGAAAACTTTTGACTGGAAACCGACCAACAGTTCGGTAAAATTACAAAACGCATGGAAAAATAGTTTTTTATTGAAATTGCAATAAATTGTGCTGCAATTTTCAAATCAGAGTTTTGAAAATACTAAAAATATTTGTAAATTTTCAATGATTTCAGAGTAATTTCACTTTCAATATATTTTTGTAACTTCACAAAAAATTGTAGTAAATCAAATCACAAACAATATTTGTAAATTTTTTAGCCTGACTGGTAAAATTACAAAAGGCGTAAGAAAAACAAAATTTTCCAATTAAATTACAAAGGTAATCATTAATTTTCAATAGAGTTATAAGAATATTAAAATATTTGTAAATTTTTAATGACTTCAGAGTAATTTCAGTTTCAATATATTTCTGTAACTTCACAAAAAATGGTAGTAAATCAAGTCTCAAACAATGTTCATAAATTTTAAAAACTTCTGATTTTTAACTGACCTACAGTTAGGTAAAATTACAATACGTGTAGGATTACTACATGAAGACTGTAAAATTAGGACTCATCTTAGAAGGTTTCCTCAGGTGTCTTGATATATTATTCGAATTGTATTATATTTTGTATTGGAAATACACTGATTTGTAATTTTACTCAAATGTTGTATTGTAAAACAATTGTAATTTTACAAAAAAATTCAACAGAGTACAATCAATATTTCGACTGATCAATATGTGTGTACAGCATACTGTTTTGTAGCTTAAGAGATATTCATGAATTTGAAATGAGAAATCTTCTTGGGAATGACGAAATTTCAACTTGCCCTTATTATTAGCAATAACTCATGAGAAAAAAATTGGGCTTCTGATTTCCACTTCATACATGAGATGGGACTGCTTTCGAAGGTATTATTTACTATTGCTTAATAGTTATTTGATAAACTAGTGTATTAATGGTGGCGATTAATGTTCGAGATCATTAACCGCCATTTTAATATACAGTGCTTCTCAAAAGTCCTCTCCCCCCCTCTTATTTTTGGAACGATTATACATAAACAAGTGAAATTCGGAAACTGAATATTGAAGGTTGTAAACTTCCCTACTAGTGATGATAGATGACGAAATCGTCAAAGATGACGTCACAAGGCCATTGTGACCAATAATTCTAAATGGAACCCTACGGCAAGCGACACCTCTTTCAAAAGGTATCGAAAAAACCTATTCAATGATACTAATTTTGTTTGTGTTTATGGCAGTTTTGGCAACTCGATTTCAAAAAACGCAAAGTTGTGATGAATTAAATCAGTTAATACTAAAATTCCAAATTCAAGCTCCGCCTCTGGATAGTTGTCAAATAAGCTGACGTTTTTGTTAGTCTCCCTAATTCGACGTTTTTGTAATTGTCCAAGTTTTTGTACATTTAATAATTTGTGTATTGTTGATCGAACGTGTAACTGTTTTAGCAGCTTTTGGTACTTTTAATATTTTTGTACATTTTAATAATTTCTTGAACTGTTGTGAGCCGAACGTTTAAGTGCTTCAAGAAGCGAAATGGTACGTGCTTTAGGTGATAAAGTAGCAGCGATCCTAATTCTTGGTAAAACTGGACAAAATATTCATGCAGCAAAACGCATTATTATTGAGAGGTTTCCCGATCGTCCCGTTTCGAGGACTTATTCAAGGGAGCTTCTTCGTAAGTTTGGAACAACGGGTAGTATTAATGATGCGAAACGATCTGGCAGACCACAAATTTCTGATGAGAAAAAAATTTATATACTGGCAGAAGTAATAGTTAATCCTACTTCTTCAACAACTCACGTTGCATCTACCTGTGAAGTCAGTCGAAGTACAGTACACAGGGTGCTGAAAAAAACAAATTTCAACCATACAAATTAAAAATGGTTCATCAACTCTCAGACGACGATCCAGACAGAAGACTAGAATTGTGTGAAAATATGGAAACTAAAATCAACCAACACCAGACTATGTCAAAACAATTTGTTTTATTGACGAAAGTACTTTCTATCTGAATGGAAATGTAAATACACAGAATGTGAGGTATTGGAGTGACGCAAATCTTCACCTGTTTCGTGAACCACATACCCAATTTCCCCAGAAGGTGAATGTTTGGGCAGGTATCCTGGGAAACCACATCGTTGGGCCTCTTTTTTCAAATACTAATTTAACTGGTGAGGTTTATCTGGAGCTGTTGCAAAACGCAATAGAACCGTTAATCCTTGAAATTTTGAAAGATAATCCAGATGAATTCGGCAATATGGAAATAACGTTCCAACAGGATGGTGCTCCTCCACACTATTACAGTGCAGTAAGACGGTATTTGGATGAGGAGAATCGTGGTAGATGGATTGGACGACGAGGTTCAACGGAATGGCCAGCTCGATCACCGGACCTCACATCTTTGGATTTTTTTCTGTGGGGGTACCTTGAATCGAAGGTTTACGCCACTGAATCTGACAATATTGACGTTTTGAAACAACGTATTGTTGCAGAATGTGAGGCTGTTTTCGCAGACACACGAGAAGAGTTTAAAAATAGGATATTTCACTGTCAGGAAGTAAATGGAGGTCACTTCGAGCAATTTCTTCAAGTAGCTGAGTCTTGAATCTGTAATTGATATCATACTGAATGGAATTTAAATTTTAATGTTTACTAATGAGCCATTAAAACTGCCATAAACACAAACGAAACTAGTATCATTGAATAGGTTTTTTCGATACCTTTTAAAAGAGGTGTCGCTTGCCGTAGGGTTCCATTTAAAATTATTGGTCACAATGGCCTGTGACGTCATCTTTGACGATTTCGTCATCTATCATCACTAGTAGGGAGTTTACAACCTTTAATATTTAGTTTTCAAATTTCACTTGTTTATGTATAATCGTTCCAAAAATAAGAGGGGGGGAGAGGACTTTTGAGAAGCACTGTATGAGTTGATTACATAATTCTTTCGACGCCCCCGTTCCTGGGGTCAACGTGAAATTTCTCGATATCCATTTGGTTCAACTAGGAGGAAATTCATAATATTTGGATTTCAAAATACACTAAATTTGTAGGGCGAAGGTGATATGATTAGGACATTTGAATAGTATTTGAATTCGTGTATGTTCACTTGCCTATACCACAATGATGCTTTAATAGAGAAATCCACCATTAATAGGTTATTGATGGTCGATTTCGGTGTATGTTTTGCTACATAAATCACAATTATGCATTAACAGAGAAATTGAACGTTAATAGGGGTCATCAACGATCGATTTCGTGTAGATTAAACAGACTCGTTGATACGAGGTCGCCGGAGAAAGTTATTATTTCCTGTTACTCGAAAAGAAATCAGCAAAATACCATTTTCATTTTACCTTCTTACTTGAGTTTTTTTTAACCCGACTGCGCGACGCAATGGGTAATGTGTTTATCAGCCTATGTATCGTCGTCCCTCAAACTGGAGATACTACGCATAGATACTAAACTTTGCATGCTTTTTCGATTGCACGTAGTGGCGTATCTCCATAGAGGATAGTTTCCGAGTATTTTGCTATCGTTCCCTCGGCGTATCTCAATTTAAATGAGGTTTCTCCAGCACGAATAGACGTAGTCGACTTACGCCACTTTGTCATTTTTTTTCCTGTGTAATATGTCCAAACACATAGTGGCGTATCTCAATTTTGCCTGTTATGACATGTTGAAACGTATCTGCTGCAAGCAATTGTTCTGTTTTGGCTCAGTCTGTCTCAGAGGTAACTGCTAAAATATTGTTGCTTATAATATTTCCAAAGACAATGGATGTGCTAGTACGTTGGAGAGATGGAACAAAAAATATCGTTTCGTCTAGTGAATTGAAAATTACGTCTAGAATTTCAAAAGTAAAGTAAAGTCAAAATGTTATACAAAAAGAAGTGGTATAGTGGTGTCGTAATAGATATGGAGGAAAATGTGGCTGCAGAGTGGTCTTCAGAAGATGATGTACCTTTAACAAACTTTTCAAATGTATTGAAAAATTCAAAAACATTGAAACATAATAGTATTGGTAAGAACGTCGATGAAGGAAAATAGGTTATAGAATAAACCTATTAATTGTTACTTTAAAATGTAGGTTTCGAAAAGAGATCAGTTTTAATGATTTGAAAAAACAAAGGACACTACAGAATCAAATCGGCATTTCTTCAGCTGGTCAGAAACCATGATGGAAAGGAACCAATACCAGAAATAAAATCACCGATGATTGTTGTGGAAGATCACGCAGGTACTTGATACCTGTGCGATAATTCCAAATTTTTCTTATATAACAATTCGCTTTCAGAACACAACGAAACCGTTTCACCTTCACATTCCATAGACATGTCTTTGTCTGATCCATTCAGCGGTTATGATTCCGATGCCGATCCCCCATACCGTGCAACCTGTGGAATCTATAAATGCCAGAGGGAGGTTTTCAGCTCCTGCCATAGATGTCTGATATTGCTTTGCATCGATTATTTTGAAAATCATAATGACTCATGCAACGATCATAGTAGCAAGAAAGCACGACATAACAAAATATTTTTAAACGAATCAACTAACGACACTTACAAAAAACGAGAAAACAATGTATCGGAAAGGTATACAGTGGCGGGAAGTGAAAAATAAGGCAGTCTTATAAAAGTACCTCGTGTGAAAAAACAAAAAGTGGCGAAATCTTTGAGAAGTATGGGTAAGCAATACTGCAGTACCAAAACAAAAAAAATTATACCACCTAAATTCTTAAAAGAAAGATGCAATGGTGGTACCTGTAAAAGGCGAGGTAGAATGTGCAGCCTTTTAACTGACGGAAATCGAGGCAAATTATTCGAAGCATATAACGAAATAGGAAATTTAACTAATCAGCGAGAATTTATAGTGAGACATACAAAAGTAGATACAACTAAACAGAAGACCAGTAACAAGGATAAATCTAGAAGGCAGAACACAATATTTTATCATCTAACAAGAAACAATGAAAAGGTTTTGGTCTGTAAGAAGTTCTTCTCAGGTACTCTCAGGTACTATTCACGAGGCAATTGGAAAGCACTTTAATGAGTTCCCTAAAATAGAATCACACTATTGCAGAGCGAAGAGTACACGAGAGTACCTTCATCCCGATCTAACCATTTCCAAAATGTATTCATTATCTTTAGAAGAACAAAATGAAGTTAATGACGAGAAACCAAGCATAACTACCCACCGAAATATTTTCAGATCTAAAAATTTAAGTTTTCATAAACCAAAGAAGGACCAATGTTCCCTCTGTATCACATTTAAAGATGGTGATGATAATACAAAATTGAAACTAAAAGACATCTATTACAAACATAACGCAGAAAAAATTAAGGTCAGAGAATTGAAGAATGAATGTAAAACGAAAGCTACTATTGACAAAAAATTCGTATGTAGAAGTTTTGATTTACAACAAGTTCTACACTTACCAGTGTCCAACGAAAGTGCTGTATTTCATAAAAGGCGCTTATCTTACTATAATTTAACCTATTACGACATAGTTACCAAAGCATGCAAATGTTTTACTTGGCATGAAGGTATTAGCAAACGAGGGTCGTGCGAAACAGCAACATGTATCTACAGAGTTCTACAATCTTATGATAATAATAATGTTCAATTCGTTTCGCTATATTCAGACGGATGTGGCGGACAAAATAAAAATTCTATTGTTGCAGCTATGCTGCTTTTTGCAGTAGTACGAAGTAGGAATATAGAGTCCATAACTCTGCGGTATTTTGAATCATACCACGGACAAAATGAAGGCGATTCTGTACATAGCTGCATATCGAACGCTGTATCACATGCAGGAGACCTGTTCGTACCTGCACAACTACAAACCATTTTCAAATTGGCTAGACGTCAAAGGCCATACGATGTTTTTCCTTTAGGATTCAAAGATTTCATTGACTTCAAAAAGTTATCTTTGGATCTTCGAATATTAGAAAGTAGGGAGACGGATGATGCTATCAAATGGAATGACATTATGGAAGTTAAAGTTTCTAAACTACATCCAGACACATTGTTCTTCAAATCAAGCAACAATCAACAGGAAAATAGTAAGATAACTTTGAAAATACAAAAAAAGATAAATTTGAAAACTGTTATTCTCCGTCCTCTCAACGAGGAGCCTAATAAGAAAGGGAAGGCGAAGTATAAAGATCTGATGTCTCTTTGTCAAGGAGTAACTCCAGTTGTTAAAATCGACGAATACAGAGACTTTTACGCGTCCCTTCCACACACCGACAATTGAGGTGGAAATGTGAAAAATAGAAACCTTGTATTATTACTTCATGTTATGTTTGCATAAATGAAAAAAGGTATGAGCTTTATTTCGCTTAATTGAAAAAGAACCTGAGTGGCGTGAGTGACCATACTGTATTCTGAAATGAAAAATATTATTTCCACAAAGTGGCGTATCTTATTTGTTATTAATTTTCCAAGAACTGAAAGGATTTAACCTTGCAAGCACAAAGGTACATGTACCTACTTATCCAACGGTACCTACCCTCGAGGTTCAAATTGAGATCATAGCCTCAATTACTATCACAAATATCCTTCATTGTTAGCGAAAAACTTCAAATGCTTCCCCTGAAAAAGTATGAAATATGAGATACGCCACTACGTGTTTTGAGGGACGGTATGTTCGTTCCTTTGTGGCGGTCTAGAGAACAAACTTGTGGGCCGATTTTGTTGATTCTTACGTCAATCGAATTGTCTTAATCTTGCGAGTGTCAATAAAGACATGACAGTGATCAAATTTCAAATTGTCGACAACCAGATGCCATATTGTGACAGAATTCAATATGGCGACAACCAGACGCCATATTGTGAAAAAGTTATTATAACAGCGTATAGCTTGGTTAATTTGCTCATTAGTTGGTTCATTTCGGTTACAGTAAATATTTTCGTTTTCGTCACCTGAATATTTTAATAGAAACTTGATTAAGTATAGTCAAATTCGGCTATAACGAACGGCTTAATGACTTTATATTATTACCGTCTTATAATCCTAACTGAAAAGTGTAAAATAAAAAAAATAAAAATGAAAAACCCAACTGCGTGAAAAGTGAACTTTATAAAAGATGGAAACAAGATGACCAGAAAATATTGTCAGAAAATTATGTTTTAAGAGGTTAACTATCAAACTTAATACTGTAAACAATCTCACGCAGTCGTTAAATTAAAGAAGATGCCTCCGACTACGTGAGATTGTTTACAGTATTAAGTTTAATAGTTAACCTCTCAAAACATAATTTTCTGACAATAATTTCTGGTCTTCTTATTTCCATGTTTTTTTAAAATTCACTTTTTAAGCAGTTGTTTTTTTTTCATATTTCATTCCATGCGGTATAAACTATCCCTATCTTGAAATAGGTTATGTCTAAAGAACTATGGGTAATAGGAGAATAAAATAGTGCGAGAGGGTTACATTCCAGGGGTAGGTACGTAGTGAGGAAGGGAGAAAGGTCAAAACTAATTGAACAATTTCTATGTATAAAACGTTTAAACACGCCATTTTTGTCTAGAAAGACATTTTCTCAAATCTTATTATTTTTCAAAAACCTTGATATAAAAAATGCAAGAGAGACTTCCGGCACCTTCGTGAAAATAAAATTGCCTACTGAAATATAGGAAAAATTTAATATCATCTATAAAATATAGGAATTGTCAAAATACATAGGACAATCATCGAGGGATCTGTATAGGAATATGATATCGCATTACAAAGAAACACATTACATCTCTTCGAAACCCAACATGAATTTCAAGAATGCCGACGTATTGACAATTGGAAGGGATCGTCTCAATATGACGTTTTTCGAAATGAATCAAATCAACAACAAAATATTTGGAAACAGAATCATATATCAATATCTTCTGCAAAATTACTACTCTGCAACCTTACCAGCATTGAAGCTAATTGTGTTTCATATCGAACTAACAAAAAATGTTTGGTACTCCGTATACAAATCTTCACACATTATTTCCATTCTTCCGTTGGTCATGAATTCAATCTAGAATATATATATATATATATATATATATATATATATATATATATATTTGAGATAAAATATAAAAAAAGGAAGAAATTTTCTTGGGTTTAGGGAATTCCTTGAAACAAGAAAACATAAAAAAAACAAAATTGAAGAAACGAATTTCTACTCAAATTATCCACGCCAATAAATACATCAGTACCACTAATGCTTTCTCTCATTCATACAAAATCGAGTATAGATGGGCGCTGTTCATGATCGGTAGAAAATTGCGATTAGCCACGGACTTCTGGAAGCAAAGTCAAGCTTGAAATCAACCAGCAAAAGACATCGCGTATTTGTTGAAGGTACAATGTGCCCCCCGAAAGCCTTATGAACGATGGACCCAGTGGGACCATTAAGGACAATTATGCTTTCTACTATGGACCTTGCTATTCATGGATTCCGAGTAGTGCGAGCAGCAAGTGTCAGTTCCTTTTGAAGACTTTGTTTTGTGTGTTGTGTGTCTTCTCGTTGTCTGTGTATTTTATGTCTGAGAGGGATGTTGACTGATCGAATGGAAATAATTTCGAAATTGGATGAACTGAAGCAGTTGATTGTCACTTCTCGAAGATAGCACTGTCTAGGGAATCGAATGAGAAAAAAGCGATCGATCTAGTGTATTTGGAATTCATTTTATTGTTATAAAATCACATTGTGGATGTTGATTGAAATGCTTGTATTTTTCTGGAATTCTCTCTGAAGAGAGTATTTCCGAGAAAAAAGCACTGAGGAAATGAACAAAACGGTAACGCCGCATATACTTTTTCGTCAAACGCCTATTGTTTCAGTTTTCTCAGTTGACACCATTACTAGTATCAGAATGAGAAACTTGGTTAGTGTATTTTGTAAAAAGAATTTTCAAGCCCAAAAAACCAGAAAACCCCCTGTATATTAAACCATTCGAGCTAGATAGTTAGAATTTGGCGAGTTAAAAAAATTGCATCACATACCTGTATGTATATTTCAGATCAAATTGGGCTACTTATGGAAAATTGTAAGCGGGAAACATTGACTTTGTTGGAATAATTCACGCAGTGTGGCTTCGAAGGAATATTGATAGTAATAAGTGAACCACCAAGAAATTATAAACATATGAAACCTACTTCTTTATAAAAAAGTATTTCAATTGTTAGTATCTAAAATCTACTAATTACTACCTACTTGTTTTTTAATTACTTCTTAAATACTTACTTACCCACCTTACTTCTACTATTACCAGTTCAATAATATGATTATCTACTTTCACTATTTGTTGTAATATAAATTTTTGTTGTTGTTCTGGTTAGTTTATTCCATTAATTTGTATATAATTCCATCATCTCATAGAATATAATGATTGTGATGGCTGCAGGAGAACAAAAATAATGACAATAGCGATCTGTCATTGTCAACTTCATATGTGTGCCAATGTTCAAAGTGAAAAATCAATTATCCCCTATTTTTCCACCCGTAATTCCATTTGAAATACAAATATAATCAACTATGAGGTATACCCTATCCAATAAAGAAAGAATCATCCAAATCAAAGAACCTAGTACAAAGTTATGCCTGATAGAATCGGTTAGCGGACCAGAATTCAGAGAGTGAGTGATCAATTTCATTCATTTTGCTACCCTTAGGGGTGGATCCCATCTTTAAAATTCAAATGGGACCAACTTCGAAGTACATCACCCTATCCACTGAAAAAAGACTTATCGGAATCGGACGTCTCAGTAAAAAGTTATGGGAGGTCATACATAAAAAAATATACGCGTCGACTAGAGAACCTTCTCCTTTTTGGTTTGGTCGGTTCAAAAGTAACTTCTACGCAGACACTGTTAAAAAAAGTGTTACTTTACGTACGAATTTCGGCTAAAAAGTCATTCAAAAATTAATTTTATGAAATAATCCTGTATGCACAAGGGTTCTGTTCCACTGGTCCGCCAACATAGTTATCGGTATTTATTCCCATCATCTTTATGTTCGTACAATTACCAACAATCGCTCAATCGAACATCCAAGAGCCCCCCGCTTACTTCGATCGCGCAATACATAGGTAATAATTCCCAGGGTACTCCACGTTTCATCTCAGCAGGATGAGTACTCGATAAATTGTGAAAATAAAAGGTAATAACAGCTGACTTCTTGATGCGGCACTTTCATATTTCTCGAGGTGATACAGGACCAATTGGTCATGTGGGAATAAATCGAAATGTATTTCAGTTTAAGCGATTATTCAGGAGTGTTATAAAGTGGATTCGGTGCTATAGGAAAAACAGCGGGATCTTTGACTCTGAGAAAGGAAATATACATGGGAGAATATCTTGATAATCATAAGTATGTACGATTCTCAATATTAAAAAAATCATCAATACAGTTGAACGCATCCACCTTTGACAAAGAGCAATGAAAACTGTTCATCGTTGACTTTCGAGTCGAAGAAAAATACTGTGAAGCAAAATCTGGAAATATTTTCAATACAGTACAGTACAATACAGTGTCTTATTACTCTGAAGCCCTTTTCTCATGTAATACCCCTCATGATGTAATAGTAAAAATTCCTGAAGGCAACCATCAATTTTATTCACACAATTTCAATAAATGAATGCTAACTGCTAACTGGTAACAGAGTGTCATTCAAAACTTTTTGCCTGTAGATGCACAATTGCAATGTGAGACTTTCAAAAGAATAGTCTGATGAAATATTTTTGTTCGTGTCCACGAGGATATTCTTTCAAACAGCTCAGCTATTATGAAATACTATAACCGAAGTGAAGGTGTCCAAAAATAATGCGAGCTTATTATTTAGAGTTGGTTAGAGCATATGGCTAGAGATCATAAGGTCGTGGGTTCGACTCCCATTCGAGGATGCTTTTTTTCTTCAATTTAATAATTTGTCCACTATGCCACAATATTCCCCTCTTGCATATTTTCTTTCGGACGCAATATTTCCGCTTCCATTATTATTTAGGTTTTGAAAGTACTGAAACGCAATTCATAGTTTCTGATTCTATTATTATTTCCTTTTCTGGAAATGATTCAAAATCATATCATTTCTTGACATGTTTTTTGGGTAACCTTCCACAGTCTGAAAATGAAAATATAATCAGGAAAATCTATACAAGTGTAGAAAGGGCAAACTGATTAGTTCACCCCGATAAGTTATTGCGTTCACCAAATTATATTTCCTATGGAAAAATGATTCAATTTGTCAATAACTTGCCGTTTTCTGAATTTGCCTATAAAAAATTTTTTTTTTTTTAAATTCAAAAGATACTTCTCTATATAGTTTTTGCTTGACGTTTCGGGGACTATATCTGCCCCCGTTCTCAAAATCTTCTAAATCTCCTTTAATTGTTTTATAATTTGGATTTTTGCTCGCAGAGTCTTTTTTGCTTTTTCAACTGACGGATGTCAATTGAGATCTGCCAAAAAAGTTTGAGATTGACGTATTGCTTATTTGATATATGGGGTGTTGTTCGGATCAGTTTATTAGCATTCTACCATATCTCACTTCCTCTCTGAGTAGGGGTAACCATGTATGATCCATTTCAACAGAATTTGTTGGAAAGCAGTTGTTATTGGAAAGAAGAATACAGGCCGTTTCTTTCAATTTTCTCCTCTCTTGATGTGGTTCTCTCATCAAGATTTTTGTCCTATTCCATTCAATCGTATGATCGCCATTGGATGTGAGGATATGTTCTGCAATTTTTGATCCAGTTACTCGTCGATTTCTGATGTAACTCTGATGATCACTTTGGCGCACTTCCAATGGTCTTGACGTTTCACCTATATAACTATCACCACAAGAACAAGGTATGTTGTAAACACAATTTTTGGTACTTTCTTCTGCGTTTTTTGGTTTTGTTTGTGTTAGTATACATCTCTAGAAAAATCGAATTTAAACGGTTTTCTTCACATAAAGGATTCAATATAAAATTGAACCAGAGAAAGGTAGATCTCAGGTGAAAACAACTACTTTCCTGGCAAATACCACGCAGAACGTTGAATGATATTCACCTGAAAATCCATGCATACTTCCATATAATATCAATGGACATTGAATGCAAATGTTTCTTTCTGATAAGCTCGATTATGTTTAATTTATGTCGTGTTCACCTAACAATCCGCATACCGGTTTCAGGCTCTTGGCCCTCATCAGTACGAGAGTAGTCAACCAGCCAAAGGTCCAAGAACTCTGGCTGAAGTGAGACACAACGTAAACAAACCATCATCGATCTTGTAACACCTATAGGTACGCCGGAAAAGATAAACTTTAACTGGCGGTACCTAGTGACGAAAAGAAACACTCGAAAATCTCCCACCTCGATAGGTTTCTAAATAAAAGATTCCTTCTCAGTAGGAGTGGCAAGCCCGTCTAGCATATAGTGAGAGATAAGTGCCATGTGAAGTGGAATGAATAGAAAAATCGAATTTAAACGGTTTTCTTCACATAAAGGATTCAATATAAAATTGAACCAGAGAAAGGTAGATCTCAGGTGAAAAACAACTACTTTCCTGGCAAATACCACGCAGAACGTTGAATGATATTCACCTGAAAATCCATGCATACTTCCATATAATATCAATGGACATTGAATGCAAATGTTTCTTTCTGATAAGCTCGATTATGTTTAATTTATGTCGTGTTCACCTAACAATCCGCATACCGGTTTCAGGCTTCTTGGCCCTCATCAGTACGGAGTAGTCAACCAGCCAAAGGTCCAAAGAACTCTGGCTGAAGTGAGACACAACGTAAACAAACCATCATCGATCTTGTAACACCTATAGGTACGCCGGAAAAGATAAACTTTAACTGGCGGTACCTAGTGACAGAAAGAAACACTCCGAAAATCTCCCACCTCGATAGGTTTCTAAATAAAAGATTCCTTCTCAGTAGGATGGCAAGCCGTCTAGCATATAGTGAGAGATAAGTGCCATGTGAAGTGGAATGAATAGAAAAATCGAATTTAAACGGTTTTCTTCACATAAAGGATTCAATATAAAATTGAACCAGAGAAAGGTAGATCTCAGGTGAAAAACAACTACTTTCCTGGCAAATACCACGCAGAACGTTGAATGATATTCACCTGAAAATCCATGCATACTTCCATATAATATCAATGGACATTGAATGCAAATGTTTCTTTCTGATAAGCTCGATTATGTTTAATTTATGTCGTGTTCACCTAACAATCCGCATACCGGTTTCAGGTTCTTGGCCCCCATCAGTACGGACTACTCCGTACTGCGTGGTATTTGCCAGGAAAGTAGTTGTTTTTCACCTGAGATCTACCTTTCTCTGGTTCAATTTTATATTGAATCCTTTATGTGAAGAAAACCGTTTAAATTCGATTTTTCTATTCATTCCACTTCACATGGCACTTATCTCTCACTATATGCTAGACGGGCTTGCCACTCCTACTGAAGGAATCATTTAGAAACCTATTGAGGTGGAGATTTTCGGAGTGTTTCTTTCTGTCACTAGGTACCGCCAGTTAAAGTTTATCTTTTCCGGCGTACTATAGGTGTTACAAGATCGATGATGTTTGTTTACGTTGTGTCTCACTTCAGCCAGAGTTCTGACCTTGGCTGTTGATTACTCCACGATGAGGCCAAAACCTGAAACCATATGATTGTTAGTGAACCGACATAAATTAAACATAATCACTTATCGAAAGAACATTGCATTCAATGCCATTGATATTATATGAAAGTATGCATGGATTTCAGGTGAATATCATTCAACTTTCTGCGTGATTGCCAGGAAAGTAGTTTTTTTTCACCTGAGATCTACCTTTCTCTGGTTCAATTTTATATTGAATCCTTTATGTGAAAACCGTTTAAATTCGATTTTCTATTCATTCCACTTCACATGGCACTTATCTCTCACTATATGCTAGACGGGCTTCCATCCTACTGAAAGGAATCTTTATTTAGAAACCTATCGAGGTGGAGATTTTCGGAGTGTTTCTTTTCGTCACTAGGTACCGCCAGGTTAAAGTTTATCTTTTCCGGCGTACCTATAGGTGTTACAAGATCGATGATGTTTGTTTCTCCTCGCCAGAGTTTGGCCTTGGTTGACCCGTGCCAAGCCAATGCGTTTTAGGTAACACACAAAATATCGCTTTCAAAGAATTATTGATTTTGAATATCATGATTGGATTTTCAGGTGGTTTTCAGAAAGATTTTTCCTAATTTTTGGTTCATTTAAAATTTATCTTTTCCGGCACTATTTACAAGATCGTTGGTTTGTTTACGTTGATGTCTCACTTGCAGAGTCTTGTGTTGACACTGACTGATAGCAAGCTGAACCGGTATGCGGATTGTTAGTGAACAGACATAAATTAAACATAATCGTTATCAGCATTGATTCAATTCATTGTATATATCAAGTTCTGTCGGTGAATTTTATTTGCCCGGAAGTAGTTGTTTCCTGATCACCTTCTGGCATTTATATTGAATCCTTTATGAGAAACGTTAAATTCGATTTTTCTATTCATTCCACTACATGGCACTTATCTCTACTTATGCTAGACGGGCTACTCTACGAAGAATCTTTTTAGAAACCTATCGAGTGGAGATTTTCGGAGTGTTTCTTTCTGTCACTGGTACCGCCGTTAAGTTATCTTTCCGCGTACTATAGGTGTACAAGATCGATATGGTTTGTTTACGTTTGTCTCACTTCAGCCAGGTTCTGGACTTGGCTGGTTGACCTCCTACTGATGAGGCCAGAGCCTGAAACCGGTATGCGGATTGTTAGGTGAACACGACATAAATTAAACATAATCGAGCTTATCGAGAAACATTTGCATTCAATGTCCATTGATATTATATGGAAGTATGCATGGATTTTCAGGTGAATATCATTCAACGTTCTGCGTGGTATTTGCCAGGAAAGTAGTTGTTTTCACCTGAGATCTACCTTTCTCTGGTTCAATTTTATATTGAATCCTTATGTAAGAAAACCGTTTAAATTCGATTTTCTATTCATTCCACTTCACATGGCACTTATCTCTCACTATGCTGACGGCTTGCCACTCTCGAGAAGGATCTTTTATTTAGAACCTATCGAGGTGGGAATTTTCGAAGTTTCTTCTGTCACTGGTACGCCAGTTAAAGTTTATCTTTTCGGCGCTATAGGTAAGATCGTGATGGTTTGTTTACGTTGTGTCTCACTTAGAGAGTTCTTTGGACCTTTGGCTGTTGACATCCGTACTGATGAGGGCCAGGCTGAAACCGGTATGCATTGTTATGACACACTAAATTAACATAATCACTTATCGAGAACTTTGCTTTAATGCATTGATATTTATGGAGTATCGTTTTCGGGTGAATTCATTCACGTCTGTGGTATTTGCAGAAAGTGTTTTTTCACCGAATCTACCTTTCTGGTTCAATTTTATATTGTCCTATTGAGAACCGTTTAAATTCGTTTCATTCATTCCTACATGGCACTTATCTCTCAGTATACATCTCAGTGTGTTTGTTGTTCTAAATGATGGTCTCACATCATACCTCTGTTCAATTCGTTTGATCTTTTCAGATAATCCGGGGACATAAGGTATTATGTTGGTTGTGAAATGTGTAGGTGGTGGGAGTATTCCTGTTGGTTGTGTTAATTGGTTCTTTGATGGGTTTTTGTTTTCAATGTCAGTGATTGTTTTTTCCACAAACTGATCTGGATATGCATTTTCCTTGAGAACAGATTTTATGAGGTATATTTCTTCCTGTAGATTCTGGTTGGAATTGCAAACCGTTTGGGCTCGATTATAGAGACATTTAACTATGCCTTTTTTCACACTGGCATGATGGTTTGAGTAATAGTGTAGATATCGATTGGTATGCGTCTTCTTTCGGTGTACAGATGTATCGATTCGGGATGATGATTTTTGGATCATGACATCTAAAACGGAAGTTGGTTGTTTTGTTCTGATTCTAATGTGAATTTGATCGTCGGTTCTTGACCGTTTATATGATCCAAGAAAATGTTTAATTCTTCTTCACTTCGATTCCAGATAGCGAAAACATCATCCACCTATCTCCACCATATTTTTGGACCATTGTGGAATGTTCCAACGAAAGATTCTTCAAAATATTCCATGAATATGTTACTTAAAATCGGTGACAAAAGAGAACCCATCGCGATACCAAACTCTTGTTGATAAAATTCGTTCTTGAATTGGAAATATGTTTTTTCTGTGCATAGTTTGAGTAATTCTATGATGGCACTGACATCCAGTTTTGTTCTTGTCCTCGGTGATGTGTCATTTTCTAATCTTTCTTTCACTATTTCTAGAGTTTTATCAATAGGGACATTAGTAAACAAACTTTCGATATCAAAACTGACTAGAAGATCTCCATCTTGAATTTGTAATTCATTCAATTTCTCCAGAAAGTGAGGGGTATTCTTTATAAAACTATTTCCATTTCCAGATAGTGGTTTCAGAATGTTGAGTAGGTATCTAGCGAGTTTTTGTGAAGGAGATCCAATGGAACTAACAATAGGGCGTAGAGGATGAGATGGTTTGTGTATTTTTGGTAACCCATAAAAATGTGGGGGTTTGCTGTGGTGTGATACTAGGAATCTGCGTTCTACTTTCGTGAGTAGGTTTTTGTGTTTAGCTAAAGTTCGGTATACTTCCGCTTTCTATTGATAGGGTTGGATTTTTGTTTAGTTTTTTGTATACTTTGTTTACTGATATGGTAGTGTCTTGATTGAGTGTGTGATATGTGGTATTTGAGATCATTTGTGTTAGTTTGTTCTCATAATCAGTAGTGTTCATGATGACTGTTGCGTTACCTTTATCAGCTGGAAGTATTTTGATCTGATTGTCTGATCGAAGAGATCCCAATGCATCTCTTTCGTATTTGTTCAAATTACTTCTAGGATGATAAGGTTGTGTTAGTGCGTTTTCGCAGTCAGATCTGTAATTACCTGCTACTTCAGGTGGTAAACGTTGGGCTGTTGCCTCGATGGCAGTGATCATTTCTACCGTTGGAACCATTTTGGGTGCAACTGCGAAGTTCAGTCCCTTTGCCAACACAAGTTTTTTGTGTATGTCTAAGTTTTTTGATGACGAATTGATAACAGTTTTTTCAGAAATTTTGTTGTTGTTTGATATGTATTGTGGGTGTATTTGTTTCTCTTCCAATAATTTGTAAAATTTGTTTATATGTATTGTGTTTCTCTTTCGATTGTATGAGTTGTAGGAATTGTGAATACAGTGGTGTAAGTATTCATAGTCATTTCGAGTCAGATTTTGTTGTTTTTCCTGTGAAACTGTATTCGTTCTCTTACCATTGCGTGGCCCGCTCTCTCAATTATTCTTTTGCATTGTTGGCTATGATATGGCATTTTTAATCTCAAACCCTTCGGGATGATCCTATTATCTCGACATCTGCATAGAAAAGTAAGACTACTGTGGGAACTTGAAAATTCAAGATGGAGATCTTCTAGTTAGTTTTGATGTCGAAAGTTTGTTGACTAATGTCCCTATTGATAAAACTCTAGGAATAGTGAGAGAAAGATTAGAAAATGACACATCACTGAGGACAAGAACAAAACTGGATGTCAGTGCCATCATAGAATTACTCAAACTATGCACAGAAAAAACATATTTCCAATTCAAGAACGAATTTTATCAACAAGAGTTTGGTATGGCGATGGGTTCTCCTTTGTCACCGATTTTAAGTAACATATTCATGGAATATTTTGAAGAATCTTTCGTTGGAACATTCCACAATGGTCCAAAAATATGGTAGAGATACGTGGATGATGTTTTCGCTATCTGGAATCGAAGTGAAGAAGAATTAAACATTTTCTTGGATCATATAAACGGTCAAGAACCGACGATCAAATTCACATTAGAATCAGAACAAAACAACCAACTTCCGTTTTTAGATGTCATGATCCAAAAATCATCATCCCGAATCGAAACATCTGTACACCGAAAGAAGACGCATACCAATCGATATCTACACTATTACTCAAACCATCATGCCAGTGTGAAAAAAGGCATAGTTAAATGTCTCTATAATCGAGCCCAAACGGTTTGCAATTCCAACCAGAATCTACAGGAAGAAATAAACCTCATAAAATCTGTTCTCAAGGAAAATGCATATCCAGATCAGTTTATGGAAAAAACAATCACTGACATTGAAAACAAAAACTCATCAAACAACCAATTAACACAACCAACAGGAGTACTCCCACCACCTACACATTTCACAACCAACATAATACCTTATGTCCCCGGATTATCTGAAAAGATCAAACGAATTGGACATAGGTATGATGTGAGAACATCATTTAGAACAACAAACACACTGAGATCTATACTAACACAAACAAAACAAAAAAACGCAGAAGAAAGTACCAAAAATTGTGTTTACAACATAGCTTGTTCTTGTGGTGATAGTTATATAGGTGAAACGTCAAGACCATTGGAAGTGCGCCAAAGTGAACATCAGAGTTACATCAGAAATCGACCCCATATATCAAATAAGCAATACGTCTATCTCAAACTTTTTTGGCAGATCTCAATTGACATCCGTCAGTTGAAAAAGCAAAAAAGACTCTGCGAGCAAAAATCCAAATTATAAAACAATTAAAGGAGATTTAGAAGATTTTGAGAACGGGGGCAGATATAGTCCCCGAAACGTCAAGCAAAAACTATATAGAGAAGTATCTTTTGAATTTTAAAAAAAAAATTTTATAGGCATATTCAGAAAACGGCAAGTTATTGACAAATTGAATCATTTTTCCATAGGAAATATAATTTGGTGAACGCAATCACTTATCGGGGTGAACTAATCAGTTTGCCCTTTCTACACTTGTATAGATTTTCCTGATTATATTTTCATTTTCAGACTATGGAGGGTTACCCAAAAAACATGTCAAGAAACGTTGTTCCTCCACAAAAAACCACATTCATTCAATAATCATATCATTGTTTCGAAATTGAATTTTGGACTGAAAAATGTGTGGGAAAATTATGTTTATAGTGAATTGTTTTATATCCAAATATCAACGACAGGTCAGTTATTCAAAGTCAAAGTGAAATGACAATTCAAAGTCAAAGTGAAACCGATTTTTGGGCTCTACATTAAACCGCTGTTTCAATCGGCGCGGCGGCGGCGGCGTTTCAAAAACAGTAAAGAATTTGCTGGTGCATGTGTCAATATCCTAATGTGTCGGTTCTGTGACTGGCACAAAGTCAATATACCTTTCACAGTTGAATACTCTGAAGTTTGTATGTCCTACCGGTTATTTTCATCTCCAAGTATTCAAAAGACCAGTGGGCAAAACCTGCCTTTTAATTTTTACCCAAAAGAAGACCGCTTGATTAATGGTTTTCCTTTCAACGGCTTCTAAAATGTACTAATGTTTGGTTATTCTGAAATGAGGATTATTTGGCATTCCAATACACAGGGTTCCTGAAAAGCTGGCATAAAATGTTTCAATGCAATTGTCAAAAAATATGTTTTAACGGACAAAATTGTTTTGATTACATTCATAAACACGAATTCATACACAAAAATACAGATATTTTCAAATTTTTTTTTCAAATGAGCAGAATTGCTTGATTATCAACCCAGCTCAAAGCTTAGGCCTCAACACGTATTTTCGTAGGGGGGAATACAAGGAGGTGCAAACAGTTAATGAAAATAATGACAGTAATAAGATTTAACGATTTTTGAAGAGATACCTATACTCACCTAAATTTATTGGTGATACGGATACGGTGTACTTCTCGTTCTGCATTTGAATGCGAGTGATATAATTCTAGTAATTGATGATAAACTAAAATGAAAAAAAACAGTTGTTCATGCAGCATAATTAAAGTAAACTGAAAAACACACTTCATTATGATTTTCACAAAAATTGGTTTACAAAACCCACGACACGTGTTTCGCTATACTATAGCTTTTTCAAGGGCAAACAAACTGAATTACAATTACTGGGATTCGTTACAAATAATAGAAGCTACCTGCTTCAGTTGGATATTGGGTAATCAAGTGATTATTGGACGAAATATTATTCAATTTCTATTAACAGATTTGAAACAGGCAAATTATTCAAATTAATCTAGTGATTAAGTATTGTGAATTCTTGTCTTTGTTAATCTCTAAGCTCTCTAGGATAACGAGATTTCGACCTTTCTTTTCTACATGCAAAAGTTCAATATCATAAGCAAAGCAATGCTTTTCAGTCAGGAGATAGTTAGCGAAAGTTGAATTAGATTTTCCCTTAATAAAATTGTTTCTATGCTCAGATATGCGTTGCTTGAAAGTTCTACGTGTTTGTCCCATGTAAAAACTTGGACAAGTACCACATGTTAGTTCATATGCTCCAGATTTGTCAGACTTTTCAATTCGATCTTTATTGTTTTCAATATATTTTCTCAAAGTATTGTTTGTTCTGTAAGCAATATTAATATCTTTATGTCTTAAATAATTATACATTTTCTCTGAAGGTTTGCCGAAATAAGTAATTACCCTGAAGTTCAACTCTTTATTTGAATCGGTTGTATAAGCTTCCTGAATTGCCTTTTTATAGAGTTTCGTCGATAGACTGCTGCCAACTGAACTTGAGTTATATCCTTCATTAAGCTGCAATTTTTTTAATTATATTTATTTATTGATATTCTCTTCTGACAGAAAAACATTCACTAGTCTGTGGATCATACTATTATATGCGGCTACTTTGTGTTTGTAGGGAAGAGTGGAAGTACTATGTATTGTAATATCTGTATTTGAAGGTTTGTGGAAAATTGAAAAATTGTTTTATCATTTATTTTCGTTATGGTCAAATCTAAGAAGTTTATCGAATCATTCATTTCAATTTCTTTTGTAAATTTTATTGATCGATGAATGGCATTGATAAAGTCAAAAAATATATTTTGTTATCTATCAGTTCCTAGAAATCTATACCAGTATAAGAAGTGTTTTATCAATGGGTTGTTATGAATTTTGTTATGTTCCGTAAAATTCATAACAACCCGATAATAAAAAACTTTTTATACCGGTACAGATATGTAGACAACATCTTATGTTGCTTTGTAGGAACTGATAGACAACTCCATCCATCATTGTTGTATCTTTCAATGATGTGCCATTTTCTAACTTGGTTTTCACAATTCCTGAATTTATAATTCTTCTAGTTTCTCTTTACAATGAGGGGTATTTTTTATCAACTATATGTTTCTAGATATAGGTGTCAGGATGCGGAGGAAATATCTTGCAGGGACTCTGACAGGGAGATCCAATGGAACTCACAATAGATCTCAATGGTGCAATGGGTTTGTGGATTTTAGTATACCTCAGAAATGTTGAGGTTCGCTGTGATGTGAGACAAGTTGTGTGCGTTCTGTTCTCGAAAGTTTATTTTTGTGTTTGGCTGAAGTTCTGTATACTTCTCGTTCTAATGATTTTGTTGGGTTTTCTTTCAAATTTTTGTAGACTTTTCTCAGTGTTGTGGAGGAATCTGAATTTTGAATTTCATATGTAGTGTATGCGTTCATATGAGTCAATTTGTTTTAATAATCGTAGTATTTTCATTTGATCATCTGATCGAAGAGATATAATTGCATTTCTTTCGTATTTCTTAAAATTACTTCCAGGGTAATGAGTTGAGTGAGTATGTTTTTGCATTCAGATTTGTAATGACCACCAACTTCTGGATGTGAATTTTGAGCTGTTGCCTCTATGGCTGTGACCATTTCTAAAATTGGTACCATGCTAGGAGCAACAGCGAATTTCATTCCCTTCGCAAACACATTTTTTCATTTGTGTTCAAATCTCTTGATGATAAATTGATCACAGTTTTGTCTACAAAAGTTTGATTGTTTTGTATATTTGTTGAGAATCGATGTTGTTCTTCTTCTAGTCATTTTTGGAATTTATTGTGAAGTGTATTCCTTTTGTTGTTGATTGAATTGTATAAGCTTTGAATGCATTAAAATAAGCAAGTCAAAGTTATTCTTTATATTCTCTTTCATATTCTGTTTCAAGTCAATGCTGTAATTTCAAAATTTTACCGCATTCTGTTGGAGGAATTGAATTATTTTCTTCACCATGGCGTAATCAGCTCTGTCAACTATTATTTTGCACTATGAACTGTCATAGATCGATAGAGAGATTTATTTGACCAGGTTACAAGTATATTTTTGGCAAGTTATTCGAATACTAAAATATGACACATTTAAAAATATTTAAAACTGAAAGTAAAATAGTATAGGTAGTATGAACAACACAAAAAAACATCAGAAAATATATAAACATCACTAATCCTTCAGGCATACTCAGCTATCCGTTGATGGAATGAAAATATGTTCAAATTCAGAATCCTGTACTCTTGAGGCAAGTGGTGAAGTCTGACATCCAGACGAGAGGGCCTCAAATGCTTTGCTCCACGTGTTTGATATTCGTGAAAATCGGAGTTTGTTCTTGTGTATTTCCAACACTGTGGCATACAAGAATAAAGAAGGAAGAGGTATAATAGAGATATCTCTAAAAATTGATTGACAATAATCCCTGTAGCCAGCACAAGCGACAATTGTAATGGCTTTTCTCTGCATTTTGAAAACCCTAATGGCCTGACAAGAATTACCCCATGTAAGTATGCTGTAGTTTGTATGAGCGTGAAACGATTAAAAATAGTATGTTCGAACTGTGTTGATACATAATTGGTTTTTCATGTAAGGTAACAAATATATTTAGCTTGATAATTTATGACACAGCTGATCTATATGAGACGATTAAGATTTTTGTTTGAAAAAACGAGTTCTTGGGTTTTCTCGTTGTTCAATTTGAGGTTGCTGGATTTGAAATAATTTTCTGATTTTTTCAGAGATTAGTAATATAGAGATTTTTCGCATCCGAAACAGTATTCAATGAAGTTGTATCATCGGCATAAGCCAAACATTTATTCGGGTACATAAAATGGAATAGATCATTTGCACAAATAATAAATGTCCCAGAACGGATCCTTGAGGTACTCCATGTGAAATGTTCGAAAAGTCCGAACGTGATTCGTTTATATAAACTGATTGTTTCCTGTTGCATAAGTATGATTGAATCAGATCGAGTGGTACGCCTTTTTTACCATAAGGAATTTTCAGTCTCAGTCCTTTTGAGATTATTTGATTATCTTGATATCTGCAAAAAAATGTTAAACTGCTATGAGAACTCAAAAAATTATTGTATAGATTCTCCAATTTCTTGGAGTCCCTAAAACATTGCGGCCCATTCTTGTAAGTATTGTTTGAAGCTTTTTCAAGATTATAACCTGCCACAATCTGAAAACAAATCAAATGGATCGGTGAATCTACAAGTGTAGAAGGCAAGGAAGTATTTTGCCTCGATAAGTTACTGCGTGAACCAAATTATTTATCATTGAATTTTTTTTTCAGATTATGGAAGGTTATATTTTCCAAAAAAGTGCCAAGGATTCAGTTGGTACTTTTCAGTAGGAAGGACAAGACTGAACTGTCTTGTGTGTTGAATAATAATAATAAATAAGTTTATTTATCGAATATACATATAGATAAAAATTGAGGAACATTTCGAAATATAAATAAACAAGAGCATCACAGAAGCAATAACATAAGTATCGCTTGTGCGTGATATAGCCAGGTGATCTGAATACTAATTCTAAAATATATTATATAAGGGATAGTAGATTCTAATTGTTTTCATTACTAACAAAGCTAAACTAAAGATAAAATCATAAAATATAAAATAAATCGGGTGGATATCATAGTTGAGTACGGGTGTCACAGACTAATACAAACATTACATTTATGACTAACAAAATATTTTCCGGGGTGATCTCTTCAAAAGATTTTGCTAGACCAAAAATCAGGAAGTTATTTTTCTTTGCTGTTCTTTCAACTGATTCTACATTTTGTTCCAGTTCTTTGTTTTCTTATAACTTATAATTTGTTGAAAATATTAATTTTCATGATGTGGATTTACATTTTTTAGAAACATCCAGAGTATGTTGTCTGACTTGACTCCATGAAAGACCCATTTGTTTTTTGCCCTGGAATACTGGAAAAGAAAAAACATAATAATATTGCTCATATATCACATAAGTAATATCGTTATATGCTTGTTCTCGTGAGATGAGAACTGAAAACTTTCAGGCCATCTGTTCAATAACCTCAAAATAAATACAATTAATTCAGTTTAATAATGTAACAGGTAGGCAGCGAATTGGTCCAGTCGGTTTGCCGCGATAATAACAGGTTACAGCACGTTGGTGGTTTACAACACCTTTACATTTATGTCATTATGTCCGTTGTTCTGACGCGATGTAGCTGTACAATAGTTGTTACTCGGATAATGAGGGGGTATGTCGTATTTCCTGCAGATCAGTGAGCGCCGTAAATGACTCGCCATATTCTCAAACAATGCGAGCTCGGACAAACTGGTGGAAAAAATGTGGTATTTAGACGCTCATTAGAGACTATACGATATTATTTTCATATCACCTCTTGTCATGTATAACAATCAGCTAGGATAACGGCACGCCTTTAACCGAATAGTTTCTTCCCAAAATTATACCAGATTATGGCATTCAATGATGATTTTGGCAAGTTCAGTTCAACAATTATTTCCTTCAACAGGGAGTTCAGAAGGAAAGTGCTACATGAGATATCTGCCATTAAAGATAAAACGACTGGAATATCGCAGATTTGCAAAAAATGAATAAGGGAGCGAAAGTCAATGTTAATTTTTTGTATCCACACGTAAGGGTGCGGAATCAAAAAATTTTCTAATTCTAAATCAAACACTGATAAAAACTTTTTAACAAAAAATCAAACCGACGAAATACGGAACTGAAAAGTAAAAAATAAAATAAACCTTCTTAGTCTCAATAACTGAGCTCCTAAACTAATGTAAGTAAATAATTTTGAGTCGGCGCCAAACAAACAAGCAAATGAATTAAGTGAGGGTAAAATGATGGCATCGAGTTGCGCGGTGACATTCTGATAATTTTTTTGAAGTGATTTAATGATCTTCGTTGATTGTTCGTTTGGCGATGACTCAAAATAGTTAACTACATTAGTTTAGGAGCTCAGTTATTAAGACTATGAAGGTTTATTTTATTTTTTACTTTTCAGTTCCGTATTTCGTCGGTTTGATTTTTTGTTAAAAAGTTTTTAATTTTCAATTTTTCGTGGCTGAAATCTACTAATTATTACCTTTTTGTTTTTTCATTACTTCCAAAATACTTACCCACCTTACTTCAACTATTATCAGTAAAATAATATGATAATCTACTTTTACTATTTGTTGTAATATACATTATTTTTGTTGTTCTGGTTAGTTTATTCCATTACTTTGTATATCATTCCATCCTTTCATAGAACATAATGATTGTGACGGATGTGGAAGAACGAAAATAATGACAGTAGCGATCTGTCATTCTCAACTACATATGTGTCCAATGTTCACAAGTGAAAAATCAATTATCCCCCCTTTTTTACCCGTAAGGGTAGATAATTCCATTCGAAATCCAGATATGATCAACTATGAGGTATACCCTATCTAATAAAAAAATAATAATCCAAATCGAAGAACCTAGTACAAAGTTATGCCTGATAGAATCGGTTAACGGACCAGAATTCAGAGGGTGGGTGATCAATATCCTTCATTTTGCTACCCTTAGGGGTGGATTTCATCTTTTAAATTCAAATGGGACCAACTTCGAAGTACCCCCTATCCACTGAGGAGAATCATCGGAATCGGACGACTCAGTAAAAAGTTATGCGTGGTCATACATGAAAAAATATACGCGTCGACTAGAGAACCTCCTCCTTTTTGGTTTCGTCGGTAAAAAATTAAAGGAAATGTATTCACGTTTTTCAATTAACTTCAACAGTACAAAAATACTTCTCATGATCACAGCATATTTCTCTTCTGTTAGTCCCAGTGTCTCCAATGTTCTCAGTTGTTATTTTGGTTTATCATAGAGATTGAAAAGTGACAAACTTGTATAATCCAGAGTTTGTTTGAGGACAAACTCAATAATTATCTCACATAGACCTCTACTAGTCAATAGCTATCGTGTAATTGGCAGCTGAATTTACCTCTGTTGCCTGCAAAGGGTACTGGAATTTGTCTTCGCGCTCGATTTATATATCAGCATGGATTTTCCGGAACTGAAGCCGGAATCCGAAAATATTTGTACATTCCGTCAAATTTCCTGAGTTTGGTTTTAGTTGAGACGGCTTCAAAACGGAAGACAGACCTGAGACAGTACGCCAGGCAGAAGTACTTGCAATCGAACTCTGCTTCCAAGAAATTCTGAACAGAAACACCAAAAATCAATCGATCGAACTAAATCATGTCAGACAGCCAAGCAGCACTGGGAGCTCTGGCATCAAGTCGGATATAACCCAGAAAGCTGCGGAACTGCGTAGCCGGGGACAACAGAATAACTCTGCTATGGGTCCCTGCACAAGAAGGCTTCGAAGAAAATTAGAAAACCGAAGCACTGTGATTGGAATTCATAGGACCCGAGTCATTCTACGGAGTATCAGAGAGCATAACCAGATAAGTGTTTTCAGACTGGACCGAGCGGAAAAAACGCGAGTACTAGTTTGACACAGTGGGACAAGTTAGGCATTTGTACCAAACCCTTCAAAAAGAAGAACAGCAGCCCTGCTAGAACTGAATAGGAAATACCTGAGGATCATAACAGGACTACTGACAGGTCACTGTAGACTGCGAAAGAACCTTGAAAAAATTGGACTTGCGAAGAGCGTAGAGTGTCGCTTTTGCCAAAACGAGGAAGAAACAGCAGAGCACATCTTGTTACTTACTTGAGTACCCATCTACCAGAAAAAAATTTACTGCTGAAGTACCCGAAATGCATCCAGTTTATTGAAAAATACATTGTTTTATTTGTGCATAAGACTTGATCCTTTCCCATCCCCTTCAAATAAGTATGAAATATAGTATTTCCCTAACATCTGTTTTGTTACAGCATGGCTGTCTATATTTACTTTTCGTGCGACATGAAACTGTCTGTGAGTTCGTACAAATAATTTGTTGATTATTGTGATTTGTTGAGTGCTTCAAAAATTGCTGAATTTATCTAAAAGTTCTGACTTTATCTACCAGTTTGCACGGAAAAAAAGGATTTTTTGATTCAACCAAATTTATTTGATAACTCTTATTGGCTTGACCCGACTAAATAAAATTCATCCCAAAACACAGGTGTATTCGATGGATGGAATCATTATATTGCGGTGACAAAATGGATTTCTCAATGGAATGCTAACATTTCTTTGATTTGAATATACAGAGTGGGCCATTGAAAACGAAACAGCGGCTCTGTAGGTCGGCAGAACCGAATTATATAAAAACGCTAGGACACATCAACTACATTTTCGAGGGGGACATCGATCGCGATTAAATTCACCCAAAATACATTCCATCCCTCGGAGCTGTGACCGCCACCCCCAAATTTTTAAATGGCAACATATGGCAAGTGATACCTCATTTGAGAGGGTTTTTCCCTTTTAATATCAAACAACAAAAATAAATTAATTCTATTGATTCGTTTTCGAGATATAGGAACTTGAAGTTGGCAAATCACTTTTTATTCATTCAATCAATAAAAATAACATCTAACAATGCAACTGTTCAAAGATAATTATTATTGTCAAGGAATCAAATGATCATTGTTTACCAACAAATAACATGCAATTCCGTTTCAAATTTTTATTTCATCATCATTAACTTATCGAAAAAAATTTAAGGTTCTTAAGAATCGATATGAAGACGTTTTCTCAAATTCCACTCAAATGCGAGTACACAAAAACATGTATGAGATCATTTTTGTCGCCAAATCGCAATTGTGGACGTCTATTAGTGTTAAACTAATCTTTGATTGAACGACATTAGAGTGAATTACTTGACTAAAAATGCTGAATATCTTTCCGCAATAATGGTGTATACGATCGCGGTAAGAGTTGAAATAATAACAATTTTTCTTAAGAATGATGAGTGCGGTAACCGTACAGCTAATTTGTTCAATGAAACGCATCCAGATAAACTTCTTGCTAGAAAATACGTTCTAGAATTAGTGCAAAAATTCCGTCAAACTGGATCAGTGGCCAACAAGAAACGAAACCCAGAACGTGAATTTCCGTTGAGAAATGAAGCTGTTGAAGTTGCACTTTTAGGGCAAGTTCATGCAGACCCAACATTGAGCACAAGGAAATTGGCTAGTGTTACCAATGTCAGTAGAACCAGTATCCGCCGAATCCTGAAACATCATAAATTCCACCCCTACAATACATTTAGTACACCAATTGAATGAGGATGATTTTGATAGGCGACAAGAATTTTGTGGAATTATGACTACGAGAATAGATGCTGATGAGAATTTCCTTTTCAACATCTGCTTTTCTGATGAGTCTACATTCTTTTTGAATTCGACTGTGAATCGTCATAATTGTCGTCATTGGTCAGATGCCAATCCACATGTTTTCCACGAAGTCCATACTCAAACTTCCCAAAAACTCAATGTCTGAGCCGGTATTTTTGGGGACCGTTTGATTGGACCAGTATTTTTCGACGGTAATCTGACACGAGAAACTTATTTGGAATTATTGAATGGATTTGTTTATCCACAATTAGTAGACATAATTGAAAATGACGATCGTTACCATGAAGACCACTTGATATTTCAACAAGACGGGGCACCTCCACATTATGCACAGCCTGTTAGGGCGTTTTTGGTTAGAATGTTTCCTGGAAGTTGGATTGGAAAAAGAGGCTCAATAGAGTGGCCAGCCAGATCTCCAGATTCAACCCCACTCGACTTTTTCCTGTGGGTTCACTTGAGAAACAAAATCTTTGCAACCGAACCAGAATCTCTGGAAGATTCTCGAAGGAGAATTGTTGAAATGTGAGGTCTTGTTTACAACAGAACTTGTACTATTGTATGGAAATGGGTGGTAGACAGTTTGAACATTTAGTTCATTGACAATAATGATTATTGCGACAGTTCCTTTATCAGATATCGTTTTTATTGATTGAGTGAATAAAAAGTGATTTCCCAACTTCAAGTTCCTATATTTCGAAAACGAATCAATAGAATTAATTTATTTTCATTGTTTGATATTAAGAAGGAAAATACCTTTCAAATGAGGTATCACTTGCCATATGTTGCCATTTGAAAATTGAGGAGTGGCGGTCACAGCTCCGAAGGATGGATTGTATTTCGGGAGAATTTCATCGCGAACGATGTCCCCATCGAAAATGTAGTTGACGTGTCCGAGCATTTTTATATAATTTGGTTCTGCCGACCAACAGAGCCGCTGTTTCGTTTTCAATGGCACACTCTGTATGTTCATCTATTGAAACATTCCACAACTCATATTGAATGGAAATTTGTTTCAACACAAATATAATATTTATTTGAATCGAACAACGGAAATAGATTGAAGAATATTATATTAGTTGAATTATGTGCGTTAGATGGTGAAGCTGACTTAGATAATATTACCGAATAGCAAAGCCAACTTATCATCGTTGTGAAGTCTGAACTTGAATGTCTGGTGTATGCTCTAATGCTCGGTTGGCATATTTGTCAATTCAGTGGATTAACAAAATGATTACCTACTCATTTGGATAAATATGTTAGTGAATAGATCAGCTCATTTTGTTGAAATGACATTTTATTGAATTCATCAATTCGACATAAATACTTGTTTGAATAAATATTTTTGTTGAACAATCAGCAAATTTTGAAGATCTGATTATTCGATTCAACAAAAGAATAACATGGTTGAAACAACATTTCTGTGGAAACAAGTTATGAATAGAGTTGGTCGAATAAGATATTTGGTTCATGCAAATTAGTTTCAGTTGATTGAAACTTTAAATTTGATCCAAACCAAGAAATAATGTTACTCATTTTGAAATTAAATTATGTCGTGCATATACGACACTGTTATTTGTTTGATTCGAATAAATTTTATTTGATTCACCAATTTTTCTTTTCTGTGTGGATATGAAGGAGTTCGTCTTTTCGTTTGTGTGAAATTGACGGTATTTTGAATTTGAACACGTATCGCCGGTAGCCTGCAACGAATATTCATGAGGATATGTTAAAAATTCCACATATTTGAAGGTTTTTTGCATCCGGCATTTGCCCGTGTTTCCAAAACATGGTTAAATTGAACGAAAAAATCATGAAAAAATTTATTTTAATCCAGTGTAATTCGTTATGAAATGGCATTATACTCCCCAACTAATATTATAGGGAAAATATACCAAGATGAGCTGTAAAATGACATGAAGAAGTCCAAATTTACCTATTTCTGACCAAATATTCTACCTTCAACTACTAACTGACTCCAGAGTTACAATTAGAATTATAAAAACCGTAATTGAGACCATCGAATCTTCTTCAAAAACCATAAACTTAATAGGCGTAGTGCATAGAATGAAATAAATTGTTATGAACTCCAAATATACCTTCACAGCCATGTGTGAATAGAGTTATTTATGAGGTTAAATTTTGCCTAAAGGTGACCAGCAAACTGTGTTCAAAATTTTTGAACTTTCAGGGAACACTTTCTAGTAAATATTAACCTTATTATAACCTCATGTATGTTCACATAGTAATAAACAAGTCGGTTAACAGGTCTACTATATACTCTACATTACCTATTTTGACACCAATTAAGTTGCCTGGGAACTCTTGGTCTTAGTTTATACCTACTGTCCCACGATGAGGGCGAGATTACTACAATATTTGTCTAATTAGACTAAATGTCTACAACGAAGTCAAAGTTACCAAAAATGAAATCTGCAAAGTAACTTGGCTATACTCTTTCAACAAATATTGTAATAATCTAGATATATTTTCCATGACTTTAAATTTTTTCAAAATAACTGTAAGACATATTTTCAATTCATAATGTAATAATGATTACAAATTAGATTATTCCTGTACCTCTCAGACTACCGAAATATTTATTGTTATTATTTTTATTAGTGGATGCTTGTATGGGTTTCACCTGTTTGTATCCGAAATTCGAAATAAATAAATAAATAAATAAATTATCAGATATTGAAGCCCGAATCGATTCGGATGAGCATGACCTGATACAATACACTCTTTTCAAATAATTTATTGTGGAGCTGAATTTCAGAAATCATAAAACCAAAGAAATTCGAATAGAATTACTAAACCATACAAATATTCCACCAACTATTATCGATTAGCTGCCAGAATGAGAATGTCATTCGACCCTACACTTCCCAAAGTCCAAAGATCAGAGCATCATGTTCCCACTTATGTGGTACATAGGAATATTCTACTATGGGCTCCACGTCTTTTTATGACGGCAACTATTCTTGAACACTCATCATCCAGAATTATGAATAAAAATATGAAAGCAAATAAGTTTTAACCACCGAAATGGTTATGTTAGGTTATGCCGGTAATGCATGGATTTACAGAATGTACAGAATCAATGCATAGATAAGCTGCGTTCAGCAAGCTTCGTCTATCGCCAGCGGTAAACTACTGCCGTGATGTTTTCAATGATGCGACAGAATTGAATTCAATGATGTTGGACCAGCTGAAGCAAATGAGTAAAAAAAAGGTATTGAATAAAGTTCAAAAAACGAAAGCAACTAGCAAAACAATGGAACATTGATGTGTTAAAACGATGATTTCGAAAATTTCAACACTAATCATTGCAGCGTCCGGAAACGTCGAATTAAAGTTTTTAGGCATTATAATATGTTGATATTTTGAGAGGTAGTCACAATTGGCAAAAAACTTGAATTGGATATTTCCGGGCACCGCATTCTGCAAAGTTAGCATTCGAAGAGTGCTTTGAGCCAATCACTACACACCATTTAATATTTAAATTCGGATAAGGATTCTCTCCTTATACCATGATATCATTATTGGATATTATTATGGAAAATATGTACTGAATACAATTATGACGTACTATTTTCAACATCACTTATATCAATTCCAGAATGATCACTTCAATTTCAGAACAAACACGGGGTTTTGTAGTCTATGTGGTTTTCTTCGAGTAATTAGGTTTGACTAGACAGAGATTCTTGGTTTTAACATCAACGAGAAGTAGAAAATAATTTTTTTTTCACTCTGTATTAAGAATTAAAATGAAAATTTCATACCAATCATTTTTAACCAATCAGATGCTTTATTTCGACATTGTTACTATGGTAACCAGCAAATTTTCTGAAAATTTTCATTTACATTAGCATGTAGACGTAAAATTAATAAGTGGACATTTTTCGCCACATGACAGCTATCATATAAATAGACAAAAATAATATTGAAATAATATTGACAATATTTTTTATACACTTTATAAGACACTTTATAAGAACTATTACAACAATTTATTACGGTGTACATTCTATAATGTCATTAATTAATTTTAAATTCCTCAAAAATTCCACTTCTACCTCCTTTTTCCTAAGTGGTGAATAAAACACAAAACCGGTGTTTTTTTTAACAATATACCTGTGTTCCATAAAATAAAAATAATACCAGTTTAATTTCTTTGAGTATTAGATTTGTATCCAAAGGAAGGCACAATATCACTCAGAATGTTGCCAATCTCTTTAAATAAGTTTTCTTGCTCAGGATTCAACCCAGATTCTTTCACTAGGTATGTTAGATATTTTACATTTTTATGGTACAGTTCAATGTGATGTGATACTTTGCAAAAGGATCACAATTCATACGATTGAAAGTTCATTTTATTACCACTTTTTTACTAACTTATGATTGTATACAATGTTATAAGGAACTTATAATGCCACAAATAAAATATTGATTGACAGGAGTAGTAAATGTCAAATCCATGGTTTCATTCTCAAAATATTTTGTTAACCGGCAACATACGCCAACAACATTCTATTTAGGATAAAGAATAAAATATCCCGATTTCCTGAATTATTTAAAAAAAAATTATTGCCGCTAATATTAATTGTTCTTAGAATTAAACCTAGAAGAATATGAAAAATATTCAAGTATATATGTATAGGTATAGTTATATATTCTTTGCTGTATATCACCTCTGTTTGTAGTCAATATTGACATTTCGGTGAAACCTAGTAAGAAAATTATATGAAATCAATTATTTTTATGTAATAATGTATCTGATATTATAAATTTCATTTTACTAGAGCACGGGAAAAATAAAAAAAAATATCCCGCAATACGAACATCCCATTTTATTTTTATCAATATTGACATTTCCCTGAAACCCAGTAAGAAAATTGTATGAAAACAATCAATTTTATATAAAATTTATCTGATATTATATATTTTATTTTACTAGGGCATGGGAAAAATATTAAAATATAGCCCGCAATACGAACGTATCCACTTTCATTTTTAGTCAATATGAACATTTCTCTGAAACCTAGTGAGAAAATTGTATGGAATCAATTAATTTTACATAATAGTTTATCTGATATTATATATTTTATTTTACTAGGGAACGGGGAAAATCAGAAAAAAATCTCCTCCAAAACTTCCATTACACACAGCCTTCTATTTATTTGTGAATAACGTCAAAATAAATATTTACTTAATGTTTTCTATTTAAATATAATTCCGGTATATAAAATTTTTTAACCCTCGTCGCTTCGCGACTCGTGATAATTTTCAAAAATTCCATGTTCTCAAAAAATTTCCGGCAATAATTCATGCTCTAGGGAGATTATAAGTGATGATTTTAGTGTTTCTGAACTATAAATTTATTATCTACGATTTTAGTCCAACCAGAGAACGGAACGTATAGACATATCGCATGAAAAAAAAACCCTTAACGAATTTGTATTCCATCACCACAACCACAATGTGAAAGGGTCGGAAATCCCAAGATAAAGAAAATGGACTTCAAAGTCAGGGATAAAGGTTACTTTCCATTTTGAACATAGCCTATGTGTTCTCAAAGTTGAAATTTTAGGAAAATGCGACTTAAAGGTCCTATATGAGATAAACGTTGTATTTTTTGGCTCGAAGCGTTTTCGCCATTGCAAAAATGATCCATAATATCCATAATTTTCTTGAATCGACCACATTTTAATGATATATAATCAAAAAATTGGTTTATGAGATATGTATTACACTCTTCATCTAATAGTTTTTGCAGTTTCATGAGAAGAGTTGAGGAAGTATACTAAATTTTATGAATTTTTTTCATACAAATTTGGTGTGTTGATGGGGCCGGTTTGTATCGCAAATACGATCCAAACTAGATGTGAATGCGAAACCATAATTCTCTGCTGTACATTTCTTAACAGTTCTTTTTCCATACGCCATGTTCATCTTTAAAGCTTTTGCGAATAAGCTTTAAGATACACGATATACAGTAAACTTCTATCATCTTCTTCTAACCATCGATTGTTTGTTTTATTATAATGTGTATAACCTAAAATAGGTACAAGTGACAATTTTTTTACCATCAGTCGACTATTCTGAAGCCAATTTCACCTATTTATGCCTTCGACTTATTAGGCAAAAAGTCTTAATTGCCCAATTTTTGACTTCTGAATTTTATCCATTTTTTCCTCATATTGGTGAATTTAAAGTAATTATAACGTAAGAATTACCTTCATCAATTTGGGCGATGACCTTTTCGAAGGTCGAAATGACGTAATATTTACTTAAAATGTTTGTTGGGATCCTACACCCGTCATTCAGAGGAGTGATGCACCCCGTATAATCGATTCCTTACAAATTCTCGATTATTTTACTTCCTCTCAGTATCGAAGTATCTTACGAAAAAAAATTAAAAGGAAAATACCCCGACAAATGGAAAAAATACACAATTCAAATTCATGTTAATCTCTCCAGAATGTGCTTTTGTGAATTGAATAGGAAATATATATACTAGCGGACCCGACAGACGTTGTCCTGTCCAAATTCCTATGTTCCCTAAAATGTTTTTCCCGAAAATTTTCCCGTTATCCCATTTTCCTGTTACCCCTTTTCGTCTTTACCCCGTTATTCCGTTTTCCCGTTATCCCCTTATCCTGTCATCCCGTTATCCCGTTTTTCGTTATCCTGTTATTCCGTTTTCCTGTTATCCCATTTTTTATTTATCCCGTTATCCCGTTTTCCCCTCATCCCCTCATCCTGTCATCCCGTTATCCCGTTTTCCCATTTTTTCGTTATTCCCGTTATTCCCGTTATCCCGTTTTCCTGTTATCCCGTTTTTTTTCCGTTATTTCCTTATCCTGTCATCCCGTTTTCCCGTTTTTTCGTTATCCCGTTACTCCCGTTATCCCGTGTTCCTAAAAAAAAATAAAAATAGGGGTTGACCTTAGAAGGGTGAATTAAGAGTAATATGAATTTTTTTTATTCTGAGTCATGACAAAATAAAAATAAAAATCTTGCCAAAAAAATAGGGGTTGAACATAAAAGGGTTCAAATTAAGGGTTGTATGTATTTTTGAATGCTGTATCATAAAAAAAAATAAAAACAAAACATTTTGTCTAAAAAATAAAAAATAAAATTAAGGGGTGGACCACCCTTAACATTTAGGGGGATAATTTGTGAATCTAAACTATTCAGGGCGCCAACCAAACGCACACAAAAAAATTCATCCAAATCGGTCCAGCCGTTTAGACAACACACGTACAGTAGTATTTCTACTGTACGTGTGTTATATATATAAATATATATATATATATATATAAAAGATAATCTTCCAGCCAAAGCAGAAAATACTATTCGCTATGTTACTGTGCAACACTATAATGTGCAACACTATGTTACTGTGCAACACTATAATTAATTATTGGAAATGGCCAGGCCTTTTCCAGGAATCGAGACTTCTTCCATGTGGTACAGTGGATCTGGATACCTAAAACATACTTTGCTTCGTGGTGAGAATGAGGTTTCACTTATATCGACTCCACCACATGAATTATTAATACATATGATAAAACTAGTAATATATCTGATATAATGTTATTGTATATGAATAATAGCAGCGCGAATAATTTTGTAAAAAATTCACGCTGCTTTTGGTGGACAGGAAACGTGTAACATTTGTTTATCTATTTATGTTTCTCAAAGGATTTGAAATATTTATTGATAGTAGACCGATTCTTTGATGGTTTCTAGTTCCCGTAAGTGTTTATGCCGCATCAAAATAATCTGACTTTGCTTTTGGATTTTTATGTTTATTTTTCGAAGATAAAAGACTCAATCGGCTCTTTAAAGTAATCAAACATATCATCCTCCATTTGTTTCTTTTGATTTGTAGTCTCCATTGAAATGCACCGTATTGTTTGTTATGTCTAGATATCGTGGCGCATTCTTAAAATCGAATATTATTTTCATTTCAATGAAAAATGGATAGTGGGAATAGTATTTCAGGACCAAATTGATCGACTGAAACAACAAATTGTTGATATCTCGGAAATTAAATGTGTAAATATTTACAATGCACAATACGTCAGTGAGAGAGATTCCCCAAAATATTCATCACATAAAGAAACTACCAAGATAATATAATAGGAAAAGTATACAAAGCGGAGAGGCAAGTCCAAATTGATTTTTTTCGTTATTTACGGAATATCTTACTTTCCTGACTTCATAATTCTGAAGTCAAAATTCAGGTTATAGAAACCATTGCTTTCTATTTTTGTCGTCTCTCGCCCGTGGAAGTTGAAAATATTTCAGGCAAATCACTTTCAAGCGGTCCGTTATTGACAAATTTTGAATTTTCTTGGTAAATTTTTTAATCCTTAATGCCAAGAACGCAATAAAGTATCGAGGCAAATTTAGTAATTTGCCGTTCTTGAAACAAATAATTGTTTACTTCCAGGGGAAGAGAAACTAAATGCAAAGCTATATTCTGATATCACCATAAAAAATATATATAAAAACCATGAGTAAGAGCAACAAATCTCCTTCAATTCCGTTCAATATTTGCTGAGTGTTACTGTGAAATGTTATCATGCCCAATCGATTTTTCCTCTACAAGAATAACTTTTATTCATTAATTCAGTCCCTTGGGTGATGAAGCTCAATCTGTGAAACCTTTCATTTATCGGAGCTGTTACACAACTTGTTAACAAAAGTCAATAAAAAAGGGTGGATATTGTAATAAAAGTTCTAGTTATTTGTTGAAATAGAATGCCCAGACTATTCAGTGAAGAGCGGTGTGGAGTTCTTTGGACCGCTTTGCTAGTTTCAAATTTTTTATGTTTCAAGCAGAGTTTTAGAAATTGTAAATTTGAATGGACGCCAGAATTTTTATTTAAACTAGGACAAAAATTCAAAACCTTTTTCAATAATGATTGTACATCAATTAACCTTCCTTCTGTAAATAACTACAACAATAAAACAAATACCAACTTATAACAATCTATTTACAAAAATTTACATCTCTTCCAAATTCAGAACATTTGAATCCAAAATTTATTTTCTTATTCCAATGTAGAAAATTAATATTGTTTTGTTTTGCTGAACTGTCGGTTTTTTCGATGACGATGTACCTTGATTGTATTTTTCCTTGTCTAGCACTTAGCTAAACTATACGAAGAGAATTGGCTCGCAATCAGGGGGTACTTATGGCTGCTGGGCTACCGATCAGGTTAACACGAACATCAGCTTTTGGTCCATCAAGTGTGTTCTCAGCGATTTAACATGAAAACAATATTGTTTGTGTCAGAGTTTGATATACAAAAAATTATATTTCTTGAAACTTGGAATCTTTTCAATGCACTCCTCAACTCATTGTTGTTACAGTTGAGTGTAATCTCATCAAGAGATTATTACTTAAAATTAATTGAGTATACAAATGAATAATATCCAATACTGAAATTGAAGAACTATTTTTGATAATTCTTATGAATTAACAAAATTTGATCTTTGCTTTATATACGGAAGAGATGATTGTTTCTCTGATCTCAAGCAGCCAAGATATTCCGTTATCAACAATTAAAATTCAGAATTTGAGACAATCAAGTTTGTTGAATTTGATTCACGAAAATGACTTCAATTTCAGCGATATTCAAGAAACGTATATGAGAATAAATTTTTGACCAGCCGTCAAATGAAATATACATATTAGATCACTTCAACCACATCAAAACCACAGCTTGGTGATTATCGTTACCAAATATGGAACCATACCAAAGATATATAAAAACTCATAAAAATATATACATGTGGGATTCGTAATCCTGACAGAATTCTTCAAAAATATATAGTGAACGACACTGCTATTTTTAGTCAGATTGACCTGAATAAACCTAATTACTGTTTTCATAACCAAAATGCATAGATAACTTCAGATTCTTTCCTTGTGAAGAATTATATAACGTTCTCTTAAAAATTATTTGAATGTGACATATTTGATATATCTACGGTCCAAACATAAGTTCTCACTCACCTTCCTTGATATCACTAATCACTGATTTGAATTCGTATTCGCGGAGAAAGGAAAATGCTCTGATTCAATCAATTATTTCAACATGGCATATTCTACTCTTCAGTGGCCGACGAGCTTCAGGAAAACATGTATCTTAATTGCCGAAAGATCAGAAAAGGAGCGAGAATGTCACATGCATTGTGTTAAATATCCACGTCCTGTCAGATCATTTGCGACAGCTCTTCTTCTTTTAGCCGTAATGATTGTTCCATTACCGACGGTTAGATGTCGCTAAGATTTTCAATAGGTCATGTGATGATCTCGATCATAGAGCATATAAATAAGAAATGTAACAGATATATCGTTACAATATGAAACACATACGGCACAAGATGGTATTAGTTCATCTCGGAATTTGAGATACCCAGCTGAATATTTGTACAAACTTGTATTTTGGCATTGTAAAAGTTGTCTCAAAACCTACATATGGTAGGGTGTACGCGTCTATTGAAATTTGAGGTCAAAGGTCACAAAAATCGATTTTTCGCATATTTTTTGCAAATATCTCATTTCCTATGGGTTTTTATTTTATTATAATTTAGACATAATCATAATATTTATACGCCGGTTAGATCATAATGTAAGGTCAACCGGTATAGTCCCGGTCAAAACACCTATAAAATTTAATTATTGATAAATGAATAATTGATAATAATTCTCATTTGTTATCAAATATTACATTATATTTAATCATTTTTTACTTTCGTATCTATTTTTAATTAAGTAGTAATTTATTCAATAACACTTACCTTCCCGTGTAGTTATATAATTGTTAAGAAAAATAGTTGAATTATATTTTAATTCTAATGTAATTCATATTAATAACTCCTTAAATAATTGAAAAAAAAGAAAGAAAGAAATTCTTAATTTATGATTTTATTAAAAGTATTTATGATTTTTTAAAATTTATTTTATTATTAAAAGTATTTATGATTTTATTAAAAGTATTCTGAATAGAATAAAAATTACATGAACTGCAACTTATTATAATTTTAATTCTTCATCGTCGTCTCCCAACCGCTGTGATGTTTCGAAGTCTTCTTCTATATCATCTTTGGCAACATTTATCTCCAGGTCGTCCATGATTTCGGGATAAAAGTTATATCTTCATTTACATCGCTCTGACATGGTGAAGAATTGAGACAAGCTTGCCCATTACACTAGCCACAAGCTAAAGAGCACTGCAACCCCGATTTCCTGCATCCACAACGCGAACCACAACCACTCTTGCAGTTGCAGCATATTGTGTTAAGCAATTCCTCTGGAGCAGATGCCAAAATGGTCGTGATAGGTTCCAGGAATCCGTTACGCATTGTCCAACCCCACTCCTGGGGTTCCAAATCATGCCCTAACCCAGTTTGAACTTGATAATAAACACGATTGAAATGTTGGTGAGCTGCTGCACTTGTTGGTGGAATATTTGATAACTGCACAGGTATATTCAGTTTCGTAGACTTGACGTATTGTGCATAATGAAGATGATCAATACTGTTCACAGATTTTGGAGCCTTATAGACTGCCAACAAGATTTGAATTCCAGTCTCAAATAATCTTTGAACCGGACAGTTTTCTTCTTCAAATGCTGCTGCAAGTTGCTCCAAATTCGGCAGTTCCTCAAATGCTTTTAGAAACGTTTTTTTTTCTTTTTTAAAAAGCGCCGGAAGTCGTATCACAGCCACTTAATGCGTGCAGAGCAAAAATATGTTTTTTCGAACGAGGATATTTATCAAAACATTTGGAAGAGTATATGTTTGTTTTTACATTTCCTTTGTCGAATTTCTTAAAGAAAATACCTTGTTGAAGAGATAGTGTACGTCCAATTGAAATGACCAGTAAATCAATATCTTCTTCTATTATAACTGCAGTTTTTTTAGGTTTCGATTCTTCGATTGCTGTTTCTGTAATCAGTAATCCCATCATCTCTGGCCTGTTTGGTAGTAATATTGACAGCTTGTAATTTTTCAATTAGCTTTTTTTTTTTTTTTTTATTGTTTCGTCGAAACAAACTTTGTATGTTTTTGAAATTGCAGCAATTCTTCTCAGCTGCTCCATTGCTTTTATGTTCTTACTGTAGTCAGAATATCCGTCAAATACAACAATAATTTTTTAACTGTAATGCGTTTGTGAATACTTTACATATTTATCTAAAATAACAGAAAAAGTATCTTTTTTATTCCACACAACGCGATGTAGAAGAAATTATAATTAGTGGAAATGAGAATATAATTAAAACGTAATTAAAGTTTGTCCCTTAATTACTTTTTAATTTTAGGAATCGGTTGTAAGTATTATTGAATAGATAGATTCAATTGATGAAAACAATTATTAAATATAATGTAATAGTTGATAACAAATGAAAATTATTATTGACTATTTATTTAGCAATAATTAATGAACTTTATATAGCGTGTTTTGACCGGGACTATACCGGATGACCTTACATTATGCTCTAACCGCGCCTCCGCCCTCTATCTCAAAAACTATTGAACGTATAAAAAAATTATGAAACAAAAGTTGTAGGGAATTTAATATCCTACAATATTGATGATGAATACAAATAGCAAAAAACCCATAGGAAATGAGATATTTGCAAAAAATATGCAGAAAATCGATTTTTGTGACCTTTGACCTAAAATTTCAATAGACGCGTACACCCTACCATATGTAGGTGTTGAGACAACGTTTAGAATGCCAAAATACGAGTTTATACAAATACTCAGCTGGGTATCTCAAATTCCGAAATTCTTACCTAATTTTGACTAAGAAGACTGGGGTATAAAGTTAGAATTAATTCTGAAAAACATGTAGCACCAAGCAATATTATTCTGGTCCGAAATACAAATCCAGTGTTGAAACATTCATTGACATAATGAAACGCGTGTTTGAAGAGAAATTTTGAATATCTTCGAATATTTGGAGATTAATTTCCTTAACTTGTGCAGGAAGGTATGTTGATTGAATAAGACCGTAGGCTGTGAGTAGAATATTCTGGTAAATAATTTGCCAAACTTTATTTCAATTAGATTTATTTCAGGCTCAACAGATGGTAGCCATATTTTATCCTTATTTTGTGAAAGGACCCTGTGGAATATCGCACTGAATATTGAGAGTAGACGATTTTTCATTCCGAAAAAAAAAACAAACTGGAATCGGCTTGCTCAATACGATTCAATTATAGCAATAGTGTTTTAAAAAAAAAAGTAGTTTATTCAGTAAATTCTCAGGTGAAATACTGTCGTAGGCTTTGGTAAGAAAGGGACACTCCACATTGGCGAATTTAATATTTTCGAAACACTTGGTTATTATTTGCATCAGTCTGCTAAGGGCCAGGGTAGTCAACATATATTTTTTTTGTATACGCTCCCCAGAACGACAACTTTGGGAAGTAAAAACAACCCGTAAAATGCTACGTTTACGTAAAGTGTCGTCATGGCAACGCTTTGAATTTTATTCATTCATATAACATAACTGAACATTAAGGTAGTTGTCGTGAAATACACTTCCAATCAGATTGCGTTTATATTTATACCACATTATTACATGTATCATATTGAATTTTTAAAATGATTTACCACACCTAAAGCGAGATGTAAGGCTTCAAAGTTGCAAAGTTTAACACGTAATCCCCATAGTGAGCTACCGCGGACACATTTTAAGGCATAACTAAAAACCCTCCATTCAGATCTTTTGAAAAACTAGTATATTATTAAAAGGTAAATAACAAATTTTATAGAAAAAATTAAACCCGCGTAGCCATAGAGTTATTTATTTATTACCACAAGAAGTTTCTGAATTAGTGCAAGAGGGGGAAGGCTGAGAATCGTGGCAACGCCACAAGCGAGCGCTCGTGATTCAAATAAGCGAGAACGCGAGGGTCTTACTGTTTGAATTGAACTGTGTTGTGGAATGCACATATTTATGGATAATAATTGTAAACATAAACAAAAATGATTCAGATTTCTAACAGGCTAATAAAATATAACGTATAAATCTACAAAAAATATGAACAACAATGAATATTTCTTCTAAGTTCATGCAAAAAACAAAACTTTATTGAACTATATTTAGTGAAAAAAGTGGTTCTTCATTGCACTAGTGCAATAATATGTTTATTGCACTCATCTGTCATTCTACTACAGCGTTTTGTGATCATAAGAAACATAAACGTTCAAATCGACGCCATTTTTAGTCCATTTTCTGTGATATTGTATTACCTTTTAAACAATTGCATATTTTATATTATTTTCAATCATATTTATTGCATAATGGATCACGGAATTACTAGAAAATGCAATTTATCAAAAATAAAGTTTGAGTTGAATTGCTCCTAACATCGGTAATTACTTTCTTACTTTCTCAATGCAAATCGATAGTACTAATTGATTATTAAATATTTTGCTATTAAATTACGCTTTTTATTTTCCCACACTTAGTGCCACCCAAATTATTTTATTTTTATTTTTGCATGAACGTAGAAAAAATATTGTATGCAACTCGTGCAAAAAGTGTTTATTGCACTCGACGTGTTGTCCAACTCGGCCTGATGGCCTCGTCGGACAACTAAATGTCGAGTGCAATAAACACTTACTGTTTGTCCTTGTTTCATAAATAACTATTTAACTATTATACTAAATAATCACATGATTGACTTAACATTTATTTTAAAATCATTAATGATTTTAGTTAATGTAAATGTAAATGACAAGATATTCTTTCGTTCTCAAATCGCTCTGAAATACAATATTTATATGATTTCATGCATGTTGATATTTCTGACTCTTTACCACTGAAACGAACTGATTTTTGCAAAATTTGTACATCATACATAGCTTTGTGGATCTCGTACTCATCACAACGGATACTTGAAATTGATGCAAGTCCTAAATGTTTTTCTTTCAGCACCTTCTCCAAACTCAAAACTTGGTGGTAGTTTCGACACTTCAAAATTTTCCCAAGTTCTTTGAGATTTACAATGCGATTTCCTCTACACATCATTTTTATTAGATTGTTTTTTGTTCATATTTCGAGCCTTACACACTTCAGACAATTCATTTTTCATTTTTTCAACTTTTGCTTTATAGCAAACCTACAATTTTTTGCGCGGAATCTATCCATAGCTGACTGCTTGTTCATAAGAGTATCTTGAACAACTGAATACGAGCGTTCGATGGATTGCGACGTTGCCAACAGTCCAGTCATGGCTTATTAGCTGTATCACGCACACTAGTTGCGTTTTGAGTGTACAGTTTCCTTAAAAAATATCCCTCTAATTCAGCGTTTGCATATGTATCGCGTCGCGCTACAATCGAGCCCAATTTTTGACACTGTTTGTAACACGACAACTACCTCAACGGGTGTTTATAGAAACTATGAACCGATAACAGTTCGCCTCAGAAAAGCTGGGAATATTTTCAGAATAAAATTGTCAATGGTTATTGTTGCGGTAGGTACAAACATGATGACTTCCACACTTTCTTTCTACAAGCAATCGCAAACAAAATGATAGTAAATTCAAACAAGATATAATCCACTCAAAAAAATATAGGAATATTGGTTTACTTTGAGTTCAAATCAAGTTTTGATTTTCACACCTGAACCCACATACATTTATTGGATGATAATAATTTATATTCCATTCACTCCAAATCTCACTTACTATTCAGGATTACCACGAAGTGGACGACATCTAGCATTCACGATTCCAATGTCAAACCAGGGGAAAACAGGATTTTGCTGTATACTTAATACATTTACAATTTTCTTTCAAATTTGCTGTATCTCTGAGAATTGTTGTCTTATTTACTTAGAAGTTTATTATATTCAATTATCTATATCCCCATCATATGTTAGTATAGTTGGATCCTGGAAAAAATGACTGAAAACACAATTAGAGGACATAATAACGAACGCAAATACTATTGACTAGTTGACATATTTGACATTTGACACGTCGGTAATAAAAAATCTGATTCGATATTTCACACGGCCTTCTGCCGGTTCTACCTACAAATATATTTGCGTATTGATAGCAGAAATAAAATCATAGTTCCTACATGAAACATTGTTTGGAAAGTTCATACAAAAATATATTGTATGCAACACGTTTGCAAATGGCTTTCGCGGACTCATCTTCATTTTACGGATTCGGCTGGCGCCTCGTCCGTAAACATTTCGATTCGTCCGCGAAAGCCTCATTTTGAGAACGTTTTACATAAACTTCTATTTTGTACACGCTCCACGAAATGTCTACTTTCGAAACTGAGAAGAGTCAGCATGATGTCACTTTAGCGGACTTGTACTTGAAGTCGTTATGGCAACACTTTAGCGGACTGAAATTTGTTTATTCAGAAAACTTATAATCAATATCCTTAAAACGTTTCATCGACGCAATAAACCATAGAATATTTCAAAATTTCTAGTGACAGCACACGTTTTCTTCGAAATATTCTTTTGCAATACTTATTTCATGAAAACTGAACGCTAATATTTGACAAGTATTCGACAAACGTGTCATTGATAAACAATCGCTTTCTACATTTTTGCACAACTTCCTTACACTACTGTATGGGTGCAAAATGTATGCACGGCGAGGAAATATGTGTGGCATTTCTGTTCTGTTTATTTGTAAAGCTAATGAAAAAAAATGTTGTATGCAACACGTACGCAAATGACTTTAGCGGACATCATCTTCATATTCCGATTCATCCGCTAAAGTTTCACTTTGCGTACCTTTTACATGAACTACTATTTATGAATCATTCAGAATTTTTTCTTTCGAAATATATTGTAATTCATTTTCAATAAAATTTGCAATTATAAAAAATTATTCATTTCTATATATTTTGAGACCACTTTTCATGGCGTCAGGAAACATATTTTATACTCAATTACTACAATTACTTTTAGATTAACAAATGAAATATATCTACTGTTGATTTGTTCAAATTGTCTATATAGTCCGAGCAGGTCAAATACCTAAGTGTCGTAAGTAGGTCGCCAAAGCTCAAAAATATAAACACCAAAATTATTAGGATATAAGAAAAAATTTTTGCCTTAAAAAAAGTTACGATCCATAAAATTTACTCAGACCTGTCATTTTGTACGCCTCAGCCGCGATCGGATACTTGAGGACATTAAACTCCATCAGAAGTAACACAAGAGACCGTAATCAGAGAGTAATTGATTACACAGAAACTCACGAGTATATTCTCGTGAGGGAAGCCAGTGATTGTAATATACACGGCCCCTCGCCTTTGAAATGTCGGCTACTCATAAGAAGGAATATCGGTTTGGTAAGAATTACTTACTAAATTTTGCCAAAAATTTTTTCCATCCATTGATGGGCTTTAGCCGACTTATTTGAGTTGAAATATTAAGAACCTCCGGGTTACACTACTAATAGTCATAGGAGAAAAAGAACATATGTCTGTGCTCTGATAATAATTGATTATGTTTTAAACAACATTGCTGAAATATTGTTTGAATTTATTGGAAGAGATTGGACATTCTGAAATGTTCAACAAATGTTTTTATTTATTTTTGATAGTAGCTTTTTATGGGCACTGTTCAATGTATCCATCTTGAGCTGCTTTTCAGCTGATATTTTTTCGTTATATGAAAACTATTTCCTTTGCTGTTTGGGGAAAGGTTCACAATTACTTCTGTACAGTTCCCGCAAGAAGTTGAATGTCTTCTTTCAAGTTTGTAGAACTTGGCCCTTTAACTCATAGAGTGATATTTTTTTGTTAAGTACTTGGTAGTACGTGACTTTGAAGTTGTTTCGAATGTGTTTTGATAAATATTTGGAGATACTTGAAAACTAATCAAATTGTAGCATAATTGAAACAAATTGAATTGTCATCAGTTTGTTAGTTTATGCTCGGAAAAGTTCAAAACCAAGATATTTTTCATTTTCTCAGTTTGGAATAGCTTAGTCTCAAGGAAAATGAATCATTCATTTTTATTCCAGATTATATACACGAGAATAAATCACTTACTCACATTGATTACTAGTGGAATATGCATTATTCCAATCCACATCCCAGGAAGCAAAGTTATACCTCTTATTCTTATTGAAAAACTATCGTTTCATATACTATATGAAAAAATCCAATAGGGATAACTAGACCAGTGATATATACCACCAGTTATACTGAGAAGGCATTTTCATCCCAAGTAGGCTCACCCCCAATAATTCAACTACATAGAACCAGATTCAACCCCTCATGTGGGGCACGTTACATACATAAAAGATGTGGCAAATTTCAACGCCATAATGTTTTTCGTAACCGTACATAAACAGGGGTGAGAAAATCACGTATTGTAATATGGTCTTCCATGGTTGGAGCAATGAATAAAATACAATAGTAGCGAATGACATGTTTGAAATAATATGTCATTTGAGGTGGTCTTCCATAACTGGAAACATGTTTTAAAAGCATGACTGGCCGATTGGTTCCGTGCTTATTCAAGGGCTGGGAATTATGAATCCCAAACAACTTCAGTGCTGAAGTGTGTAGCAATTTTTAGCCGAACATCGGAATTATATCAAGAAGTGAAAATTTCACACAAAATAATTCAACTTAATTTTCGTTGTAATTTGAAAAATATAATCTTAAAAATTCTTCGTATACAACACATAATGTTTTTATACTTCGACAGAACGACTTAATTGGCAAGTAAATAGAGACATCCACCTCAAAATGGTTTGGTCGAAGGTGATTTTTTTTTGTACCACGTTTGGAAAACTGCGTACTTCAATAATCTGAAGAGCACCCCAGCCTAGCGTGTCGGGAATGTGGAAAAGAATATCAGAAAATATATTTTTTGTGGTCCTTTAAAAATGATGGCATCGAGTTGCGCGGTGACATTCTGAGATATTTTTTTTAAGTTTTAATGATCTTCGTTGATTATTCGTTTGGCGCCGACTCGAAATTAGTTGCTCACATTGATTTAAGAGCTTAGTTATGAGACTAAGAAGGTTTATTTAATTTTTTAATTTTCAGTTCCGTATTTCGTCGGTTTAATTTTTTGTTAAAAAGTTTTTATTTTTCAATGTTTTGTGGCTGAAATCTACTAATTACTACCTACTTGTTTTTTGATTACTTCCAGAATACTTATTTACCCACCTCACTTCAACTATTACCAGTTAAATAATATGATTATCTACTTTTACTATTTGTTGGAATATAAATTATTTTTGTTGTTCTGGTTAGTTTATTACATTACTTTGTATATCATTCCATCCTCCCATAGAATATGATGATCCTGACGGATGTAGGAGAACAAAAATAATGACATAAGCGATCTTTCATTGTCAACTACATATGTGTGCCAATGTTCACAAGTGAAAAATCAATTATTTCCTATTTTTCTACCCGTGAGGGTGCATAATTCCATTCGAAATCCAAATATGATCAACTAAGAGGTATACTCTATCTAATAAAAAAAGAATCACGCACGCATTTTCATAAGGTAAAAGGGATTTTCAAGGAAAAAGTATTCACTTTCGGAATATACCACGAATGTATTAGACAAGTCATAACTTCTAGAATATTTGGTGTATCAAAATGAGATTTGGTATAGGTGAATGGTATGTGAAGAGGAGAGTTTTGAATTTCATTCGGTCACTTCCGGTTTCACCGGAAAGGGGTTTTTTTTAAAGGAACCCTTTTTTTAATTCTGGATCAGAATTTGACATTTTGAAAAGTTTTTACGCCTATTTCATTTATTCAGAGCCACTTTTAATATTGCATCTAGGTGGCCATTATCGGACGTAAACTAATCTGGGGACTTCAGGCGAAGTTTAAGTGACTAGTATGATAAATAGGAATAAGACAAGTTGGCAAAATTACATTTTCGTGTCTAACTATTATTTTTCAGATGGCGGCCATTTTTTGACAAGCACTTTCCGAAAAAAGGATTTTTTGACGAATCTATCGATACTAATTCATTTGTGATTGGATTGAAAATAAGAACATAAATCAAATATAACCAAGGAAAATACTGGATAATAATTCATTTACTTTTGTCAAGTGTGCCATGGATAACAATTTAATCAATTTTCTTTAGTGCATATTCAAAGTGCATTCCTTTTTGTTCAAGACACATTACAGCTCGTTCAATTGTTTTTCTCAACACGCTTCGTAACATTTGCGGCGTCATACTTCTAAATGCCCGTGGAATTCTTTCTTCTAAGGTTTTAAAAGTGGCTGGGGCTGTTGCATAGTACACCTTTTCTTTAACATATCCCCAAATGAATAAATCGAGCAGAGTGAGATCCGGTGAGCGGCAGACCACCTTACTGGACCATTGGTTGCAATAACTTGATTATTAAAATGCTCTATTAAGTAATTAAGAACTCCTCTGGTATTAAGAGGGGGTGCTCAATCTTGTTGGAAGTAAATTCGCCGTAAAACTGCTAAAGGTAGATTATCAAGTTGATCCTCGATTTCATTTTGAAGAAAACCTAAGTACCTAACTCCTGTTAACTGACCTTGAAACAATATTGGCCCAATTATTCTGTTTCCAACGATACCAGCCCAGACATTGACGCCAAACCTTTCTTGAAAATTGCGCTCTCTCATTGCATGTTGATTTTGTTGGGCTCAGTACCGAGTATTTTGCTTAATGAACATACCATTATTTGTGAATAGTGATTCGTCGGAAAATAGAATGAAGTTGATGATATTCGGGATAACTCTATGATTTTGAAGCAGCCAATCAAAAAACACTACCCGTCTATCGCCATCGTGAGAATACAAATGTTGATGTAACTGATATTTAAATGCTCGATATGCATGCTTTTTCATTATTTTTCTTGCTAAGTCGTGACTTATCTGCATTTCTTGACTAATTTCTCTTAAAGAAACCGTTTTATCAACCTCAACCATAGCAAGAACGTTAATCTCACTCTCTTCATTTATGATAAAACTATCGATTTCCTTCTTGCCTCAAACGATTCTCAACGTACAGAAAATGCTGATGGGCTGGATGTTGCCGATTGGGATATTTCTGATCATACAACTCGGCAGCATTCCTTGAATTTCTATGACATTCTCCAAATATTAATAACATATCCACTTTTTTACTCTGAGTATACATCATTTTGAAGAAAAATTAAACTGAAATTTGACGAAAATTAAGAAACTTTTACTGTGTGCTCATAAAGCTTATGTCACTGTCATTATCTAACAAACAAAACAAAACAATCACCGTTTTGTTTTCCAAATATTATGCATTATGGCTATCCATGGTACACTTAACAAAAGTAAATGAATTATTATCCAGTATTTTACTTAGGCCCGGTATTTTCACCGGTTATACTAGGAATAAATTAACCAACGGTTAGACTATGCTTTTGTTTAACGTTTATTGGATACTAAAAGCACATTCTAACCATTGATTAATTTATTCCTAGTATACCCGGAGGTGAAATTATCGGGCCTTAGTAATATTTAATTTATGTTCTTATTTTTAATCCACTCGCAAATAAAATAATATCGTTAGATTCGTCAAAAAATTCTTTTTTCGGAAAGTGCTTGTCAAAAAATGGTCGCCATTTGAAAAATAATAGTAAGTCATGAAAATGTAATAATGCCAACTTGTCTCATTCCTATCTATCATATTACTCACTATAACTTTTCGATTGTAATTTTCTGACATCACCAGAGGTCCTCAGATTAGTTTACGTCCGATCATGGCAACCTAGATGCAATATTAAAAGTGACTCTGAAAAACTGAAGTAGGCGTAAAAACTCCTTGAAATGTCACATTCTGATACAGAATTGTCACAGAAATGAAAAAAATGACAGGGTGTTCCATTCAAAAATTCAAAACCGGAGCGATTTCCGGTGAAACCGGAAGTGACCGGAAAGTGAAACATATGCAAAAAATCTCCACTTTACATACCATTTACCTATACCAAATCTCATATGATACACCTAATATTCTAGAAGTTATGACTCGTCTAATAGATCCGTTGACACTCGGTATAGGTATACAGTAATGTATTTCCACAAATTCTGAATAGTTCTCGATTGAACAAGTCATAACCGAAAATGGCTATTTCGACAGTCTCATTACTGCTATTCGTAGCACAAATACCTATAAATTCTGAAACTTATGGATTAGGGAACCGAGTGTTAGAGGAACATTCTGCATGTATTAGATCCATAGAGTACTAAACCGAATATCGATAAGTCACATTTACGAAAGCTGTTGCAAATAACACTTAATATTCAAAGCCTGTTGAGTTTGAAGGCTTTCCACCTACACCTGTTGCAGCATTTTTACATGATTCATTTGCAAGTACAAAACTGGTTGTCCTGTAAAATGGACCCTGGAGAATGGGGCAGGGAAATGACGAACGATGATGTAGCTGAGGAAAACAAAGAAGACAGCGATGGTGATACTATAACAAGAAAAAATTGAAATGGTAGCAATAATAATTAGTATAGAGGCTGCATTGAAAAATAATTTTTGTATACTTACTTATGCTTACTTTTGGTACTTACTTATACGATAAAATACTGAGAAAATGATCGCTTTTCACTCAATTTCACCTAAGATACTTTGATTCTCAATGAAAATATTAAAAAGTAATATGTCTAACGTCTTTTCAAGCCACTGGAAGCAATTTTTCCGAAAGATTGAATGACAACTGTGTGACAAAATTTTTTTCACGAGAAACTATAGCATTTGGGAAAACTGTAGGATCCTTTTTTACATGTAAATAACCGTTCCCACCAAAAATATTTCTTATTTAACCATAAAGTGGCTTTTTTCGAGATTGAGGATAAAAGTTGAAAAAAAAACAAAAATGTTTCATTTTTTATATTCCGGACCTGCTAGGCTGGAGAGCTCTTCAGACTATTAATTCACACATTTTTTCGAACCTTGATACGGTTTTTTCTGGCAGAGCTAATTTTAAGAGTTGAAGCTATTATAGTTATTTCTAAGGTGTTCTAATAATAAATTGTATCAAGAATTTATAGTGATCCACCTATTAGCCAGTATTATAAAATAGGGTGAACACTGGATAGATCAGTGGAGAAGGGAGGCTCTTGTACAATAGTTAGTAGTTGATAATAAACCCAGTTTGAATGGAGAATGAGAAAAGTTTATGGTAACCAGAACGTTTCATATACAAAACAGTCAGGTTTTAGGGCTAGAATTCCTAGCCTAGTACCTACTAGGGGTTGTGAGAGTTTCACAACTAAAAAACTAAGCGGCGAATACGTATTTTTCTATATGGTTTCAAAATGAGTGATCGAAGGCAATATGCAAATTTAAATAAAATGGGTAAACATCCGAATCCCTGCAACCCCATGAACTGCAAGCACTGAGGGTGATTCTTTTAAGGACTACAGCGGGTTCTGTGAAAATTCCTCCTCGCGCGGAATTTTCGAGAGTGTACCCAACGACGGATTGAAAAAAAGGCCTAATAAATGAAAAGAAGAAGAATAATTCCATGATCCGAGATAAATGGTAATTGATCCATACCTTGGATGGCATGTGGCCTCAGAGTCTGATTCCAGTTTATAATCCCTCTTAAAGTAAGGAGACAGATACCAAATAATCTTGATAATCACAGAAAACGAACACAAAGATTTAATCTCCACACTTGGGTAGTATTCAATAAAATCAACAGAACCTAATTTTAATGGAAGTAGACACCACTGTACTCTCGCTTGAAATCTTTTGCTACTGATTCAGTTTTTTAAAATGTTAAATGGAACTCTCGTATAGGAATGCACGAAATACTCCAAGTGGCCATCCTTTTTCATCTCATTAAATATTAGTTGTGATTAGCGACCTATTGTCGCTATATTCGTTTACATATCGAACGAGTGACTATTCAGGTATTTTCTACGTTTACCTGAGGTCGAATGATAGAACATCCAAATAATTTGTAAAAACAAGGAAAAGGTTCACTGAAAATATTAATACGAATTACTAAAAACAGTCGCACAATTTGAAAGATCCCGGTCTGAAAATAGACCGTAACAATCTATCAACAATAAAAAACATTTTGGTTCAAATCATTTCGAGCTTTTACTGGCAAATTGACTGAAATGACTGGCTTAATAAGATAATTAACTGTATTTTCTCTTCTTCACGAACAGTTCAGGTTATATTGAAGCTAACTAAACATTGAGAGAAAACAATGTTATGCTCTGTGCTCTGTATTTCGTTGACATTTATCATGCAATCAAATGAATACTTTCCAGTATATTCGTTAACAGCTGATGTTTTTTCAACTTTACTCACCGTTCCGTTATGACAAGATGTAAAGCAATATTTTCAGACTCCAAATAGTTTTTCTGTCAGCCAGTCTATTACCACACCTCCAAATTCGAAAACCTTCGGCCGATGAAATCGCTGATGTGGGTCTGTTGTCAGAGTAAACAAAAGTAAATATTTTTGGATATCTCCATCCCTGGGCATATGAGATTCGTTGTGACCACCAATGTTTAGTAATATTTAGATGGTGAAGTCATTAATCTTGTGGCGGCACTTTTGAACAGAAAATTTTTAGGTAGAATGGGCGTGGTAGCCATAAAGTCACAGTTGCAAATATCAAATGCCACACAATGGAACAAACTGTCGTTGAGGTCTGAATCATTTCGATTCTTTGGGAAGGAACATTTCCGATAATAACGGAATGGCAACCGACTAATCGAATGTCGCTTTTTTGAATGCTTTTCTTTGAAACCTCTGTGGCTTGTATACCATAATGACTTGATGACATTTTCAGTTATCGTTTGGGGATGAAACATGTTCTTGAGTTGCCTTTTAAGCTGACAGTAGAACAATATTATTTTTCTACGACCATTGTATGAGTGCAATTGATCGCCATTCGAAATTATCGAAAACTTGTTCCTCATTTATATCTTGAACTCAATTTGATCCTCCCAACAAACACTTTGAGTAAAATTTACGTCATTTCGACATAAGTCAGGTAATTCTTGAGTAATAATTACCTTAAATTTACCAAAATGTGGAAAATGGAAGTAATTCAAAAGTCGTAAATTGGGCAATCAAGACATTTTAACTAATAAGTCGAAGGCATAAATAAATAGGTTAAATTGTTAAAAATTTGGAATTCCCCTTTTGGTTAAAAAAAAAAATTAATCGAAGGTCAGAAGAGCATGATAAAAGTTTACTGAATATTGTGTATTCTTAAAAGCTTTGAAGATAAGCATAGCGTATGAAAAAAGAACTCTCATGAAACGTACAGCAGAGAATGATGTATGCAAGTGATGGTTTCGCATTCACATCTAGTTCGGATTTTATTTGCAATACAAACTTTTCTGTGATAATGTTGAATTTAACTTATGTAATTCAAATGGGATCCTTCAAAATATCAAAGTTGTATCGAAAAAATTCAAAAAATTAAGTGTACTTCTTCAAATTTTTTTATCAAACACTGCAAAAACTAATTTCATAGATGAAGTGTGTATATACATATCATGTATACAAATTTTTTAACTATGGTTGAAATGTGGTCGATTCAAGAAAATTATGGATAATTTGTATGATGTCGGAAACGCTTCAAGCCAAAAAATAAGGCGTCTTTCCCATATGAGACCTTTAGGTCGCATTTTCCTAAAATTTTTACTTTGAGAACACATAGGCTTTGTTCAAAGTCGAAAATAACCTTCATTCCTGACTTTGAAGAATATTTTATTTATCTTGGGATTTCTGACCCTTTCACATTGTGGACACGTGATGAATTACAAATTTGCTATGGTATGTTTTTTCATGCGATATCTCTATACGTTCCGTTCTCTGGTTGGATTGGAATCGTGGATAATACATTTATATTGTTGATATCAGATATTCTGAACAAAAACACTAAAACTAACATTTTGATTCCTAATACGGAGTAAAAATGAACATTATTTTCTACTTCTCGTTGATGGTAAAACAAAGTATATATGTCTAGCCTATACCCAGTTACTCAAAGATAACGACATACAGGTACTACAGAACTCCTTAATAAGTGTAAGGTGTAAGGAGAAAATCCCTATCCGATCATAACATTTGAAATATTATATGGTCTGTAGTGATTGGCTCAAAAATTGTAGTTTGACATTTCCGCGTTCTGCATAGTCTGAAAGCACTCTTAAGAAGGCTAACTTCGCAGAATGCGGTGAAATATTCAATTTGCCAATTATGACTACCTCTCAAAAAAATCAAGATATTAAGATTTGCTTATAAACTTTAATTCGACGTTTCCGGACGCCGCAATGATTATTGTTGAAATTTTCGAAGTCATCGATTCAACACATCAATCTTTTATTGTTTTGCTATTTGTTTTCGTTTTCTTGCACTTCATTCAATACTCTTGTTTTAACAATTTGTTTCAGCTAGACCAACTTCATTGAGTTTCATTTTGTCGCATCATTGAAAACGTCGCGACAGTAGTTAACATATATTCATCAACTACGAATATTGATAACTGTCCATAACAGATCAATGCAATCACCATGCCCCCCTTTAGGTTGAGCGCCCATGGATAGTAAATCCCCTTCTTGTTATGTGAATAAATTCTACTTCGATAGAGTGGACTGTAATTAATCAATCTCTGATTTTTGGATGTGATTTATTATCGTAAAATTCTTATAAATTGAAATATGTCACAAAAGTCAAATTCCCTTCTGTCCTGTCATGCTCTCCGCCTTCTCTCCATAAACGAATATTCCAGAGAGGTATTTAACATACTCCCACCTTGAACGGTTGCATGCAATTGTTCAACATTAACACTGATGAATATAAAAAATGATTCGAATATACAGGGTGAAAATTATTCATTGTTGTGATTCACTTGATCTGGTAGTGGACAGAGTCTGGAAACTGCTCGCTTAAGGATTCCGTTGTGTGTTTTTATTGATACAACTCGAATAACGCCATCATCTGCTGGGTATACCTCGATAACTCTGCCAAGAAGCCATTTTCTCGGTGGTAAGTTATCCTGTTTTACCAGAACAAGTGTGCCCTTGGTAATTGATTTGGAAGTCTGAGCCCATTTATTCTTCTGTTGTAAATGGGATAAGTAATCGCGTGACCATCGACGCCAAATATTCTGTTGAATTTGCTGCATTAATTGATATCTAGACAATTTGCTTGTTGTAATGTCTAGTATATTTGGATCAGGTGCTGTCACTAATGGCCTTCCTATCAAAAAGTGAGCTGGACAAAGGGGTTGGATATCATTTGGGTCAGAGGAAAGTGGATACAATGGACGGGAGTTTAAAGTAGCTTCTACCTGCACTAATATGGTATTAAACTCTTCATAAGCCTTTTTTCCATAGGCCCCCAAAATGGGGTGAATTGGGAGGTATAAAATGCCAAACGATGCTTTCATTGGCACACGATTGCTCTATTTTATTACTTGATTTTGAAAAGAATTCACTCAATAATTTCAGTTCCTTTGCAGCCCCTACAAAATTGGTACCGTTATCGGAATAAATATGGCTGGGTTTACCACGCCTTGAAGTAAAACGCCGCAACGCAGCGATAAAATTGTCAGTTGTTAGATCTGTCACTAGTTCAAGATGAACTGCTTTACTAGAAAAACAAATGAAAAGGCACACATATCCTTTCACTGCCTTACTTCCACGCCCCTTCCTATCCTTCAATAAAAAAGGACCTGCATAGTCCACCCCGGTTACAAAAAAAGGAGTGAAGCACGTAACTCTTTCTTTTGGTAGCTGTGCCATAATTGGATCGACATGTTTAGGACGAAATTTGAAACATCTGATACAATTGTGAGTTATCTTTTTTGCAACACTCATCCCAGAAGTAGACCAATAATTTTGTCGTACAGTTGCTAGAAGTAATTGAGGACCAGGATGGAGTAACCGCTTATGTTCTTCCTCGAAAATCAATTTAGTCAATATATGATCTTTGGCTAGAAGAATGGGATGTTTCCCATCGAAGTTAGGCGGAGAATGCCTCAAACGACCTCCCACCCTCAAAAGTCCTTCCGAATCCAAAAAAGGAGAAAGTCGTAATAATCTATGTTTTAAATTTAAATTTTTATCATCTTTTAACAGACCTATTTCTTCCATAAAGGATTCATTTTGGGCAATTCGAACTAGTTTTTTCAAACTGTTTGCCAATTCTTCAACAGTTAATACCCCTGATAATCGCTTATCCTTTGGAAGTTGGCAATTAGAAATAAACGTAAACAATAACCTAAAGTATTTTTCAATTTTCTTAAACAAGAAAATCTATTGAATTGAAATTGTTTTTGTGAACAAGTCGAAAGGAATTCTTGCCTCTTACAATCATTTATTTGCTCAAATGGTTTGTGAAGTGATGAAAGCGGCCACTACGACCTGTCTAGGGACAACCAATTTGGACCATGCCACCAATTTTTTTTGAAAAACTCCCCGGGAAGCTAAATCCGCAGGGTTATCTTTTGTGTTAATATAATACCACATATTAGAGTGTGTTAAGGATTGAATTTCCGACACTCTATTTTGAACAAATGCTACCAGTAGTGATGGTTGGGTTTGAATCCAACATAGCGCTACTTGTGAATCAGACCACAAAAAATATGGCATATCGATAGTCAGAGAATCTCTGACTTTTTTTAGAAGACGAGCTAGTAATAAAGCACTGCATAATTCTAATTTCGGTGTTGTTAACTTTGATTTTAATGGAGCAACCTTTGTTTTCGCGCATAAAAGTTGTACATGAATATTGCCGTGCTGGTCAGTACTTCTTAAATAGATACATGCTGCGTATGCTGTTTGTGAGGCATCACAAAAACCGTGAGCTTCAATATGTACGAAGTTGGGACAAATAGCATGTCGTTCAATTTGCACCTCATTGAGACATGATAACTCATTTCTGAAATGTTTCCAATCTTTCTCTAAATCTGAAGGTATGATATCATCCCATCCTGTCTTTGATAACCAGAGTTTTCGTATTATGATTTTGGCAACGATCACACAAGGACCCAAACAACCTAAAGGATCGAATATTTTTGCAACTTCTGATAAAATGGAACGTTTTGTTGTATTTGAAGTTGGAGGATCACTAATATGATATGTTAACATATCTGTTTTGCTATACCATCTTATCCCTAATGTTTTCGATTGTTCATTATCCCCGAGTATAATGACACTTAAAGGCTCACTATTATCTTGAATTTCATTTAATATATGTGTACTATTTGACATCCACTTTCTTAGCGGGAATTTTGCAGTGTTCAAGATTTCGGAAATAACCTTACAAATTGTGATTGCCTCTTGCTCAGAACTGAATCCAGTGAGAAGATCATCCAAATAAAAATCTCTCAATATTATATTTGAAGCCGCTGGAAAAGTTTCAGCACAATCAAACGCCAGTTGTCTCAAACATCTCATTGAGAGGAAAGGAGCTGACTTGGTACCATATGTAACGGTATTGAGCTGGTAAATAGACAACTTTTCCTGAGGTTGCTCACGCCACACAATTTGTTGAAGATGTCGATCTTCAGGATGAATCATAATCTGTCGAAACATCTTAGCAACATCCGAAGACACTACAAAGCTGTGTTGACGGAATCTCAATAAAATTGATATGATCTCGTTTTGAACAGGAGGCCCTGTGAATTGAAGGTCATTCAAAGACCAACCAGAATCTGAAATACTTGATCCATCAAATACCACCCGTAGCTTTGTAGTCAAGCTGTCAGCTCTAATCACTCCATGATGCGGCAGAAAATACGAAATTTTCGTTTGATCTGGTGATTTCAATAATGACATATGCCCCAGATCAATATATTCATGTATAAAATCATGATATCGATCTTTCAATTCTTGATTTGCTTCTAACCTTCGTTCTGAGCTGAAAAATCTCTTAATCGCCATTTTCATTGAATCGCCAAGATTGCTACTTGGAAACTTTAAAGGAATTCTAATTAGAAATCTACCATCAATCGCCCTTGTGAAGTTATTTATAAAATGTTTTTCACACAATTCATCATCAGATGATAGTGTCTGAAAACAGTCTGGCTTAACTTCCTCAATCTCCCAAAACTTGTCTAATTGTATGTTAAGATCGTACAATCGAGACAGATTGCAACTCACCCCCGAATTAGGTTCAGTTATTGCGCCTGAAATTATCCAACCAAAATATGTATTTTATAGAGAAGGAAGATGTTGACCTAAACTGACCTTTTCTTGAAGTAAGATATTCCAAAATAATCCAGCGCCAATCAACAAATCAATTTTTCCCGGTTCATTAAGATGCGGATCCGCTAAATAGAGATCTGATGGAATATTCCATGAACTTATATCGATTTTCGAAGAAGGCAATTGATCCGTAATAGTCGGAAGTACAAAACAAGAAATTGAGGTTTCAAAATTGTTGTAGGGCGATTTAATAATAATCTCCCCTTTCTTATTCAAAGTGGAAGAGAGGTTATTAATACCTGCAATGGAAATATTACTGTCATTCAGTTTGAGGTTGAGACATTTGCAGAACGACTGAGACAGAAAATGGGATTGTGAACCGCAATCTAGAATGGCCTTAGCCTTGTGAAAATGTCCTGTTGAATCAGCAACTAAAATAATGGCTGTTGATAGCAGCACTGAGCCTTTGCATAATTGACTTGTTAAACTCACTTCTGATGAAGAGAGATTGTCGATGTGCAACAATGAACTATGTTTGTTATTACATAACCTGCACTTTCCGGCTTTACAATCTTTAGCTTTATGACCAGTACATAAACAGTTACTGCATAATTTAAGATCCTTTACCTTTTGTATCCTTTCGGTTACCGATAGTTTGAGGAACTGGGCACATTTGTAAATGAGATGACCTTGTCTGCATAAATTGCACTTGAGATTTGCTGCTAGTAAGGAAGTTTGTCTGAAACCACGAATAATTTCTTTTTGATCTTTCGCTTGTTTATTATGGTTGATTTCAATTGTTTCTAGAAAATCCGCCTTATTTTTCAAAAATCTTTTTAAATCTTCCAATGTAGGAAAACCTTTATCAGTTTTTTGTTTTTCCCATTCACGTGCAGTAGCTTTATCTAACTTGGAAGTTATTATGAAAATAATCAAAGTATCCCATTGACAAACTGGTTGTTTCAAAGATTCCAAGGCCCTTAAATGTTTTGAAATCGTATCAATAATATTTCTCAAACCAGCTGATGATTCTTTGTTGAGGGTTTCAAAATCAAAAATAGCTTTTATATGATTATTAACTAGCAATCGACTATTGTTGAATCTATTGCAAATCAAGTCCCAAGCAATATCGTAATTGCTTGCAGAGAACTCTAAGGCTTGTATTACCTTGAGTGCATCACCCTCAAGAGATGCTCTTAAATAATGAAATTTTTGTATTTTATTAATAGAAACACTAGCGTGAATGAGATATTCATATGTTTCCTTAAATTCAAGCCAATTGTCAAATTTCCCATTGAATTTTACCAAATTTATATCAGGTAATTTGAAATTTTCAAAATGAATATTTGACGATGAGGTATGAAAAGGAATACTGCAGGAATCGATGATAAATCAGGCATTTTACATAAATTTTTCAATATAATCTTAGCTTTCGCCGAAATTGAAGCTTGTGTGGATGAAAACTCCTCACGTTCTTCAAATTGATTCTCAACATCATCATCAGCACAAGAAACCTCTATATCTAATTGAATAGCTTCAAATTCTGCGAATAAGCCTTGAAATTTTTCGAACCGATCTTGAAATTGACAAATGGTACTCTCATCAATTTGTTTTTTCGCTCGGAGCTCATCTTGCAAAGCATTCATGAATTTAACAAACGTCGTCTGCCTTTGTTTTACAGAACCTCGTTTTCTTTTCAGAACTGAAAGTTCCGCCATTGTGAGCGAATTCAAATCAAGAACGTATATGTTTCACCAATGAACTCACCACGTTATTAATGAATTAAATTGAAATTGTGCACTCCAGAGAGTATGAAATGATAAATTTAATAACAAGTAGACAAGCAGCAAGCTACCTCAAAATTGGAAAAAGGAAGGAATAAAGGGAACTCACTGATCTTGCACCTGATTAATAATTCTCGGAACTCGCTGTCTTGTGGACTCCCTTGTAACAGCTTGTCGACGAAATGTGATTCTTCAATTCGATATTGTTGTTCACATCCAAGATCCGGCTCGAAGGACCATGAATAAATTCTACTTCGATAGAGTGGACTGTAATTAATCAATCTTTGATTTTTGGATGTGATTTATTATCGTAAAATTCTTATAAATTGAAATATGTCACAAAAGTCAAATTCTCTTCTGTCCTGTCATGCTCTCCGCCTTCTCTCCATAAACGAATATTCCAGAGAGGTATTTAACATTATGTGTGAACGAGATTCACTATCCACTTCCATCCTCCCCTGCTCCTCCTTGGAGCGGTCCTCAACTCGCAAATGGCACGTTTGCGAAATTGAAATCGTACCTCCTGTGGTATGAAGTCAGCCTCTGAGTGCTTCAAACCCCTTATTATCTGATTGTTGTATGTTTACCTGACTTGTACTGTGTGTGCATGGTGGTGATGTACCTGATGGGTGTGTAAGTGTCTGGTGTGATGTGAGTGTGTTGATCTCACGTGTTTTGTGTTGAGTTGTTACTCACTTGACGCCCGGTGTACTCGGTGGTGGACGTCGTTTGTAGACTGGTGCATACTTCTTCCAAAGGTGAGTGGAACAGGTCCGTCTTAGGTAGATGGTCGTCAAAAGTTCGATTAAATTCAGGTCCTGTAGATAAATCTATTCGGGACGTATCTGGGAGCGTTCACTGCCATTCTTAGGCTCACGTTTAAGAATAGCTGGATCTTGGTCCTGTATGTTTGTGCGCATTGACCCCATGCGGCGGATGCATACAGGATGATGGGAAGGAGGATGGTCCTGATGAGAAGCAGTTTTAGCTGGAGGTCCATGTTGCTACTGCGTCCTATGAGGGGGTAGAGGTTCTTTTGGGCTGCTTTCGCAGTCCGAGCCTCCGGTCTACGTGTTGCCTGAATGTCAATCTTTTGTCCAAGGTGACTCCAAGGTATTTGGCCTCGTTTGCCCAAGGAATTCGTTGGTCATTCATGATGACATGTCCTGACGGTGTTGCTCGCCTTCTGGTGAAGAGTATTGCTTGGCTCTTTTCCGCGTTGATCTCGATCTTCCATAGGTTGAACCAGTCCTCAAGCTTGTCTGCTTGATCTTGCAGGTATCGGGTTACTTGCGTTGCGTTCACCGATCTGGCCACTAGTGCTGTGTCGTCCGCGTACAGCGCTAGCTTGTTGAAATTGTCAGCAGGCTTTGGGATGTCCGCCGTGTAGATGGAGAATAGGTGTGGAGATAAGACTGCGCCTTGCGGTACTCCTGCTTCTAGGGTCCTCACTGCTGAGAGGACGTTGCCAACTTTACATTGGCACCGCCGTCCTCGCAGGAAGGAGTCTATCAGCTTCACTATGGGAGTGGGGTATCCGAGGTCTGTCATTTTGGTGATTAAGTCATCGTGCCAGACCCTGTCGAAGGCTTTGGATACGTCTAGGAATAAGGCTCCTGTGTGGTGTCCCCTGCCCAGGTTGAAGCCTGTTACGGCAAAGTCCACTATCCTCAGGACCTGCATTTCCGTAGAGTGTCCTTATCGGAAACCGAACTGCTCGTCTGGTAGGACGTTGAGTTCTTCCGTGAGTGGTTCCAATCGTCTCTGGATGACTCGTTCTGCCACCTTGCTCATCGAGGGTGTGAGGCTGATGGGTCGGTGGTTTTGCGGTATCACATGGTTCTTGTTGGGTTTGGGGATCATTATGACCGTGGCTTCTTTCCATGGTCGTGGAAAGTGTCTGAGCCTGAGCACTGCATTGACGATGTTGGTCAAGGCAGCAATTCCTTTCCTCGGTAGAGCCTTTAAGCTCTATTCGAAATTTGGTCTGGTCCGGGTGCCTTGCGGGTAGCAAGGTTTCGGATGATGTCCTTGATTTCTTCTGGCGAAGTTGGTTCAAGGACGTGCTCGGCATCATTGATCCGTCTTATTCTCCTGACAGTCTGACTGGCTCGGGTTTCCATATCTTCCACCTCGTCGGTTTGGTTGACCTGGTTGTCTCTACACTGGCGTTCGAAAGAGTCCACAAATGCTTCTGCCTTTTCGTTGTCAGTGTAGACCCGGCCCCCCTCTCCGTGGAGTGGTGAGCACGGTTTCCTTCTGCCTTGTCGAAGTACTTTCTGCATTCTCCATACAGAGTTGTCTTCTGTGCTCATTTCTGTCATCCTGTTTGTCCATTGCTGTGTTTGGTGAGCTTTGAGTTCCAGCCGCAGTTGCCTGCCTGCCTGGTACATTTTCCTCTTATCTCCGGGAGCCAGTGTTCTCTGGTATCTCTTTTTCAAGCGGCGCCTGCTCCTAACTAGCTCCCTAACCTCTGGGGTTAGTGCTAGTTGGAAGTTGAATCTGGTTGCTTGGGTGGTCTTGGAGCTGCGTTCTATGGCTCTTGAATCGTTTGTTGCAACTGTATTGTTGCTCTTTCGAGGTCTGTCTTTGTGTTTATTTGTGGGATGTGTCCTATGGAGTCGTGTATGATTCTTTGGAATCGGTTCCAGTCGGTCGTCTTCCTGGTGGCTGGTTCCCCAGGTTCCGCGTCTCCCTCCCCTATTGTTAGTAGGATTGGTTGTGTCTGATGACGTTCTTTATGGTGGGTTGTGTTGTAGTCGGCCAGTAAGTTCTCCAGATTTCGGCCTCGTGGATTGTTGTTTCTGCAGTGCCATGTCTGTGACTTCGCGTTGAAGTCTCCGATGACTACGGTTGGGTGATGATCTGGAAATAGTTCTGCTAGGTCTTCTCTTTGTATATTTTCCCCTGGCGGGATATACGTTGAGATGATTCTTAGCATTCCTATACGTCTGACTTTCACTTTTACTGATCAATGCAATAAAGGGAAGTCGGGTTATATATGTCTTTCCTTGTCATATTGGCAGCGCGTAGTTGTGGCAACCGAACATCAACCAATTCATGTCACGCCTCCATTTTCGCGCATGTGCATCAACTCAACGTTGCCGATTAGAAAGAGTCGGAGCGATGGTTATGCTCCATCGGTTTTGGCTTCACATGTGCTGTCTTTATTATCAATATTGGTACTCAATACGTATATGGTAGTTCACCGCTGGCGACAGACGAAGCTCGTTGAACGCAGCTTATCTATGCATTCATTCTGTACATGCTGTCAATCCATCCATTACCGGCAAAACCTAACATAACCCTATTTTGTATTGCCTCGGTCGAAGGTTAACACTTATTTGCTTCCATATTTTTATTCATAATAATGGATGATGAGTATTTTAAAATAGTTGCCATCATAAACACACGTGGAGCCCATGATAGAATTTCCCTATGTACCATAAGGTGGAACATGTCGGCTCTGATTTTTGGATTTTGGGAAGTGTAGGTTTTCGGATTATATTCTCATTCTGGAATCTAATCGATAGTAGTTGGTGGTATCCCTGTATGGTTTATTATTTCTAGTTGAATTACTGCTTTTCATTTTATAGTTTTCTAAAATTCAGCTTCCACAATAAATTATTTGAAGAAAGTAAATTGTATCATGACATCCTCATCCGAATTGATTCGAGCTTCAATATCTGATGATATACCAAGTTACTTTCAGAATTTGATTTTTGGTAACTTTGACTTCATCGTAGACATTTGGTCTAATTAAACAAATATTTTAGTAATCTCGTCCTCATTGTGGACCAGTAGGTATAAACTAGGACAAAAAATGCCCAGGCAACTAAATTGGTGCCAAAATAAGTAATGTAGTATATAGTTGACCTGTTAACCGATTTGTTCATTCCCTGACTATGTGAACATACATGAGGTAATAATTATGTTAATACTAGAAAAGTTTTCCTGAAAGTTCAAGTATTTTGAACACATTTTGCTGGTCGCCTTTGGGTTAAATTGAATCTAATAAATAACTCTATTGATCCATGAGGCTGAGGTATATTTGAAGTTCATAACAAGTAATTTCATACTATGCACTACGCCTATTGAGTTTATGGTTTTAGAAGGCGATTCGATGGTCTCAATTACGGCCTCTTTAACTCGAATTATATTTTTGTTAGTTATCAGTTGAAGGATGAATATTTGGTCAGAACTAAGTAAATTCTGACTCCTTGAAGCTATTTCACCCCTCTACTTGGTATAATTGTCCTATAATGTTAGTTGGGTTATGTAAAATAAAACTGATTCATAGAATACGCAAAGGCGTTCGATACAGTAAGCTATCAAAAACTGTTAGGGACACTCGAACATATGGGGCTGAGAGGTAGTATTTTGTATTTATTGCAAAGCTATATGATAGATAGACTACAATGCTTGAACATAGGTGGGCAATTGAGCGAATTCCATACCATTGAATACGGTGTCCCCCAGGGCACGGTTCTACGACCAATACTGTTCGATTTTTACATAACCAACCTATCATCTGAAGGGGAAATAATCAGCTTTGCAGATGACCCGACGACTTTTCAGTTGGGGGCGGACAGGCGTACTTTAATTGAGAAAGACTTCTTGAAAATTAAAACATGGTTTGACTCGAGACTTCTCACAATTAATTTTGAGAAAACCACATTTGTATTTCTCGCTGCAAATAAAAATAAAATGCCCACCATAAATAGTCTGGTGATAAGGGGAAATAATATCATCAAATAAATTCCTGTAGTGAAGAATAGATATCTGGGTGTCTACTTGGACAGCCTCATGGAATGGGACGTCTACTTGGACAGCCTCATGGAATTGGTAAACTACTACAAAAACTCAGAAGCCTAGTTTCGAAATTCAAACATATGAAAAACATTCTCCAAACAGAGGACTTGAGAACATTATATTTTGCCCTGGTGGAGTCTCGTGGAGCTTATAATAACCAGATGAAAGCAGTGGAAATCGTACAAAAATGGATATTGAGAATTATATATTCAAAAATAGGACTTACCCGAGCGATGCGATTTATGAGTTGGCGAAGGTATTGGACGTCAAACAAATATTCTCGAGTAACCTGATCCTAAATCAGAAGAGAAGCATAAATAAAGAGGATATTTCTCATAGATACGATACCAGACAAGGTGCTACCTACCTTTCGGTGCCATTTGTTCCAAAATCGATCTCTCAAAGATCCGCCTCATTCCTGAAACCGAGAATGTATAATGATATACCTATCGACCTATAAACAATCAATTCAATCTCGTTATTCAAATCCAGATTGAAAAAGTTGATATTTAGCAAAACACGCACTTTTTTACACGCTTCATATTAGCTTCACTTGTATGTTTGTTTGTAATCGACTCACTTGTGTATGTTTGTTTGTAACCGACTCCTTTGGGCGCGATTTTGACCCACTCCTAGACGTACGAATGATTTGAAATTTGGCGAGTGTACATAATTCAGGTGATAATGCATTGAGAAATATTTGTTTGAAAAAAAAAATGGGACTCCAATATGGCGGACGAATTTTGTGATTATGGTCCGATTTGCTTCAAAATTGGTATCTGAGGGTAAGAGATTATGATTCTTTTGTCAAAACTGAAGAATTCAAGATGGCGGCTCCAAAATGGTGGACGAGTTTTTTGATTATGATCCGATTCTATTCAAAATTGGTATGTGGGGGTTATTGGGGTCCAATATTATGATTCTTTTGTAAAAATTGAAAATGTATAGATGGCGGCTCCAAAATGGAGGACGAGTATTGGATTATGGTCCAATTCTATTCAAAATTGGATGTGGGGGTTTTTGGGGTCGGAGATCATGTGTGTAACCGACTCCTTTGGGCGCGATTTTGACCCGTTTTAAACGGTCACATTTCATTCAAACTTTGTAGATTTATCGACGACCGATGACAATACACTAATTTGATAAGATTATTCAATTTTTTTTATTTGCAAAATAAGATTTGTTAATTTATATAACTTTCATAAAAAAACTAAAAAAACACGCATTTATAAATAAACCAAACTTGAAAGTAGGAAATAAATAATAGTTTCAGAAAAACTGAAAACACGCTTTCATAAAAAACCAAACTAAAAAAATAGAAAAAAAAGTATTTTATTTAAAAAAAAGCGTGGGGTGCATGGTATCAATAATTATATAATACATTACACACCTAGGGCAGTAAAGTAAGAAATGACTCAGATCACAGGTAATTGATGGCCGAGGCCGAGGCCAATAAAATATTGTTTTTTCTTATTTTAAATTTTTTCAGTTTGGTTTTCTATAAAAGCGTGTTTTTTTGTTTTTTTAAACAAGAAGATCGACATCAAAAACTCTTACTACAATACAAATTAAATGGAATTGTCTGACTATATTTTGATTAACTAGGAACCTTCGAGTAGCAGTCCTGTATAACTGTAACTCGAATTGGAAGATGGTCTTACTTTTCAGACACTTTCCAAAACAATTTCAGGAATATTCGAAATGACTATCTTCAGGCTTTAAATTAACATTTTAAATTTGATTTAGATAAATAGACACCTTTGGTAGTCGAAACATTATGAAATGAAACACCACACACAAGTAGTTCCTTCTACTTTTGTGGTATTACTGTTTATTCTATTTCAAATTATTTGTATATTTGTATATTTTTTCTATAAAACTGGAATGAACATTATAATTATTATTGATCACAATTGCGAGTGCGGCTTTTTATAGTACCCCCCTCCCTGTTAACTTTTGAATAGGACCAAAATCATTCTGAATGATATCACGATACTACTCTTTGAAACAGAAGACATCGTAATTGCTTGATAGATAACGCGGGGGGCACATCAACTTAAAAATTTCTAACAGCATAGGGGGTCAAGTGGCACTTCAATTATTCAATTCTCTTTTCAACCATACAATTTTTTTTAAATTTTGTCAATACTTTTTTTTACAATATGCATTTAAAATTTTGTTATGTTCGATATTTTAAATGCATATTACGACAGAATGTTTGGACGAAATTGGAAAACAATATTTGGTCGCGAAAAGAATTGGGTAATTTTTTCAACGATGTGCCACTTGACCCTCATGCTATTTGAAATTGATAAGTTGATGTGCCCCACCGCGCCATCTATCGAGCAATCACAATGTCAAAAACTTTTTAACAAAAATTAAACCGACGAAATACGGAACTGAAAAGTAAAAAATAAAATAAAAATTCTTAGTCTCAATAACTGAGGTCCTAAACTAATGTAAGTAAGTAATTTCGAGTCGGCGCCAAACAAACAAGCAAATGAATAAGGTAAGGCGTAAAATGATGGTATCGACATTCTGATAATTTCTTTGAAGTTATTTAATGATCTTCGTTGATTGTTCGTTTGGCACCAACTCAAAATTAGTTACTTACATTAGTTTAGGACCTTAGTTATTGAAGAAGGTTTATTTTATTTTTGACTTTTCAGTTCCGTATTTCGTCGGTTTAATTTTTTGTTGAAAAGTTTTAATTTTTAATTTTTTGTGGCAGAAATCTACTAATTAATACCTACTTGTTTTTTCATTACTTCCAAAATACTTACTTACCCACCTTACTTCAACTATTACCAGTTAAATAATATGATTATCTACTTTTACTATTTGTTGTAATATAAATTATTTTTGTTGTTCTGGTTAGTTTATTTCATTACTATGTACATCATTCCATCCTCTCATAGAATATAATGATTGTGACGGATGTAGGAGAACAAAACTAATGACAATATCGATCTGTCATTGTCAACTACATATGTGTGCCAATGTTCACAAAGGAAAAATCAATGATCTCCTATTTTTCTACCCGTATGGGTGGATAATTCCATTCGAAATCCAAATATGTTCAACAATGAGGTATACCCCTATCGAATAAGAAAAGAATCATCCAAATCGAAGAACCCAGTACAAAGTTATGCCTGATAGAATCGGTTAACGGACCAGAATTCAGAGGGTGAGTGAATAATATCCTTCATTTTGCTAACCTTAGGGGTGGATTTTATCTTTTGAATTCGAATGGGACCAACTTCGAAGTACATTCTATCCACTGAAGAAAGAATTATCGGAATCGGACGTCTCAGTAAAAAGTTATGCGTGATCATACATAAAAAAAAATATACGCGTCGACTAGAGAACCTCCTTTTTTTTGGTTTCGTCGGTTAAAAAACTAGAATCAGTGATATTATTCGAAATGGCTTTCGTCCCATTGTTCTACGTCAAATCGTTCAAAAGTGAACAGTGTGGTGGGGGACTATAAAAATCCGCACTGTATATTTTATTTTGTGTCATTTTATACAGGGCTATTTTCGTCGGATGAAGCACAGTCTGTGATTGTGATATTGCCAACAAGTGGTTTTTAACTCCTAAGAAGCTCAAAATATAAAAAAAATGAATCTACAGGGTGTCCCTGGACTTCCTCTTTTCCTCTCGGAAATGTATAGATGGGGTCAAAATATCACCAGTACTTCATATAACTTTTGTTCCTAAAAGCCTTCGTTACTAAGTTATGGGCCCTCATAGTTACAAAATGAAAAATGTTTTTTTTGATAACTCTCAAAGTGAATATTCAAAATCATCTTAATTCTGGTGATTGACTAAACAAATGAATTCCTTCGATGAGCTCTTATGCAGGAGTCAGTTGTTTTGCTACGAAGTCAGGAACGGACTACCCCCGATGGTCCACACCCCAAAACTTTGAAATGACAGATAATGTTTCAATAGTTTTCAACAAAATAAGGTTACCTAGACAATTTTCTGAATTAAAGTACTCGTGTGGAAAGTCGATCGGAGCAAAGATCTTAATAAAAATGCAGTTTTACTCGACGACATCAAACCCGATCGTCCACCATTATTTGAAATGAAAAATTTTCACAGTTGAAATAATAATGCTAAAGTTAATTCAACAACATTTATAACAGGGATAAATACGAAATATGCTAAAATAAAGTCGTTAACAAAAAGTACAGTACCTAGTTGAAAGTTTCATTCACAATGTAGATATTTTTTAAAATGAAATATCAAGTTATGTAGATTCGTGGTGTTTTTGAACTAACAAGCTACTCCACTATAAAATATCGAATTCAGTCCATATTTTGTATGTACGCGTGGAATGAGCACGTTTCGTGTTGTGTTATCTGAATCTCATGAAACTCAACATTTGGATGTTGCAAATTCGTATTCGCAGCTTAAATGTTGAGGAGTTTCACTGATAAGTATAATTTCATGGGAGAAAATCTTTAACCCAAAGATAAATTCATCTGAAAAAACGCACATCGGAAGACATAAATGATAAAAATCAAACGAATAAACTACAAAAACGGCTGCACATGAATAGGTGAAAAATATCCGGTGAATAAATTTATGTTCCATTTCGTCCACAGATGTTGACAAAAACACCTTGTAGAAAGAAATAAAATTAGTGTGGATAAAAAATGACAACTGGAATGCGATTTTGTTTTGTTGAGTGGTGCGTTGTCATTGTATTGTCAATATTGGTAGAGGTGGTCCATATTCATGGCCACCGCGGTCTCCAGATTCAAATCCATTGGATTTCTTTCTGTAGGGGCATCTAAAGAGCATCGTTTACGCTACACCTATTCACACCAGATATGCCTTGTTGAATAGAATTACATTACATTTTGAAGTCATACGAAACGACCCTGGTATGCTATTTCAAGTGCAGATAGAGTGTTTGCGCCGACTAAAAAAATGTATTGAGAGAGACGGGGGTCATATCGAGCAGTTATTGTTAGTGGATTTTGCATTTCTGTTTGCTCTTGAGGCTTGCGATTGAATATTTACAGTTTTGTAAGGTAAACGCGTTTGCATGATAAAAATTCGTTATGAACATTTCAACTATCATTTCTATTTTCATTACAAATTCAACTTTTCGATTAATGGTAGACATATCAGGTTGGATGACGTCGAACAAAAATGAATTTTTATCAAAAATCGTTGCTCCGATCGATTTTCCACACGAGTACTTTTATTCAGGAAATTGTCCAGGTAACTTTTTTGAAACATATTGACAAATCCCAGTCATTTCAAAGTTTTGGGATGTGGACCATCGGGGATAGTACGTTCCTGACTTTGTAGCAAAACAACTGACTCCTGCATGAAAGCTCATCGAAGGAATTTATATGTTCAGTCAATCACCAAAATTTAGATGATTTTGAATATTCACTTTGAAAGTTATCAAATAAAAACATTTTTCATTTTATAACTTCGAGGGCCCGTAACTTGGTAACGAAGGCTTTCAGGAACAAAAGTTATATGAAGTACTGGTGATATTTTGACCCCATCTATACATTTCCGAAGGGAAAAGAGGAAGTCCAGGAATACCCTGATGGGCTATCCCTGAAATTTCACTGTAACAATCCGCTATTATGGCAAGGGAATGAACCAACTGAATGCTATTATCACCGAAATAAATCTAATATACACAAGATTCAAATGAATGAAAAGTCTAACTACGATAAAAGCTTTTGTAAATTAACTTGTCGGCAGTAAAGTCAAACGTTTATTAGCGCTGAACAACGTTAACGTACGTAATTTGTTGGTTGTTTAATATACATGCCGCCTTAAATATTCAAATTCTTCTGTATTAATTTATTAAAAATATTTATATATTTACATGGAAACCGTCCTGACCCGCAGTGGCTCGTGTGAACATCCTAGTGAGAATATTTTTTTCTGTTTAATTGTGGCAGGTGGGATTGAAAGGTGCATGTTTTTGAAATAATATCAGAATTGCGTTTAATAAGGTGATATCATGAAACAATATTCGTGATGGATGTTTTCCGATTTGCGTTTTTTATGGATTGAATGAAACGAAAATAACATCTTTATTAGGTAATTTGGTGCAATGGAATCACTCACCTGTGTATGGTGCTGAGGACCTTATTAAGTCAGATTGCAGTCATGATAAACTTCCATCGCTTCTTGAAATATACCATGTTTATCTCTTGGTGTCCTGCCTCAATTTTCAGGAGATAAATTCTATCCAAATATGTATGATCCATAAAAAGTTACCAACCTACTGAAGAAACCACAACACTGCAAAATATTTTCAATAAAACAACCGTTCAATTCAATAATAACAATAGTTTTAGATAAATCGAAGTACACAGTCTTCTTCACAACAAAAGATTCAATATGAATTCAACCAGACAATGGTAGATCACAGGGGGAAAAACAACTACTTTCCTAGCGAATACCACGCAGAACGTTGAATGATATTCACCTGAAAATCCATGCATACCTCCATATAAATGGACATTGAATGCAAATGTTTCTTTCTGATGAGCTCGATTATGTTTAATTTATGTCGTGTTCGCCTAACAATCCGCATACCGCTTTCAGGCTTTTTGGCCCTCATCAGTACGGAGTACAGAGGTCCGAAGAGCTCTGGCCGAAGCGAGACACAACATAAACAAAACCATCATCGAGTTTATAACACCTATAGGTACGCCAGAAAAAAAAACTTTTAACTGGCGGTACCTAGTGACCCAATGTCCATTTATATGGAGGTATGCATGGATTTTCAGGTGAATATCATTCAACGTTCTGCGTGGTATTTGCTAGGAAAGTAGTTGTTTTTCCCCTGCGATCTACCATTTTCTGCTTCGATTCATATTGAATCTTTTGTTGTGAAGAAGACTGTGTACTTCGATTTATCTATTTTTATTCCACTTCACATGGCGTTTATCTTTCACTATATGCTAGTCGGGCTTGCCACTCCTACTGAGAAGGAATCTTTCATTTAGAAACCTAACGAAGTGGGAGACTTTCGGAGTGTTTCTTTCTGTCATTAGGTACCGCCAGTTGAATGTTTTCTTTTCCGACGTACCTATAAGTGTTATAGACTCGATGATGGTTTTGTTTATGTTGTGTCTCGCTCCTGCCAGAGCTCTTCGGACCTCTGGCTGGTGACTACTCCGTACTGATGAGGGCCAAAAAGCCTGAAACCGGTATGCGGATTGTTAGGCGAACACGACATAAATTAAACATAATCGAGCTTATCAGAAAAAAACATTTGCATTCAGTGTCCATTTATATGGAGGTATGCATGGATTTTCAGGTGAATATCATTCAACGTTCTGCGTGGTATTTGCTAGGGAAGTAGTTGTTTTTCCCCTGTGATCTACCATTTTCTGGTTCAATTCATATTGAATCTTTTGTTGTGAAGAAGACTGTGTACTTTGATTCATCTATTTTTATTCCACTTCACATGGCGTTTATCTTTCTCTAACAATAGTTTTATCACTCACTATGTAACCAAGCGAGCACAAACACATCTCAGAGATGTTAAAAGTACGAGATTTCAAAACATTGAACATCCACTGCTATGTTCTGTTTATACATGAATAGAACTTTTATAGAACTGCCAATGTCCGCCGCAGGTGGCGATTTTCAGGATATCACTGGGATGTCACAAAGAAACTTGTCCTAAGTTTTTTAATAGCCTTTTCATAGACACAACAGAACATTGCCAGAACGTTCTGCGCACATCGAATCGCTGTAATAAAACATTCTCAGAGATCACTTTCTGACTCCTTTTGTTATTCATATGAACATTTGAAGGTGTCACATTCTATTTGAAATGTTTTTTTTTTCAATTTCATACCATCACGAATGCATTCCTATTTTAGGATGTATATCATGTAATCTGAATTATTCTTCTTGAAACACGAACTTGAGACATTCTGAGTGAAACTTTTCCATTAATTTATTATGTTAGGATGAGAGTGTTGATGTTGAAAAATAAAAAAAAGTTTTTTTATAACTTTTAAGGCTTTTATATTTCTTAGGGCACTGAAATTGAGATTTCATCTCATGAAACAGATTCGATGTGAAATATACTAACCACCAATTTTGAAGATAATTGCAATATGATTAGATATTTTCTAATATATAATTCCCATAATATATATGGGAAGGAAGATTCCGTTGAAATCATATTTAGAAATATACTCATTTCCACAGTGATCCTTCAGTTTAATCACAAACCGATTTTTTCTATTTGAAGAGTCAATATATTTTAGGTCGCATAAGTCTGTTGGAAAACATGAGAGGCTATTTTTCTGAAAACTAACAACGTTTCTAATGATAAAGAAAACCAGTCGTTTATTCCAAGAATCTTCAATGATACAGTTTGACCATGTCATTACAGATTCGAAAACCTTTTAAAAAAATTAACATCGTATGATAGTGAGGTTATATTTTGTTTCTGGATAATGTTAATACTCTAAGTTCATGTAAACACTTTCTTATTATTCAGTGATATCAAAAATGTCTATTATATAATTGGTAATATTCGCTACAGTTCAAAGACTCACCACTGTCCAAGTTTTTCCCGGTCGAAAATAAAAAAAAACGAGTGTTCTTTAGACCACAGACCTATAATTTCATCATTTTAGTTTGGTAAATTTAGTAATGAAACTCCAATAATTTGTCTCGGTTTTTGGGTTTTAATTCCTTTATTATTGTTATGTTCAATCCCGATGTCACCAATTATTTGTAATGGTGAACCTCTACAATCAATAAGTATTTTATTATTTACGTATTAGTTAAATTTTATGTTATCCTATTTTAAAAATTTGCTGAAGTAAATTGTAGAAACGCGAGGCCGAAATACGGAAGAGTAACAAGGAGAAATAGACAGAGAGACAAGAAAAGGACAGAGAATCAAACGCGCCCCAATGTCGAGAGTAGAATGCCGCGTATTAGTAGAGGGAGAAAATAGACAAGGAACGCTGCATAAGGCGCTACGACGCCAGCAACTAGTATAAGATACGCACTCACCTTTGTCGAGACCGTTCGCCTCGCCCGATCACACTTTCCGTAACGCTCTCGTCACGCATTCACCAGCTTACTCCCCAAGTCAAGCGTGCGTAAAGAAGTTTCACTTCAAAAAAACTTCAATCAACGCCGTCAACTCCAAAACAACGCAGGAAGAGAAAGGTAGAATCGTAACTCAGAATGCACTGAATACTGAATGTAGTATTCCATATACCATACAGTCCAGTTTTGCTCTGCGAAGTTCATTAGGTGTACCACACCGAATGGCTAAATTGTAACAATGTAACATGGCAGGAATTTCAAAATGAAAGCAGAGAATGAGTGGATAGGTCATTTGGATATTGGTTTTTATTCAAATGATCAATTTTGGTTTCATTTGCTTGTGAAAATATAAGAATGTCTTGTGCAAAATAGGAAGTATTGGTATCAAAATGAAGGAATACAAAATGAAATAAATGGTTAAAAGTGAGGGATCGAAAAAATGTTATTATTCTAAGATTCATTTCACATGAAATTTTGAACTTTTTGTTGTGTGAAATGATCAAGTTATTGAATAAAATTGTCGAGAACCCTCATGAAACGGGACAATAAATGTGTATTCAATATCTGCGATGATCCTGTCTAGAAAAAACATCCACACGTCAACATTTTTTTGACTTCGCCAATACCTCTCAGTAGGCATACACAGAAATGCTACAGAAGAACAAAAAAGTACTTCCAACATCATTTGAAGTCCTCTTTGAGAAGTACATATTGCGCCTCAAAAAAACATCCTCATGCCAACATTTTCAAAACATCCCAAAACCTTCCAGGGATGTTTGTGCTCGCTTGGAATACACTAAAATGTGTTTATTTAAATAATAATTATGATAATTTGCTGCTACATCAATGAAAATAATAGTTTTATTGTTCATATTTGATGGGGTTCTTAGACACCAAAAATCAATGAGCAAATTCTTTGTTCTCTACAAAATTTTCTGGAAATGAATTTTATGTACTTTTCTGATTGAGTCAACGCTGATTTTTCAATGGTGCGCAAAATTCACATTATTCCATTATCAACGACATCGAGTGTTCTAATATCCAATAATGCATGTTTTGAAATGGATATAAGAAGTCTAATTGAAAGAAAAAATAGTGAAAAGAATGAAGGGTGAACGAAAAACCCTTAGGGCAGTAACATTATAGATATATTATACCAAGAATAGGGACAAAATGTCTCCAAATATCCAAATTTCATATTTTCGAAAATGTATTTCACTTTTCCATCCTCACCACTCATAAATAATATAATTTGTGAAATCACGGTTGAGAACAACAAATTATCTCCAAAATCCATCGAAGTGAAAATCACTTATCAATTATTGAATCCAAACGAACTTTCGGAGATAATTTTAAAGTAAATATTCACCTGATTGATAATAATGATTATATTTATTTTACACGAAGATACAGTACTAAATGATAATTAGAAAATAAACAAGGGCATACCCATAAAACACAGAGTTGCACGTGGGCGTTATCTGATGAAATAATATAATGCAGTAACTAATTTTGAGTCTTCGCCAAACAAACAATCAACAAAGATCATAAAATTACTTTGAAGAAATGATCAAAACAAAATAACATAAAGATGCAACGTGAAATCCACAGCGATAAACAACATTCTAAAAATGCGCTCTCCGCACGAACCCTCGCAATGACATGTGTCTCGATGTTATTGACTCCGAGAACGCTCGGCAATTTCCGGCGAAAGGACGCACCTCCGCCGCGCACTTCACTGCCATCATTTTACGCTTCACGTTATTAATTTGCTTGTTTGTTTGGCGCCAACTCAAAATCAGTTACTTAAATAAGTTTAGGAGATTAATTATTAAGACTAAAAAACTTCATTTTATTTTTTGCTTTTCAGTTTCTTTTATCGTCGATTTTATTTTTTGTCGAAAAGTTTCAATTTTCTATGTTTTAATTTGTGTTGTTGCATCTAATTCATGCCTGTGGCTTTGTCCGCTACCCATTAATCCCTTTCTAGTTATCCCGTTTCTCGTTATCCCGTTTTCCCGTTTTCCGTTATCTCGTTATCCCGTTTCCCGTTATTATGTTTCCCCTCATCCCGTTTGGGTGGCATAGTTGAATTGACAGCGAATATAATGCTTTGTGACGACTATTACAAATTCACTAACCCCTTTTCAACCCTTTTATGAGCTATAGTCATAGATGGAAACATTTTCGTTCGTAGTTCGTAATAAAAGAGTTAGTTGAACTAGTGGGATATGAACTAGTTCATTAAATTCTGATTATTATACTATTGAGAGCCAACCCTTTCGAATTTCTGGTCAAAAAGAAAATGTTTCAAATTCGTACTGGCAAGCCCACAACAACGCCACTGGCAGTGTTGCTCACAAGCCCCATGTTGTGAGAACAGCTTGTTGAAACATTCGAAGAAGCACGTAACGCTGGACTGATATTTATAATGATCAAATGTCCAGAAGGGGCCCATTTTTTATTTTCTGCGAAAATCGTATGAAGACATTTCATTCACAGAACTTAATGCTTGTAGATATCTTAATCATGACTGGGGTATACATAAAGTTTATTCTCTCAATATTCATTATTTCTTCATATATATATATATATATATATATATATATATATATATATATATATATATATATATATATATATATATATATGAAAAAATAAATTTATTCAGCAGCATCATACAGATTGGTCACAGAATGATAATGTTTAATAAAATCTGAATAAATTGAAATTACCACAGAAGGAGGGAAATCTCCTTGTGCGTGGTTCAATACAGAGTGTTACAAAATATATCTTAAAAGAAAATCTTATATATAGTTTTAGTCATATGTCGTGCCATATGACTGTATGTATAGACATGCATACATATATATTTACAGATCACATTAGAGTTACTAATAATAAAAGGAATAGGAATAGACACAGTAATATATAAAAATAAAAAATAATAAATATAATTAAAAACGCTTTGGAAGGCCTTTTTTTATTTGTTGTCAATCAGTTTATGAATAGACAGACGAGGCATTTTAGTTATGTAGTCATGGAGAATTTTTGTTTGTTTATGTATTGAATTTAATTTTTGTATTTCTTGAGGTAAACTATTGAATGTTTTTGGCCCTAGAAATTCGTGTGATCGTTGTCCAATTGATTGGGTAGCGTAAGGTATTATGTATTGGTTTTTATTGCGTGTTTTGTAATTATGTGTTTGCTTCAGGTTGTGATTATTTTGTTTAAATTGTTTTAGAATAAGATTTTTGAAATGTAGTTGTCTAATATCGAGTACTTTTGCTTCATTATACAAGTTCTCAGTTGCATATCTTAAGTTTTTGTTAAGTATGAGTTTCAGAAATCTCCTTTGTATTACCTCAAGTGGCCTTAGGTAGGTTTTCGTAGCCCCACCCCAGCCTACCACACAATAAGTTATGTGGCTCTGGACAAGGCTATAATAGAGTGTTTTTTTTTGTTTCAAGTCAAATATATATTGGAATTGTCGAAACTTATATAAGACACATCTCAGTTTCCTAACAATGTAGTCAATATGGTGATTCCATCTTAGATGGGAGTCGATCATGACTCCGAAGTATTTTATATTTGTAATTGATTTAATTTGTAGCTGATTCTGAATTGTTAGAAGGCTGTAGTGCGGCAGAGAGGAATGGTAGTTACAGAATGGCAAAAAATATGTTTTTTCTATGTTGAGAGATAGTTTTTTATAGTCGAACCAGTCTTTTATGATTTCCAAGTCTTTTTCTGCTTTTTGTTTTACCGAGGCCCAGTTTTCTTCTGTATAAAATATGGCTGTATATATATATATATATATATATATATATATATATATATATAAATATAAGTATAAATAGTTAGTTGTTTATTTTCTTAAACCACTGTATATAATATATAAACTCTCGATTCAAATAAACATAACCTGCAAAGCAATCAAAACATTTGAGATATGTGGTAGTCATTCACTCAGTTGTAAATCTGTGTGTGCCCGTATTGTAAATAGTTTCATTAATTGTATTTTAACATGATGATTGTGCTGATGGTAAGTTGATCTAGATTTCAAACATTTCATTTCATTCGTTGACAAACTGTTTTTGCTTATAGTTTAGTCTGACCTATTGAGAAAGGCCAAAACCCTGGCTGAAACGTCTGGAATTAATTATTAAATAACATGAAATAAGAATCTCTGCCTTTTAAATCAACCTTATGTCCAAGAAAGGAAAAACAAAATATATATACATATATATTTTTTTCTGAAATTTTCTTGAACCATGTAAATGTATCATAGGGGGTACTTTTCTTGGGGATTGGTTCTGTATGAATATAAAAATAAAAACCAGTATAGAATCTGTGTTTTTTATAATTTTGTACGACGTTTCCCCTGGAAGCCTCAAGGCTTTTTCAAGTCTATAATATAAAAAGGTAACATAACCCCACCACTTTATATCCTTTAAAATGTTATTTATATGTTTAAATTTATTGTAGACTTGAAAAAGCCTAAAGGCTTGCAGGGGAAACGTCGTACAAAATTATAAAAAAACACAAATTCTATACTGGTTTTTATTTTTATATTCATTCAGAACCAATCCCCAAGAAAACTACCCCCTATATATATATATATATATATATATATATATATATATATATATATATATAGAGGTTGTGAAGGTTAGACGACTGTCTAAGTTAAAGAAGAATCCTTTTTAAATTCGGGTATGCAGTCAACAGGGGTATGGATAAAAAGTGTACTCTTTTTTCTATTCAAGCTTTCGAGTCATTTATTGTCTCTTCATCAGGAACTAAAAGTGAGGTTAAAAATCCCTTTCACTTGCAGCAATTTATAAAATACCATGTCACAACAGACAATGAATCAATTCATTTTTCATTGGTCACCACTGCCTCTTGAATCCAACATGTCCTCCATAAGAGCCCATTTGGAATTTTAAAATGTTTATACACTTATGTTTAAGTAATCTTGATCAATTTTGATCAAAGTTTTAACTATATATGACTTTACCAAGAGTGTTGTCTGTTGTGACATGGTATTTTATAAATTGCTGCAAGTGAAAGGGATTTTTAACCTCACTTTTAGTTCCTGATGAAGAGACAATAAATGACTCGAAAGCTTGAATAGAAAAAAGAGTACACTTTTTTTCCATACCCCTGTTGACTATATATATATATATATATATATATATATATATATATATATATATATGATTTATTATTTGAAGAAATCTCAATATATACAGGGTCTAATCTAACCTCTTACACACTCGTGAATGACGAGTGTATAATGTGTATTGATTTGGAAAATTCAGAACTATGGCCACTTTGCATAAAGTAAGACATATTTTTTTGTCAAATTTGTATTTTGTTGAAAATATCCACTTAGAAACATTTTTAAACAGAAAACATTCCTCCTGGTATTTTCTTGGATTCGATAGTTGTTTCTCGTGTCGACGGCAGCCTAAATAACACAATGGAAATAGATATTCCGATCTATGATTCTTCTTATAAATTCATCCGTCTCCACTGGATTCTCCATTCAGGTGGAGTAATTAGTAGTTTGCATGAATAAATAATAAACCGCGACGCTATTTAGAGCCGTATTTCAAAAGATAATGTGTACCTCTCGTCCACTCCACGTCTTAATTACTTCTACACGGCCTCAATCAAAACATCTGCTCCGTAAATTCACTATAAAACTGCTAACTAACAGCTGTATTATGCAAATCAGCGGCATTCACGATTGCCTCTTCGGGAACATGGTTGCTCTCTTGGAATAGCCTTTGCAGACGAGGAACTTAATTCGCTTCCTATATTTCCACCTATGTGGTATTTGACATATTTGGGAGCATCTATGATTAGCATATATATCTAAAAAATGTCAGTTATATCAATTTATTGAAAATATTTTTAGGTAGATCACACGGTTTACAAATAAAAAAAAAACATATTCGCTGAACATGGTCCCCAGAACCCAAAAATACCATCAGTTCGAAAGTTCATTTATATATATATATATATATATATATATATATATATATATATATATATATATATATATATATACAGAGTGGCCACTTTTTTAATGGGATTGTGGTCAAATGGAGAAAAAGTTGCATTCATAGAAGCATTGTCAAGCAGTTCAAACAAATCGAGATTATCAGGGCCGGTTATTGAGATATCATAAGAAAAGTAAATTCGGTCATTTTGATTTTTCTTTTTTTCCCACTTTATTTCGAATATTATCAAAAAATGTCACGAAAGTTTTTTATTTGACAGTAAATTGTCCTCAATTTGACATAATCAGATTTTGTATCCAACGTTTCGTACGCTCTGGGCCACCCTCAACCTCATTTTTTTCAATACGGACCTGCATATTTCATGACACTTTTCGAAATAACTTTTAACGCTGAATTCAACGATATATCATACAATGTCATTCAAAGTTGATTTTCAGGTGATTTTGACCCTTATCCAAATTTCTTTGGGTCGGATCTGTATTACATTTAGGTACCTTTAGTTTAATTAACAACATGCAATACATTTCGATAAGAAAATCAACTTACTCATCTTCAACTGAATGGAACGTAACAGAATCATAGCAAGAAATAAGTAATAATTATTTACAAATTTCAAGAGGTGAAAAACCTAATTCATAATAATTAAACGAAACTATCATTTAATGAATGAAAAATCAAATGATTATTCGAAAGTAAATGATGAACATTAATAAGTAAGTGTTCGAAATGTCCACCATTTTGTAAAATGCACTTTGCGGTTCTGGAACCCATACTTCTTATACATTTGCTTATTTCGTCTCCTTGAATACCTTCCAATACATTCTCAATCTTCCCGCGAAGAATCTCTATTGTCGGGTTCGTAGTATCATAAATTTTATTTTTGAGATATCCCCGCAAATAAAAATCCAGCGGATTCAAATCCGGAGATCTGGCAGGCCATGCTACTGGACCTCTTGTTCCAATCCATGAATCGTGAAAAGTTCGATTTAGATAGTCTGTGACTATTCTTGAGTTGTGTGGACCACATCCGTCTTGTTGTAACCATGGACTATTACGCCGATACCGTATAGGAAGATCATCCAACATTTCTTCTATAATTCCTACATATTTTGCTCCGGTTAGGTTGCCGTCAATAAAATAGGGTCCCAGTAATTTATTATTCAACAAACCGCACCATATGTTCAAAGAAAAACGATATTGATGTCTAACTTCATGAATTAAGTGAGGATTTTCTGTGGCATGAAAATGTTTGTTCCTTCGATTGAACATGCCAGAATTTGTGAATGTCGTTTCGTCTCCCCAAATGATATTGTGCGCAAAATTGTTGTTATTCCGCACCTTCCGTTGAAACCAATTACAGAATTGCAACCTTCTCTCAGGATCATTGCGATATAGTTTCTGCACGGCTTGGTATTTATAGTCATGGTATCCGTGTCTCTTGAGTATTTTATTAACAGCAGTTTTTGATAAATTGCATTCACTGGCCATAGTTCTCGATCCTATTCCTCGATTCATTCGAATTTGGGCCAGAACATTGATGTCATTGATAGGCTCGTTTCGTCGTACATAAGGACCTCTAGGTTTGATGAATGAATTTTGTGCAAGTAACGTTGTAGATAAACGTCGAAACAAATGACAAATCCAACAATAATGATTCCTCGCGAGAAGATTGAGAATGTATTGGAAGGTATTCAAGGAGACGAAATAAGCAAATGTATAAGAAGTATGGGTTCCAGAACCGCAAAGTGCATTTTACAAAATGGTGGACATTTCGAACACTTACTTCATTAATGTTCATCATTTACTTTCGAATAATCATTTGATTTTTCATTCATTAAATGATAGTTTCGTTTAATTATTATGAATTAGGTTTTTCACCTCTTGAAATTTGTAAATAACTATTACTTGTTTCTGGCTTTGATTCTGATACGTTCCATTCAGTTGAAGATGAGTAAGTTGATTTTCTTATCGAAATGTATTGCATGTTGTTAATTAAACTAAAGGTACCTAAATGTAATACAGATCCGACCCAAAGAAATTTGGATAAGGGTCAAAATCACCTGAAAATCAACTTTGAATGACATTGTATGATATATCGTTGAATTCAGCGTTGAAAGTTATTTCGAAAAGTGTCATAAAATGTGCAGGTCCGTATTGAAAAAAATTAGGTTGAGGGTGGCCCAGAGCGTACGAAACGTTGGATACAAAATCTGATTATGTTAAATTGAGGATAATTCTCTGTCGAATGAAAAACTCCCGTAACATTTTTTGATAATATTCGAAATAAAGTGGGAAAAAAAGAAAAATCAAAATGACAGAATTTACTTTTCTTATGATATCTCAATAACCGGCCCTGATAATTTCGATTTGTTTGAACTGCTGGACAATGGTTCTATGATTGCCACTTTTTCTCCATTTGACCGACCTTCTAACTCTTATGGTTTAAAAGTTACCAATACAATCCCATTAAAAAAGTGGCCACTCTGTATATATATATATATATATATATATATATATATATATATATATATATATATATATATATATATATATATATATATATATATATATATATATATATATATATATATATATATATATATTATATATATATATATATATATATATATATATATATATATTGTTATGATAAGAAATATTTGTTCAATGTAAAAAGAATAAAAAGTGATATAATGATACTTATATATCACATAAATACCTGCTATGTTTTTTTGCAATTTTTCTGTACATTTTGCTTTTCTGAAACCTTGTACCATTTTCTAGTCGACGCAGATGTCTCAAGAGTTCAGCAGTGGAGCTTTTCTATCGTCATAAGTATGTTGCCAACAATTCATTTAATTTGCACAACCTATTTAAAAAAACTGAAATCAAAATTTATGAATAAAATTTCAGATTTTAAGTGGACAAAATAATATTCAAGTTGGAACACCTGTATGCTAAAATCAAAAAGGAAAGGAAAAAAAATCAGATATAAATTTTAACTAACTCTCTATATATTATGTAACGTATAGAAATGTAAATTGTACATAAAATCGATAGCATAGTTTAGAATGAGGAAAAGTGTCATAGAAAGTAAGTAAAAACCTAAAATTTGTGAGAAAAAACAAAAAGTGATGGTTGCCAGGAAAAAAAATAACGAGCAAATCAACCATTTGACAATCTGAGCCATGTCCAGAGACCAATAGGCGTTGAAACTGCCAAATAAATCCACTTACCTCCAGAACATAACCAAATTCCTATCCGAGACGCGGCCGACAACAAGGGGACCCTGCCACAGTGAAGCTGCAAACTCAAATAGCCAAAGAACACTTCCAGGATTCGAGAGAAGTATCACGCTAAACGAATCACAGGTATATTTAAAAAAAAATCTAAACAAAGTGAACGTATTCGGGTCAGACACTTATTTGAGTTCATTTATGACACTTTTTCACTGTCTTTGTGAAACTGTATTTTTTGTTTGCTTTCATAATTTAATATAACCTACAATTATTATATTCGAAAGTCACTTGATTGCACATGAGCAAAGTATTTCATGTTTGACATTTCACTGTTTGGTCAGAGAATTACAAATAAGATAGATTTCGCAGGGTAGGTATATTTAAGCATTCGATTCAATAAAAGAATAACTATTGGACTATTTTCTGGATTCATTATTTATCTGTTGATCACATTACAACCAATATTTCCATAAAACAGTACATTGAACATTGACTTCAAGCAGAGCAACTAGATGGCACCACTGAATCCTGCTTTGAGAAGGAGTAATATCATGTTTCCATAGGCGTACGACTGAGCTGGGATGAGATAAAAGAATACAGGTAAAATAGTATTTGAAAAAGAATGAGCAACATATATTTTATAACTGTTATGATAAGTAATTATTTAAAAAAATTCCAAATACAAATAAATCAACTGATCAAACTTATTATGAGAAATGGCAAATATTTTATTACGATGACTAGTTATTAAAAAAATTAAATAATAACAATTAAGAATAATAAAAATAAAAATACTAGCAATAATATTCATGATATTAATTGTCACCAACGCGGGCAGTAACAATAATAATATTAATATCATCACAATATATATATATATATATATATATATATATATAGAGCATCAAATTATAGATAGAGACACCTAAAATATGTGCGGTGAAGCTTAGACCTAATGTCGTGGAATTTTATTGGCACGAAATTTCGTGCACATTAATAGGTCACCAACAGATGTCTGCATATGCCAACCCACGACACCAATAGTCGTACTCTTAGTGCGTTCAGAATAACGCAAAACAAATAACTAGATAAAGATAAATTTGTTACGAATCCAAGAGAGCCCACGATCCGCCAACAGCTGTTTCATGGTTTCTCAATCATCAGGATGGCTTGTGGTCTCTTTCAAATTCGTATCAAATATCTCGTAGTGCTAATACCTACCGGCAACTACGGAAATGTGGAGAGCATCAAATTATTGATAGTGACACCTATGATCTGTGCGGTAAAGCTTATACCTAATGTCGTGAAATTTTAATGGAAATTTCGTGCACCAACAGATATGTCAGCATAGGCCAACCGACGACACCAATAGTCGTACTCCTAGTGCGTTCAGAGTAACGCAAAACAAATAACTAGATGAAAAGAAATTTGTTACGAACCCAAGAGAGCCCACCATCTGCCAACAGCTGTTTCATGGTTTCCCAATCATCAGGACGGCTTGTGGTCTTCTGTTAATATTACTGCAATATCTCGTAGATGCTAAACTACGCAAGATACGAATAATGTGCGGTAAGCACCAAATGTCGTGGAATTTAATGGCACTGAAATTTCGTGAATTAATAGGTCTGATTTAATGGTCAACTAAATTTCGTGGCATTAAAAGTTCCACTGACATTAGGTCTTAGCTCACCGCAAGATTTAGGTGTCATTTATAATTTGATGCTTTCATATTTTCGTACGATTATGGTGTAGCACTAAATATTTGATACGAATTTGAAAGAGACCACAAGCCGTCCTGATTATTGGAAAACCATGAAACAGCTGTTGGCGGATGGTGGGCTCTCTTGGATTTGTGACAAATTCCTCTTTATCTATATATATATATATATATATATATATATATATATATATATATATATATATATACAGGGTGTTTCTCAATAACATGCTAATATTTAAGGTTATTCCTGGGTAAATTTTAAGGAAAATACTTCATACGAACATATGTCCTGAAGGTCTTGACTTTTGAACTACAGGGTGCTAAGATTTTTAATAACTTTAGTATGACCCTAGATATTTTTGTTAAACGTAGTACGCATCTTTTATGCATCCAAAGGCATTTTCTGATGTACAACATAATTATTTATTCTTGCCAGTGGCTTTCGTACGGGATTAGCACTGAACCATTTCAAAGAGACAAGCGATACTCCGCTGCTTTTTTTTGAAGTAAAAATTATTTTTGAAATCCTCATTCCTTTCTGAGCAAATCTGCCTTCCTGATTTTTTAATTTGGCATAGGGTTTTCGCATGAAAAGAATTAATTCATTTGCATCCACTTACGAGGAAACACAATTTATGTAACTTTGAAAAAAACGTATTCAATAGAATAATTTTCAAACGGTGAAATCATAAAATTAAAGTAATCTAAATACATTCCAAGATGCTAACACAAAATTGCCACAAAGAAATAAATTAAATCAGATGTCCAAAATGTGAACCTCCTGCAAATATGCATGGTTCTGCTCTTTTCTCATGGACTAACGTACTCTTCGGAAAATGCCGGGACTGTTCCTAATAGTTTCGCAAGAAACTATGATGCTATTTCTCAAATGCTCTTCAGTATGAATTGATGTGCTGTAAACCAATGTTTTAAGATGACCCCACAGGAAATAGTCTAAACTATTGAGGTCCAGAAACCTAGGTGGCCATGCCTGTGCCCCTCTGCGTCCTATCCAGCGATTATTGTAATAATGATTTGAATATTCGCGTGCCAGAGCACTGAAGTGCGCTGGCGCCCGTCGTGCATATACCACAGTCGGTAATTATACCCATTCAACCTCGAATGAAGAAAATGGAGTCCAATTAAATAATAAACCCATATTCCTGCCCACACGTTAACGGAAAGCTGCTGCTGGTGACGAGATTCCAAGATTTCATGTGGGTTTTCTTTAGCCCAAAAATGACTTTTGTAAGTTTTAGATAGCGTTTCTGGAAAAATTGGCTTCATCGGTGAATAACATTTCAGTATGAGGGAGTAGCTCCTGTAGTAACCCGTTGAATATGGTAGGGATAAAATAAATACTCATGGAGAATTTCACGAACAAGAAAATGTGAGATATTCAAATTGTTCCCAATTTTTCGTGTACTTAATCCGGGATCTTCCTCAAGTGAATTCAAAACCGCTACCTCAATTTCTGGTGTTCTGACAGTACGTTGTACTCCTCTCAGATGATTGTCTGGTTCATACCTTCCTTTTTCGCACAACCTTCTATGAATCTTTGGAAATGTTCGTGCATCCGGAATATTTTTATTTAGAAAGCGGTCTTCATACAACCGCCTGGCTTCCAGTGCGTTACCATATATGTAATGTATATCTGCAAACTCAGAATCCGTAAAATGCAGCATGTTTTTTCAATATTATTGTTAATTTTGATAACCCAAATACGTGACATAGTTGTCCAAATACGTGACAGCAATCAGAACTGTTTATGTTTATTAAAAAAAATATGATTCTTACCTACTAGATACGTTTTTAATCCTTGATAAAACCCAATTTCAAAACAATGTGCAAATGAATGAATTTAATTTTTTTATGCGAAAACCGTACGTCGAACAAAAAAATCAGACGACCAGACTTGATCAGAAAGGAATGAGGATTTCAAAAATGATTTTCAGTTTGAGAAAAAGCAGTGGCGTATTACTTTTCTCTTTGAATTGATTCAGTCTAAATTCCGCACGAACGCCACTGGCAAAAATAAAAAAAATAGTTGTGCAATATAAAATGCCTTTTGATGCATAGAAGATGCGTAGTACATTTTACAGAAATATCCAGAGCCATACCAAAGTTATCATAAAAAACATTTAGGACATATGTTCAAATGAAGTTTTTTCAAAATGGAATCAAAAATAACCTACTTGAATATTAGCATGTTATTAAGAATCACCCTGTATATATAAAGATATAAAGAAATTTTACACAAAAGTGGTGGCCACATTCAACAACTGACTGGAACGAAATTCAGCACAAAAATATATTTTATGAATGCTTCGGATAAGTTCGAAGAAGTCAACTTTATTGAGAATAAAAAATACAAAAGCAAAGTTTTAAATATAAAATAATATCAAGATGAAAATCTTGATTGAAGCCCGGGACTCGAAGTGATAACGCATTTGCTGTTTCAGTTGGAGGAAAACCCGGAAAAACCCACAACACCATCAGAAATCAGATCATCAACTTTCTCATAGAAAAGGACACATGCTCTCTGGGAGCTGAGAGAATCAATCTTGGAAAATACACGGCAGTCATCGAAGAGGTGCCAACAAAATGGCGGCTGTTGGAAGATTGAAAAAAGTCTAAATCTTTAATTTTCATACCAATATCGGCAAACTATAGATAAAGAGATTCATGAGCTCCACAACTTCGATTCGAAAAGTTTTTCCCTAAGATGTACACACAAAAAGAAATCGGTGCAAATCACAATTCATGAGGATTCATAATTTTTGTTCACCCTGTATGCTGCTCTCTTTTGAGGTCCATTCGCTGGTATCAATCAGATACTATTTGAGGTTTCCCTCCACCAACAAACAGAACATCATTGTATTTTAACATTTCTCGATTTCAAAGTTAAACTATATAAATACATTTGGCAATTTCAAAATCAATAAATAAATTATGAAATCTACCTTTCCGACTGGCCACGCTATTGGTTTTTCAATAATAACTGAATAACTGACAATTCAAATATAGCTTTATTCAATTCAACCTGAAGTTTCTATATATTTTTGTTGGAGATTTATATATTATTCACACTGTATATGTTCCCATTTCATTTAACTGCATGAGAATAGTTGACTGTGAATTTGTTGTAATTGTTTTTGAGAAATAAATTGATTGACAATTTTTTGACAAGGAAAAATATAATTTCATTTTCGTTCTTCGAGACCAGATATTTCCATAAAATAAGCATTCTTCCAGGTAAAGTCAAATCATATGGTCCTTCATCGCCTTTAGAGAACAGCACTTTGGTACAAACAGTAATGTCAAGAATTCGGAAGAGTGAAAGACTTGCCGAAAAAGCTATGGAAGCCGCAGGAGACACGAGAAGATCTGATCATAACCAAGAGGACGTTTCTTCTAAGAGATCGATGGTAGCCAATAATTTAGAAGACAAGACATCTGCCAGAGAATCTTTGAATGTCGACAACAAGAAGAATAACTCAGAACATGGTCAATCTAGATATGGAAGCAAGGTAGACTCGAAAAGAAGTTATTTGTCATCAAGAAAACGGAAAGAAATCGAGATGGGCGTAGAAATAAAGAAGAAAGAACTGGAACAAGAAGTTTTGAAGAGACAACAAGAAATTTTAGATCTTCAACTCGCGATGAGATTAGCACAGATGGAAACGGAATCATCCGACACGGATCAGGATGAAACTGGGTCACATCGGTACAAAGAGTCAGTGGTAAGTGACGGTCCAGATGTCCAAAATGGATGACGGAGAACTCCCATGGGCTAGGCAAACCGACGTTGAAGGTATAGACAAATCTACAATACCCAAGGTATTTGATCATAAATTAAGTGGTGTTAGTAACTTTCATTCTGAAAGTTTCGAAAAACATTCCATACAAATGGAAACGTTCGTTCTCGACAACGTCAAATGACAGATCATGACATTAGAAACTTTTACTAGACAGGGTGTTCCGAAAGATTTGCCCATTTTCAGTGGAGATCCCACAGAATGGCCAAATTTCATACATCAGTATAAAGTTCAACAGCCATTTGCAGGTTATACAAACGAGGAGAATCAATGTCGACTTCAAAATGCCCAAAGGTAACGCAAGAAAGGTAACGCAATCCTTATTGATATTACCACAGAACATTGACAAAGTATCAGCCTTTTAGAAAGTCGTTTGGTCGTCCGAATATATTATATCACTCTTATTAGACAGGGTGAGAAAATTTTCCACTATCAAAGAAGACAAGCTGGAAATGTTGGTTGAATTTTCAGATGAAGTGAAAAATCTTGTCGCTACCATTGAAGCATTGGAAGAAGAAGATCATTTGCGAAATCCCATACTTCTTCAAGAGCTATTGAATAAATTGAGCAGGGTCGAATACATTTCTGATAAAAAAATTAAGCATAAATTGGTCGAGTTCTCTTCATGACTAGATAAAAAGGCAAATGCTGCCAGTCATCTTGGATATCTCAAATTCTGATGAACATTTTTCGAAAAATAAATCGAAAATAAAGATATACTCTTACGACAAAAGTTTAGTAAACTGCATATTTGTAGAAATGAAATTCACCACTTGAGTATTTGTCCAAAATTCAAATCTCTCTCAATAGATGACAGATGGAAATTTGTGACATCGAACAGATATGTTTTTCTTGTTCTTTTCCATTCCACACTATAAAGGAGTGTAGAAAAAGGAAAACATGTTCGGTTGATGATTGTCCAAAACCCCACAATAAAATGTTACATCATGTCATTGATCAAGAAACTGTTATTCCAAGGAATGATAATGTTGAAACTAATTGCCACATATCAACAGACAGGAAAGTTCTACTTAAGATTTTGCCGGTAGTAATTTCGAAAGGTAAACAATTAGTTGAAACATTTGCCCTTCTTGATGATGCCTCTACCGTAAGTTTGATTGATGAAGACTTGGCCAATGACTTGAAATCAACTGACCACGACAATCTCTTCATTTACAATGGACAAATAATCAATTCGAAGAACAAAACGATTCTAGAGTTGTGAGTTTCAAATTTCATCAAAATCGGATACAAATTCGAATTTCTTTACGCCATGTCAGAACTATCAAAGGTCTATCTTTACCAGCCAAACCATCAATATTCAGGAAATCAATGAACATTATCCATACATTGATAACCGCTTCACATCTTTGATTGACGCGCAACCTAAATTATTGATTGACAGGATAACTGGCAACTGCTCGTGAGTAAAAATCATTTCTGGGCCGTGGCATGGTCCTGCTGCCAGCAAAACAGCTCTCGGTTGGGTCATCCATGGGAATTTCAAAGTGAATAATGAAGTGTACAAGGACGGTTTGTTTGTTTCACTGATCATAAGGTGAAGGACGACTCGACATTTTACATGACCTTGTGAAAGAATACTGGAAAATCGAAACATGCAATGAATTGATAAGTCAATGTCTAAGGAAGATCGTCGTGCTGAACAAGTTCTTGATAGTACAATGAAGAGGATGGGAGATAGGTATGAAACAGGGCTTCTTTTGGAAAGTTGATGATGTGTTTCTTCCGAAAGTAAGAAAAATGCCTTGAGGAGACTGCTAGCCACCGAAAGAAGAATGGACAAAGACAAATCTTTTGCTGAAAATTATGTGAGGAAAATACAGGACATGGAAGAAAAAAGGTTATATTTCGAAAATTTCTCCAGAATATATCTATATTCCTTCCACGAAGATTTGGTACCTCCTCACTTTGGAATTACCAATCCGAATAAACCCGCAAAATTGAGAGTAGTTTTCGATGCATCAGCAAAATCTCATCAGGTAAGCCTAAATGATTGTTTATTGACAGGACCGACTTATATAATTCGTTGCAAACAATTCTTCTCAATTTCCGACGAAAAATATGCCTTCACAGCTGATATCAAAGAAATGTTTTTACAGGTGAAGGTGAGAAAGGAAGACGAATGGCCCAAAGAATATTATACAGGGTATGGAAAGGAAAATGGAACCAGATGTATACGAAATCAATGTAGTTTTTTCGATCGACCTGTGGTCCATGCCTGGCACAAGAAGCTAAAACAGAAATGCCTGTTTCTTCAGCCATCAGTATCCAGATGCTGCTAAAGCAATAATCGATTCCTACTATATGGATGATTACTTGGGTGGAGCGGATACTGAAGAAGAGGCAACATCATTGATACGTGATGTATGTTTTGTACATAATAAAGGAGGTTTTATGATTTGTAATTGGTGCTAATGATTCACGTTTACTGAGACATTTGATGAAAATATTTTGGCAGATTGTCAAAAAGAATTGACAATCATTCCGAATTATCATCTGAACGAATACTCGGGTGTATGGTGGGATCCTAAAGAAGACACATTCACTTTTAAAACCAACTTCCATAAAGTAGATAAGGATATATTAGAAAATAAAAGACAACCGACAAAAAGAGACGTTTTAAAAGTAGTGATGTCGGTTTTGATCCACTGGGATTTCTTGCAAATTTCATAATTCAGGAAAAATACTACTTCAAGATATATGGCGAAGTAGAATAGACTGGGATGATGAAATTCCTGAAACCTGTATATGAAATGGACAAAATGGATTGATGATCTGAAAAATATTATTCAATTCAAACTTTCCCCACAATACTGCCCGATGGATAGACATTCGAGTAACCTTCAGCTATATTTTCACTGATGCATCCGAAAACGCATACGCCAGTATAGCGTATTTACGATGGCAACAGAATGAAAATGTCAAAGTAAGTTTTTAAATGCGAAAACTCTTTATCACCCTGAAACCCTATCAATACCTCGCCTAGAACTACAGGCAGCTTTGATAGGAGCACGACTAGGCGCGAGCCTAAAAATCTTTGAACTAAATATTTCTAATACGTTTTATTGGACCGATTCCAAAACCGTCCTGTCTTGATTCGTTCCGAAGCAAGGCGATTCAAGATGTTTGTGGCACAACGTTTGTGAAATCCAAGAACTTACCAACGTTCTTGAATGGAGATATGTGAAATCCAGAGATAATGTCGCTGATGAAGCAACAAAAAGCTATGGTCAGACTGACTTTTCAAGCTCTAGTAGATGGATTAATGGTCCCGAATTTTTGTGGCAATCGTCCGATCAATGGCCTCAAGAGGAAACTTCTTCAATTGTCAATGAAGAAGAATTAGAAATTCGTAAAAACTTCATTTGTGTTCAAATTGAAACAAAAGCTGATATACCAAATCTGAAATACTTCAACAAATGGCAGAAGTTATTACGGTCGACAGCATGGATTTCAGATTCATTGAAAATTGTAGGAAAACAGAAGAAGTGGTGAACTTGATCCTTCTAAACTGGAAAATCTGAAATTTTCTTGCTGAAGAAGGTACAATTGGAATCGTATCCTGAAGAAATTTGCACTTTGAAATCAAGAAGAGAACTGAAATCTTCAAATAAATTGTACGCTCTTGATTGTTTTACGACGAGACAGATGGATTATTGAAACATGGAGGAAGGATAAACAATGCACCTCTATGTGATTATATGAAAAACCTTCATATTGAACCCAAAACACGAAATAACCAGACTTATAATCAAAAATCATCATGAACTTGTCAACCACCACGGCCAAGAAATTGTTGTTAACAATCTTCGACAGAAGTATTGTATTATCAGAATCCGACAAGCAGTTAGAAGTTGTTGGGCGAATTGTCAAGTTTGCAAAAATAGAAGGAGTTCTCCAGTTGTTCCAATTATGGGTCAATTGCCAGTTTTTAGACTCGAGCCAACTATCAGACCGTTCATCAAAACTGGTGTAGATTATTTTGGGCCCATTGAAGTGACCGTTAAAAGATCTCACGAGAAGAGGTATGGAGTTTTATTCACCTGTATGGTAACCCGATCAGTTCACTTAGAAATAGCACACGACCTGAGCACTGATGGTTTCATTCATGTATTTAGACAATTTGGTTGCCGAAGAGGATTTCCAGAGGAAATGTACAGCGACAATGGACTTAATTTCAAAGGTGCTGAGAAGGAGTTGGCTGAAAATCTTGGGAAATTAAATCAAGAAGAAATCGAAGCATTCTGTACATTGAAAAAAACTAAATGGACTTTCAATCCCCCTTCAGCTCCGCACATGGGTGGTGCGTGGGAAAGATTGATCCAATCCATAAAGAAAAACCTCAAGGAAGTTTTGAAAGAAAGATATCCTCAAGAATATGTTCTTCGAACAACTTTCGCCGAGATAGAGAATATTATAAACTCAAGACCACTGACTCACGTATCGATTGATCCAAATGATCCTGAGGCAATAACTCCGAATCATTTCCTGATAGGGCCGTCATATGCCGCATTGCCATTGGGAAAATAGAAGAGAAAAAACTCAATCTGTTGACGAAGTGGGAAAGGGAGCCCAGAAAATTTCCGATTTCTTTTGGCAACGATGGTCCCGTGAATATATACTCTCACTCACAAAACGGACCAAGTGGCACAAAGAACAGAAATCCATCAAATTGGGGGATGTTGTACTAATTTTTGATCCAAATACAACTAGGAATTGTTGGCCTAAAGGCATAGTGGTAAATTTATATCCTGCGAAAGATGGAAAGATTCGTATAGTCGACGTGATGACCGCGAAAAAGACCGTTTATCGAAGACCAGTTTCCAGGCTTTGCATCCTACCTGTTCAGAAGGATAGTGAAGAAGAAAGTAATTGTTAATAGGAGCAATTACTGGGTGGGAGAAATGTTGGAGATTTATATATTATTCACACTGTATATGTTCCCATTTCATTTAACTGCATGAGAATAGTTGACTGTGAATTTGTTGTAATTGTTTTTGAGAAATAAATTGATTGACAATTTTTTGACAAGGAAAAATATAATTTCATTTTCGTTCTTCGAGACCAGATATTTCCATAAAATAAGCATTCTTCCAGGTAAAGTCAAATCAATTTTCAATTCAAACACTGTTATCTGGGACTCTTGAATGTGACAATTAAAAATCCCTTGAACTTACAAAGAAATTGATAACTATCTTAATTATAAAAAAAAGATAACTTCATTGAACGCCAGCGTTGGAGTACATGTCTTATTGATTTATTCATTGAATATTTACAGATAAACAACAAGGAAAAGAGTATAATCCATACTTACCAGATTATACAGAATTTTACACTTTTCAATGCTTTCGATATAATAATTATATTCATAATTATTTTGCTCTCCGCAGACTGAATGCGACATTTTGAATCGCAACGTTACGACGCGTTCACCAATGAGTTCTCACATGGCTGAAACATTCTTGTCAAGAGTTTCACAACGTTAAAATAAGGCACAACTCGCAGCAAAAGTTGACAGCCCAGTGCCCGATGTATCGAGACAAAATGACTCGAAACATTTCCATGAGTATGCTATCAGCCCCAATAAATCATCAAAAATCGGAATACTCATTCTAGAGTAGTTGTAGAACTTCTTCGTATGGGGAATTCCTCAATTTGGGTTACTACAGCAAATGCAAGTTTAAACTTAATGAATATGAGTTTAATTCAGAAATTTTTCAAATTCGCTGACGAAAGTATCTAAATTAATTTTTACCCGACTACGAAGCAAAAAGGAGAGTTATGATTTTGACCGCTATGTATGTATGTATGTTCATCTGTTTCCTCATAACTTCTAAACTACTTATAATATCATGATTTGACAAATGAGGTATCGTTGGAAGCGTCTTGATCGCCGCTGGTTATAGGCTATGTGACGTCACATCAAATTGAATATGGCGCCCTCTAGAGGACATAAAGTCATGAACTAAAAAAAAATGTAATGATGTGTTGAGTATCAAATAAAAGGGCTTAATTGGCACATTTCAAAAATATATATACAGGGTGGCCCACCACATTCGCATCGGTATTTCTACGAGAAATGAAGAGAGTTAGGGAAAAACAGCACAGTTATATGTGGGTCCATGAGGAGCATATTCCAAAATTATTTTGAAATATATAGGGTGATCCCCAAAAAAATTACATACCAAAGTTATATTTTTTCTTAGGGAACACCCTATGTTTTTTTATATTTTTAGATACTATAGACGAAATAAAGGTCAGTTACTATGTTATTTCCCATACTTAAAACTGACCGTTTCTGAGAAATTTTGAGAAATTAAAAAATACAGACCATAATTAGAAAATTATTTTCACCCTGTAACGTGTAACGAGCTGCTCGTGATTAAATGTACTGCTCAGCTCAAAGGTTAAAGTTAACTACTACATGAAATTTTTAATGCAATATTATACAGAGTGGCGAAAAAAATTGCCTCAAAATTTGGACACACATTTAATTAAATAACTTCTTAAAGTTGAATGGAACACCCCGTATTTAGTGGCGTAATTTGACGCAGAATTAGATTCCCTTCAAAACTATATTAGGGTTCCCTATAGCTATCTCTTCTGCTTTTTACATAAAAGGCGTTTTTATATTTTACTTATGAGTTATTTTTTTATCTTAAAAATGAAACACACTATATTGTAATGAAATGCTAAAAATCATTTTTGTAGACATTTTATCGAAAAATTTGGAATCTCGAATAGTTTATTATTTCAATAAATGCTCAAAATGGTGTCCATTATTCTCGATGCATAGGCGAACTCTTTCTCGAAATGAGTGCTGAACTCTGGATAACATATTTTGCGGTATGGAACGAAACGCATTTCTTATTCGTACTTTCATATCCTGAGGGGTCGTTGGCGGTGTATCGTGAACAATACTTTTGATATATCCCCATAAAAACTAGTCGGGACTTGTAAGGTCCGGAGACCTGGCTGGCCAGTTCTGTGGACCTACTCCTCCTATCCATCTATTTGGAAATTGTCGATCTAACTCGTTTCTAACACGTCTATCAAAGTGTGCAGGAGCACCATCTAGCTGCATCCACATCCGTTGACGAATATTAATAGGTATACTTTCCAACAGCACAGGCAAATTATCCTTAATAAATCCGAGAAACATGACGCCGTTTAAGTGACTATAAAAAAAGTAAGGACCTACTACTTGCGTTCCAATTATTCCACTCCACACATTAACAGACCATCTGTGCTGGTGATCAAGGGTTCTAAAAATATTAGGGTTTTCGTCACTGTAATAGTGAAAGTTATGTCTGTTAACTAATCCATTGTTATGAAAAGTTGACTCATCGGAAAAAGCACATAATCAAAAAAAAAATCTTCATCACCAAACTTTTCTAAAGCCCATAAACAAAAATTAAGTCGTCGATCATAATCTTCTTCAAAAAGCTGTTGATGTAGTTGAATGCGATACGGGTGAAATTTGTACTTTTTAATTATTCTTTGGATACTCTGTCTGCTTATTCCAGTTGTTTCACATATTTTTCGCTGACTTGTGTGAGGGTGTTCAACTAGAGATAACATCACTAAATATTCATTTTCCTCATTTCCAGTAACCGGTTTTTGCCGTTCTTCCTTATTATAAGATACACTGCCTGTTCTTCGGAAAAGCTGCAACAACTTTTCCAATGAACGCTTGTTAGGATGACTCCTGTTAGGATACCTTTGGGCATATACTCTTGACACTAATAAACAGTTTTCTTCACACTCACCGATTATCAAAATCATATCAATTCGTTCTTCTTGGGGATAAGTTCTCATTTTACAATAATTCAAAAAGACAATAATTTTAAACTAGATTAAAACAATGATAATGGTTTGATTAACAAGTACTATTATTAAAAAAATAGTATAATAGATTTTATAGGAAATCGTAAATGTATGTTTGTGTGGACCCCATATTGTAATTTTGGTATTTATTTCAATATGAAGTCTAATTTGCTACGAAACAAGCGAATTTAACATATTTCGCCTCAATAATTAAGACACGTGCATCTTCTTATTTTGAAGAATGCTTTAATATTTCAGAAATGGCAATAAATTTGAGTTTTTACATTTTCCTGCATTTTACATTAGATAGACCGTATTTAAAAAAATTAAACTTCTGCTTTTAGTGAATCTACGTATTCCTTAATAAAAAGGTTTTTAAACCGCTTTTTGAGCTTTTCATTACAATACAGTGTGTTTCATTTTTGAGATAAAAAAATTACTCATAAGTCAAATATAAAAACGCCTTTTGTGTAAAAATCAGAAGAGATAGGTATAGGGAACCCTAATATAGTTTTGAAGAAAATCTAATTCTGCGTCAAATTACGCCACTAAATACGGGGTGTTCCATTCAACTTTAAGAAGTTATTTAATTAAATGTGTGTCCAAATTTTGAGGCAATTTTTTTCGTCACTCTGTATAATATTGCATTAAAAATTTCATGTAGTAGTCAACTTTAACCTTTGAGCTAAGCAGTACATTCAATCACGAGCAGCTCGTTACACGTTACTGGGTGAAAACAATTTTCAAATTATGGTCTGTATTTTTAAATTTCTCAAAATTTCTCAGAAACGGTCAGTTTTGAGTATGGGAAATAAAATAGTAACTCACCTTTATTTTGTCTATAGTATCTAAAAATTTAAAAAAATATAGGGTGTTCCATAAGAAAAAATATAACTTTGGTATGTAATTTTTTTGGGGATCACCCTATATATTTCAAAATAATTTTGGAATATGCTCCTCATGGACCCACATATAACTACGCTAAAAGTTTTTCCCTAACTCCCTTCATTTCTCGTAGAAATACCGAGGCGAATGTGGTGGGCCACCCTGTATATATATATATATATATATATATATATATATATATATATATATATATATATATATTGTTAGCTATTGCTCGTGACTTTGCTTGCATGCACCCGATATTTGGGAACAATTTCTAAAATCACGCCTCAGATATGAGCCAAACATATTTTCTCTCCAAACCTACTCAAATACATATATAATAAACAAGTATTTCATTATAAACTATGGTACACATGTACAAATTGAATAAAAAAAACAAAACGTGTATAATAATAATGAGTACCTTCCGCGGTATAAAACTAAACAAAATAAAATGTAAATTAAATTAAAAAAACGAGCAGTCGGATGATTTTTTGGAAGAACGTTCACGTTTCCACTGATGTAACTCGACTTTTTTTGTAAATCTGATGAGTATCAGATTTACGAGGGCATTCCGTCTTTTTCATATATGACATTTCTGTAGCAGGATCAACCGTTAAGGAATTATTTTGAACAATCAATTTTTTGTGCCTTTCATCCAAGATCGCGGGCCAAGCCGACCCCTTATAACATTACAATCCTACCTTTTGTAGGGCAAAAACCCCCTCTGACTGGACTATATGGCGTAAGGAGTTGAATTTCAAATCTGATAAACAGAGAAATATGACTAATTGCCATTAACATCTCAAGAGAATCTATCTAACATCGCTTTTCATATCTAAGAAATATTTTACCGTATATACAGGGCAACAGTGGCGCGGTGTTCCACATCTCTATTTAGGAAACAGATAGGAATCTATATTTCTATAATATTACCTTATTGCTCGAGCTCGACAAAATAAGAAAATGGTCAGTCACACAGGGTGTTCAATTTTTTCTGGGCGGATCCCAACTGTGTTTTTTCAAGTGGCAACCTATATTTTTTATCGCTATTTCGACTTCTACATAGAAAATAAAAGACACTTTATGTATATCTTCACTTCGAAAATATTGACGGTTTTCGAGATTTCTAGCATGACAGGTTTTTTTTCCCATATTCGTCACTCAGAATATTTGAAATTCTAAAGTAGTGCCAAGTCCAATTGAAATTTTTTTGGTCAAATATTCTACATTGGTAACTCTCTCAAACGATATATCTGAAATCGACCTGTGATATACAGGGTATGAAAAACAGCTTGCAACATATTGTAAATAAAAATTTGCAGAATCTTCCTCATTTCAAATGGAAACCCTGTATAATATCTATCCATAAGAAGCGCCAACAAAGGCTCTACAAATGTCATCGAATATTCCCTATGGTTAAGTTTACTAGTTTTCTAAAACAGCTCTTTTTTTCGAAAAATGGCAAGTATTCATATTTCGCTATAATCTGAATGAACGACTTTTTTCAAAGCGAAATCCATTTGACGACTGATATGAATATACGAAAGATATCTTGTTTCAATTATGAACATTACAAGGTGTATGTTTTTTTATGAAATAAATGTATGTATCACATTTTTCTAAACGGGAGATTATTTTTTTCATTGAATGCAGAATTTTACACATAAATCGTGCAATATCAAACCAAACACGATCAAATGAAAAAACATTATGAATATTACTATTTTTTTTTTCATGTTATGATGTATATTCATGAATTAAAGTCAGAGCTTAAGTTCTAGATATTTAAATTGTCAACTGGCAAACTACAGAATGAAAAGATTTATAAAAGTTGATAATGAAACTTTTATAAAATATTTTCAACATGTCTTCCATTTTCTTAAATGCAGAGCTGAAGTCTATGTTTGAAAGACTGTTCTACCCTGCGCAAGACAGCTGGTGTAATGCTGCGAAAAGCATTCGTTATTCTAAGTCGCATACTTTCGGAAAAAGTTGGTGGATCGACGAAAACCATTAAAAAAAATCCCGTTTTGTGAAATCTGGTGATCTAGCGGGCCACTTGACAGGCCCATTCCGCCTATCCATTTATTGGGAAATACTTTAAATGATCTCTCACTTCTGCCGAATAGTGAGCAGGAGCGCCATCATGTTGTTACCACATTCAATTGCGAAGGTCAAGAGGAATATCTTCTAACAAACCTCGTGAATCATTTCGTGAGAAATTGAGATACATTGTTCCATTCAGATGTCCCTCAAAAAAGTATGGACTAATTACATATTCTCCAATGATGCCTTCCCAGATATTTATCGACCACCTATGTTGATAATCCACCTGTCTCATAAGTGGGGATTTTCTGTCGAATAATAATGGTAATCATGTCGATTCACAAATCCATTTTTATGGAATGTCGATTCATCCGACCATAAAATGTTATTGAAAAATATTCGTTTCGACAAATTTATCCCATAGCCCAATTGCAGAATCTCACTCTCTTCTCAAAATCGGCGTACAGTAGCTCTTGATGTAATTGAACGTGGTATGGATGAAAGCGATGTTTCTTCAAAATCCGTTGCACTGATCTCTCACTTATATCCACTATTTCACCAATTTGTCGTTGACTCCTACAAGGATCTTCTTCAACAGCAAGAAGAACTTGCAATTCATTATCTTCATTAGTCGCTGGCTTGATGCGCTCATATTTAGAATAATTGATACTTCCAGTTTCAACAAATCGTGTCAGGACCTTTCGGAAATATCTTTCATCTGGATGCCTTCTATCTGGATACCGTTGTGAATAAATTCTACTTGCCAATAAACAATTCCTGTCTGATTCACCCAATATGAAAATCATATCAAATCAAATCACTTTTTGAAAATAACATTCTGATGAAATTATATCGAAAGTTCAACTTCACGATCCACTAAAGATTTCAATACTTATTTGCAGGCAAATATTTTGATCTGTCATTTGCCAGACTACTTGTTTTCCAATAAATATTTTATTCGCTGAAAGGTTGTTTTAGACCGAAAGAATATGGCACAAATTTCGAGATTATTGAAATTATTGTAAATAGTCAAGAACGTACATTTTGGGGTGTAATTCACAACTTGTTTATCTAGCAACAGGTAATAAATGTGTTACAAACATAACATAATTTCGATCACAGCCGTCAAATATGAATTTTACAGTATAAAAATCATTGATATTATGGCGATAGAATAGAAATAATTGTCATTTTTCGAAAAAAAAAAATAAGAAAAACTATAGGACACCTTATAATGTACATAATTGAAACAAGATATCTTTTGTATATTCTATCAGTCGTCAACTGGTTTTCGCTTTGAAAAAGTCGTTCATTGAGATTATAGCGAAGAAATATGAATACTTGCCATTTTTTGAAAAAAACAGTTGTTTTAAGAAAAACTAGTAAACTTAACCATTGATAACATTTGTAGAGCCTTCGTTGGCGCTTCTTATAGATCGATAATATACAGGGTGTTTCATTTAAAATAAGGAAGATTCTGCAAATTTTTATTTACAATATGTGGCAAGCTGTTTTTCATACCCTGTATATCACAGGTCGATTTCAGATATATCATTTGGGAGAGTTATCAATGTAGAATATTTGACAAAAAAAAATTTCAATTGGCCTCTATAATTTCAAATATTCTGAGTGACGAACATTGGTAAAAAAAAACCTGTCATGCTAGAAATCTCGAAAACCATCAATATTTTCAAAGTGAAGATATACATTAAATATCTTTTATTTTCTATGTAGAAACTGAAATATCGATAAAAAATATAGGTTGCCATTTAAAGAAACACAGTTAGAATCCGCCCAGAAAAAAATTACCACCCTGTGTGACCGGCAATTTTTTTATTTTGTCGAGCTCGACCAATAAGGTATTATTATAGAAATATAGATTCCTATCTGTCTCCTGAATAGAGATATGGAACACCGCGCCACTGTTGCAGGACCCTGTATATAGTAAATAGTCTCAAACCGAAATAGAGCTTATGTGAATAGTATAACTTCTTGAAATGTGTAGAATATGAATTATTGATACAACTTTTAAGAATAAAACAAAAACTGGTAACTATAATTTAACCTGCCTATCTAGAATCAACCTGATTGGAAGAAAAAATCCTACTTAAAATATAAACGTATTTCTGGTATTCAGTACCTATTTCATTCCGCCTATTCACTTCCGTAACATTTGACGAATGACCCTAGCGGCACACCATAGTCAGAAGAAATTGGGGTTGGAACATTAGTATTTATGTCCACTGTAGATATTTTTCAAGCGCTGAGAGATCTCCATTGACTAAATCTGACTGTTCAGTGGCCAAACAAAAGTTATCAGCCTCAAAACTTCCCGACAAAAATGCCGAAAACATAAATAAGCATTCTCGAACCGACGGCTGTGGATACCGCGATTATAATAACACAGATGTTTATGACGACCTGGCTTTCTGATTATATTATGTGATGTCTTATTTTGTTGTTATAAAAGCAACCATCTGAATAAATTTTGGATAAAAAATTAGTTCTATGGAGCGTGAACCTCACTCAATTTCAATTGGTTCTTTGAAGATGCCGAAAAATATATTTCGAATATTTGGAATTTTTCATGATCATTCTATATCGATTCATTTATAAGGGATACAATATACTGGCAATGAAACAAAAATTCTGGGTTTTTAGGGGAAAGGACTTCTTTTATGTGAAATGGCGACCGGTCACAATTTCTGAATCTGTGGTACCTATGTTGTTGTACTCGACCTAGTAACCAAAAGTGTCAATGGGCACAACAATCATAAGACTATATTTCTAGATATGGGGTGTTAAAGTTGAAAATTGCCCAGTCTTCCGGATTTTTTTCAAACTTACGAGCTAGAATGAGTTTCTGTTGCATACACATGTTTACTACATGTTTAAGTATAATACGTAAAATGAAAATAATTATATTTACATTTGCAAAATCTCATTTTTTGTACTCTGACGTCAGGGAAGCATATTTTCAAAAGGTACTCCTCATTATAGTATTTTGACGGGAAAATATTGCACAATACATATTTCCTACTCAGGTTGTTGCATAGAGAGAATCACAACATAGTTCTATTTTTTTAAAGATTAATTCAAAACCATGTACTTATGGATTGATTTTTGGGAAAGGTAATACTACTAACATATGTGTGTTTCTCTAAGCTTCAAATTATACGAGGTGGTTTAGTTGTCGGAACGTATTCTATTTTATGAAAAGTACAAATACCATGAACATCCTGTATTCTGAAATTTCCCTGTCAAATGTAACCATTTTCTGAGTATATAATGATTTTAATAACGTCTTGAGAAGCATGAATTTGACAATTTTTTCGAATATCTAACAGATAACAACTACTTCCACGGCTAAAGCCACGCTGGACATTGAACTGCATCTGATAGATATTGAGAAAAGAACCTTACTAAAAAAAAACTGAAAATGAGAATTTGCATTTTCATTCAGATAGTTATTGGATTTTCTATTTCAGTCTCAATTAGGAACTCATATATGGTGTAATATGATCAAAAGATAAATAACTAGTTCAGAAAATAGTCAAATGATCTTTCTTTTATTCAAAACGGATCCTTAAATATACCTAACCTGCGAAATCTATCTCAATTTTAATATTTTTATCAACCAGTGAAATAGAAATATCAAAAACCTTTGCTCATGCGCAATAAAGTAACTAGCAAATATAAATACTTGTGGGTTATAAATATAAATACTTGTGGGTTATACAAATCAGTGGACAAAAGTCATCAAAAGTGCCCGAAAGAAGTGACTGGCACGAATACGCTCACTTTGTTCAGTTTTGGTTGAAAAAGTCCTGTTATTCGTCTCTCTTGAGTATTCTCGTGAATCCTGGCGTATTCTGTGGCTATAAGAAGTTCCAGTTTCACTGATTCAGGGTCCCCTTGTAGTTGGCAACGTCTCGGATAAGAATTTTGTGGTATTCTGAAGGTGAGTTTCTTGGTCGTATTTACTCCTATTGGTTTCTTGATTTGGGCATTGATTGTCGAATAGCTGTAACACTTTTTTTGTTGGTGTATTTTGGTAGTTTTGAATGAGCAAAATTTGTTACGGCTTTCTTTCCAAAATTATTTTTTCTCTCCTCCCTCAATCCTCGTTATTTTCTTCCTGGCAACCATCACTTTTTGTTTTATCTCACAAATTTTAGGTTTTTACTTCTATGACACTATTCTTATTCTAAACTATGCTATGATTTATATACAATTCACATTTCTATTCCTTACATAATATATACAAAGTTAGTTAAAATTCATATCTGACAATTTTCTGTACTCAATCTTTTTTATTTGAACTTTTTCCACATTTGTGGTTTCGGTTAGCAGATGTCACGCAGCCTCCGTGGTGACGTTGGTTGTTGCCCCAGAATGCAGGGTCTGCTAACAAAAACCACAAATGTGTGGCTGGCTTCTGTTTGTTGATTTGTCGTTTTCTATCAAGTGTTGTTCATCCATGCACTTCTTCACCGTACTGATGAGGGCCGAGAGCCGAAACACGTGTCTACGGTTAACACTTCTCCTTGAGGGTTATGTCCATTAAATTCCTTCCATTTTGTTTGACAGTCTTCTCCTCGATATTCCTCCCTCATATATATATTTATATATTTATATATATATATATATATATATATATATATATATATATATTGTTATGTTAGGAAATGTTTATAAAATAATGAAAATGATAGTTCATTATCATTATTAGTATTTAAGTTATCGTTTTACAATTTTTCTATAACTTTTATTGTTCTAGAATCTTATACCATGTTCTAGTCAACGCATTTGTCTCAAAAAGTCAGAACTGAAGAATCTATATTGCCAACAACATGTTACCAACAATACATTCACTTTGCACAAACAATAAAAATAATATGGAAATTTAAATTCATGAACAAACTTTGGATCTCAAGTAGATGAAATGGTATTCAAGTTGGAACATCCTGTATGGTAAATCATATCAGAAGGAAACCCAACAGAGAGATGTCAAAAACAATGTGAAGAAAATAATAAAATATAGAAATTATGAAAACAGAAAAATGTCTAATATGATTTTTAACCAAATTTGTACATATAATATAAGATCTAGAATTATATATTGTGAATGAAATCATTAGAATAAGTTAGAATGAGAAAAAGTGATACAGAAAGTGGGAATTAACTTTAAATTTGTGAAAAGAAACAAAAAATGTGTGTTGCCAAGAAGAAATGTAACAAGCTTTGGGGGATGAAAAATGATGTAAGAAAACGAAACCAGGTACCAATTTGGAAGAACAAATCATAATAAAATACAAGAGAAAAATACGCAAAATTATCTTTAAACGTTATACAACGAATTTAGATACGAATGAACAAACACGAAAAAACCACTCACCTTATTAAGATAACAAAAGTCCAGTCGGTGACCTTGCCAGGAACAAAAGGGAGCCTTCTGCAGTGTAGCTGTACTTTTCCAGATATTACGAACACTTCTAACAGTCAGGAGAACACCAAAAAGAAAGATACCAGGTATTTTAAAACCAGAACTAAATAAAGTGCAACATATCAGGACCAGACACTAATATTGGTTATTTGGATCACTTGTTTCCATTCATTTGAACATTTAATGCTCATAGTCTGTTCAGAACTTTGAATCGTTTATTCATCAAGTATTTTATCATACATAAGAAAGTTTTATCATTTCACATCACTGTCTGAGTTAGATAAGCTAGATATCGCAGGGTAGGTCAATTTTGAGGATTTATTCAATAAAAACAATAACTATTTGTTCATCCATTGAGCACCTAATCATGATCTTTCCACAAAATAGCATGTTTGACATCAAGCAGCGCTACAAGTTGGCATTACAGAATCCTGCCATGAGAGTGGAGATGCGTCATACTCCATAGGCGTACCGACTGAGCTGGGATAAGGTAAGAGAGTGTTGAAAAATGTTAAGAACAACATAGCCGGAGTTTCATTACTGTTATGGTATCTATTTTTCAAAATTATTAAATAAATAAGGAAATCAATGAAACAAATTTGTCATCACAAATATTTTATTATGATGACTGGTTGTTATTAAAAAAAAAGTAACCATAACAATCATTATTACAATAACTATTAGCCAATAATAAATATAAATATAAAGAGCCTATCACAAAAGGAATAATAGAGAGAGGATAAATATTGAAATACGATAGAGGATTACAGAAATAAATAGAAGAGAACGAAATGGGATATGTCATAGGAGAAACAAGGGATTCCTAATACGAAGGTGATGTTGGTGGAATAGATACCAACAGAAAAAAAGAAAATTGGGAAAATCAAGAATAAGGTGGGTGAAGCAAGTGGAGAACGATACAACATATAGGGAAATACAAGGAAAAATAGGGCATGAAATTATCGTGGTGGGAACTGTGAGAGTAAAGAGTGTCATTATTGTAGGCCACGGTAGGATTCGACGGCCGTAGTGAAGGACAGGCAGCGTCCTCGTGTTGGGAAGTCAGGTTAGGTTAGTATGTGATGGATGGATATTCGTGCATTAGAAAAACTTATTGTTGTTAGTGTAGTTCAAATAGTGTATGTGAAAATCAGCAGGCCTCTTGTTCTCTACGCCGGAATCTAGGCCGGATGACAACGGATTTGTCGAACGAAGGGGCCTATACATAGGAATAACATAAAGACATGTTGTTGATTAGCGTATAATACATAACACAATTGATGTGAAAATTAAATGGGCATTCTAGGCATAACTACGAGTGAGGCTGCCAGGGTACCCGACGAAGTGAGGTTGAAGCCCACGAGGCCCCCGAGGCTGAGTAGATGGTCATAGTAACCGAGCTCAAAAGAGAAGGGAAGAAAAAGGAGAAAGAGGCCACGGCCAGACGAGCCTGCGAGGTGGAGTATTCATTAGAGAATATCTAATGAGTAGGCGCAAAGACTACTGAGAGGTGTCCATGAAGGATTTACTCCTTTTGAAAAAATAATATTGTTGGTCGCATATTATTTATATATTTCATGAAGTGCCTTCTCTTGTTTGAGTACGATATTCCACTAGTGTTATATGGCATACCTAAACGGTGATGAGATGATGATGATGCAATTAAATTCTTTGGGATTTGATGGTCTCGCTGTCTGTACCGAAACCCAATCGCCAAAGGTACAGTTTGACGTTTGGAATGACGGGTATTGATTACAGAAAATGCGAAATGTTCCCAAAACTGTGTGTTAGAAGACCACCTCTACAAAATAGAGGACTATAAGTGACTATAGTATAAACCTGGAATGTGTATTCAGGAACTTGAAGACCCGAAGCTCATTCAACACGATTTATGAATTCCAATATCAAATAACTGTATGCAGTTTGTTCAGAATCCTACCTAGAATCAATTTTATTTCCATTTTTTTTTAGCCCATTTGATTGATTCAAAAATAATGGGGGGAATAGTCGACATAACGATCAAAATCACTTGTTATATTGCGTTGCTGAATAGAACTTGATTGAATCCATCTGTTGGGCATCTTCAGGTTTGGATCAGTCGCTAGTACTAGACATTGCATGGTTCATGTCTTTCTTTAGCACTCTAATGGCGATGAATGAAAGATTGAGAGTTTGAAATTACGTATGATCATAGCTACATCGTAAAAAACTGATAAACTACCTCGATCATCATTGATTAACAATTCCCTGTGAGTACTAAATGAATATTCACCGGTAATCAAGGAAACATCGTTTTTTATCCTCCAAGACTGTATATGTAAAACGTGCGTTACAATCTAAGAAAATAAAGAGTTCTTTCATGATATAAACAGACTAACTTGTGTTTCAAAGGGGCCGAAATAGTGTGCACGATTAAAAGATAAAACATAAATAAACACTATAAATAAAATTCCGGGTATTCTATTACTCGCCTGCCAATCAGTTCCAGTAAACTATGGGAACTTCTTGGTTCAAAGACGATATGCAAGTGACTTGTCATCAGATTGGATTGAAGTGATATAAACAAGTCCTTTGGTGAATTTCTTGATGTTTTGAGGTATATATTCGTTGGGTTGAAACGATTTACTAATCCCAATATTATATTTCGTTCCGTGAGTCCCATTTAGTTCCTATTGAACAACACTGATTTTGTAAACTATACTTTGGCGTATATCGGCTTGCAACCGTTGCATATTTTCAGAAATCTTCAGTTCATGTTGATGGAATATGTATTATCACAGCTGAGTACTTGAGCCGAGCGGAGTCGTGGTAACACTGTTGTTTGAGAGTTGTGAAATAAAACTGTATATATTGTATTTGACTACTTGAGACTCGATTGAACGACGAATTATGACTGTGTATGTCGCGAGAGTAACTAACCGAACTTGAACTCGATCTGGAACTGAAATGTCGAGGAATATTTCCTTGGGTTGATTTGGCTCACCTAATGAATAACTAACCAAATAGCAGTAATTTGTTTTTTCCTAATTGTCTTGTAAGAATGACAAGATTCCTAACGATTCCATGATATTTACTGGAATTTGTAATCCGAAGTTGTTCACCAATTTGTTAATTGGGGAATTTTGTTAGTTAAAGTAGAAAAACACCCGTACTTTCTAGGTAGGTGGGATTCGTGGAATTACCTCAGCTAGAGAAATTTAATTATTTACGTGTGACAACATAATATTCGGAATTCAAATTTATGAAATATATGGATAATTCCCCACAATAGTATTCGATATCTTAAAAAAAGTTCAAGTAGACTTATATACGATGCAGTAGTTCTCGACAGAAAGATAATTATTCTAGAAAAATTGACAACTAATATCTCATGAGAGTATGAAATTATGAGGACATTGATGAACTTGCAATTGAAAATATCCAAATATGTAATTTTTAGATCAACATTAGTAATATTTCTTCAAAAAACGATGATTTCTTTTCCATACAATCATATATACCGAAGTGAATTAGTAGAAATACCCACCAATTCGGCAGTAAGGGAGTGGAAGTACGTTCATTGGGAACAACTAGTGGATTCAGATTAAAAGCAAGTGGGTTCACTAAAATGTACGGTATATTTGAATTGAGTCATTAATCCGTTAGGGTTCATTATTGTGAGGGGAATTATCCCACTTATATATTTCCTACATTTAAATCTCAAATATTTTAATTCATACATACGAATTTCAAGTACCTACTCATTGTGTCTTCGCATGTAAAATTATCTAGCATAGCCGATTGAACGAAAGGATATTCCCCTGAATTAATAAATTGCTAAACAACTTTTCTGATCGGAATAAAAATTCCAGTAAACATCATACAATCTCTTGGAACTTTTCTATTATTACTAGACAATATAATAACTACTATTCCAATAGATGAAACGAATTACTCTCATGTCATCAGATATTCTTTGGGAAAATCATATTAATTCAATAGAGTATCCTTGGCATTATCTCTCGCCAATTGATAGACAGTTTGTCGGAAACTACAGCCAATTGGATGGGACATGAAAGTGAGTCTCCCGACGTTCTTAATATCAGTTGAGTTCAATAATTCAGTCCAGTTCATGAATTTATCAGTTGAGTTCAATAAATCAGTTTCGGTTTCCAGTTCAGTATCAGACAGTACTTCAGAATCATTCAAGTTGAATTCATTTCATGTAGTTGATTTCTCGACGTCGTTTAATATACAGGCATGAGCACTATAGCTCGATACAATATTTCACCACTCTCAAACGAACAGCTCTTCCGCGACTCCGCTCTGCACAAGTAGAAACGCCTCAGCTGTGACAATCAATGCGCAATAAACCTTTTCCATCAAAATTTACCGAAGTTTCCGGACACTGGTGGCTCTGACAGTGCTCTGTTCCGTTTTCGACTTAGTTCGGTTGATTCTGTATCAAACTGACTCAAAGTGAATATTTTGTAGTATTAAAAAATTATGGTTACTCCAAAAATTAATGAATCTGAAATCGTTATATTCAATATAAACTCAATATCATTTCATAATCAGATTGTTATTCTATTTTCTAAAAATTCTTCTGAAGTGTAGCCCTATAATTTCTCAATAACTTCTGATATTCAACGTCCTTTTAAAGTAAGGTTCGCCGACGAATCGGAGAAGTGGTTTTCTATAATCCAATACTATACTACTGCATAATCAACTATATTCTTCTGTTTCACAAGCTCGCTTCCTTTGTTTGAAGACATTATCGAGTGGGTTGCTTCAACGACAGAGAGTTGGCTCATCATCGTCCTTTGTCTCTTGTTATACTTGCAGACGCGACTTTAGTCAAGCATCCTCGGAAACGGGAAATATTGTTTCAAGAAGTCGATACCGTCCACTTGGAAATTTCATTGTTTCGCAAAACTCTTGAAGAAATATAACGGTATATACAGAGTTGTTCGGGCATTCAGATTTATGATGATTGATGAGAAACCTTTCAAATGTGCAACTAAAATTGAAAATATTTTTGAAAAACGCAGATTCCATGAAAATGAAATGAGATCATTAATAAGAGCTTCAAAGTGAAATACATTTGTAACTTCCACAAATAACATCAATACATAAAACTCAACTCTGTCGCGTGCAATCTGCTTATATCTTTCAAAACATACGTCTAGAATTTTCGAGAAAGTCATTTCCGGTACCATCTGGTTTATTCTCGATGATTCTATCATGTCATCGTATACCCCCAACGACCGCATCGGCTGGCATGTGCAAGATGAACAGGGAAGACTCCACTAATTCCACAACCCTGCCCCGCTCTAATGTTGATCTTTCCGAACAAAAACCATTGATCCACCATAATAGAGCAGTCTTTCGGAGTGAACAAACTTCAGCTTGGTCCTAGAGCTGCGCCGGATTCTGTAAACCACGTTGTTCTACTTCACCTCGTACGGTCCTTCCTAAAACGGTGTCAGTTTGGGAAATACGCGTTTCTTCCTACGTGGTGACCAGCTGAACCTGGTCACCTTCTTTGAATCCTCCTAAATTAGCTTTCAAATCACAACGAGCTCTCATCCTGTTACTGGCCAGTATCAACCTTTTCCGAGCTGCACCCTGGATTTTCAAGAGGCTGTCCCTCAATGTATCTGCATATATTAACTGATAAATAGTCGTGAATAATTGCAAATATCGCATCTTTATTTCGACTCTCAAACATATATAATAACATTAAGGACACTTGTCATCAACAACCAACTCTCAACTGATATACTTAGGGTCGTATGAATAATGACTCCTGATATAATGAAAACTGAGTTCTTAGTTGATTTCAACAATTCAGAAGAACAACTTCAACATTGTGAACCGAAAACCAAGTCATACAGCAATCAGAATTCCCTTCCGAAGATAATGCTAGCTGGGGTGCTTGGTTGAATCATGGACGGCTGTTCTGTATGTCATCAGAAATAGTGGAAGGTATATGTCCCAGTCCTCTTGATGTTTTTTCATTACCTTGGAAACATGCTCTTTCATAGTTTGGTTGGATCTTCCGTCCGTGCAATCTGACTCCTTGGAGACATTTTGTCTGTAATGTTAATTGGGCTAGTTAAAATATGAAATGAAAGTATTGTCACGTGTTGTTCTATTGACGAATAAAAGTACGAATACAAAAGTCAAATATCGAATCTAGTTTTGCCAAAATTAATGTTTTGCCAAAACAACTGCGAAAAACTACAGTGATACCCGCAGATGTCACAACACACCTTGATATGGATTTCGAGAGATGGCTCAACAACTCAGGGGTGAAAGTCCGGTCCTGCCTAGTACTGGACAGTTGTGAGCGAAATCGTTCCGTGAATTTTTGCTAATTTTAGTGTTTTACCTTACTCAAGCGGTCTTGTACCCCTGCAGTGTGGAAAACAAACCCCATGTAAACATACAATTGAAGTCGAAACCACCCATCAACTTTTCAGTAGAAGTCTCTCGAGAGCCGATCTATTGGAAGTGCTGAACACTTTGTTGGCTTCCATTGGAGACGATCTTGCAAAAATTCCTGCTGTAAGTTTTTTGATAGCTGCTAGAACTGAAGAGACATATGCTCCAAGAGAACTCGCTCCTGCCAAAAGGCAGAAGAAATTATTTTTCCTTGTACTTTCAGTACCTGAAGGAATTCAAAGCCCTCTTTCACCAGTAACTGCGTTACGTAGGAGCTGTAGAGTCATATCCATTAGTGATTATTCTAGTAAAAACCCTAATGTAGTTAAAATTTCGATCAAATTCCATCAGCTCTCATCCTTGTCACTGAGTGATATGAACGTTAATTTTCCAAGTTCAGGGGCGGCTTCAGCCCAAATAGATAAATGTCTCCACAGAAATACCAAATTCACCATCATTAATAATAATAATAATGTCCAAATTGCTGACTCAAATGACGTTACCATGGAAATGACTGACGTAACACAACAACTACCCACGAAACAGACACCACTCACATTGAAAAGACAAAACATATCCCCTATTACTGTTAGGGATAAAAATAAGTGGGTCACGGTCAACCCGCTATTGAAGTCGAATAATATTGAAGTAACCAAACCAGCGAAGAATGTTTATGATGGCATACAAATTCTCCTCGATTCTCCAGATACTTACATATCGAAAAATTTCAAATTTTCTCGAAGGTTACAACATTCCTCATCATACGTACAGTTTACCCGAAGACAAAAAACTCCGTGTTGTGTTCAGGGGCTTCCCCGAATTCATTTCCTGTGAAAATATTATAAATGGGCTGATTGAGAGGTGGCGCCCCGGACTCAGTGGCTCGTCTACATAAATTGAATGGGGAAAAATCCACTCTACAAAGAACAAAAATATATATTCAAGATAACGGACCTTCCTAAGTCCAAGTCTCTGCTGAACCCCAGAGGCCCAGGGCTTCTGTGGGTCAGTGCCATAGTTGCCAAAGGTTGCCACGGCCAAATGAATTGCTGTGCCGTCCCCGCTTGTGTCAAATGCGGGGAAATCATGTCTCGCGTGACTGTACGAAACCTAGGAAAGAAAAGGCTAGGTATGCCAATTGCAGCACACTGCGAACTATCGAGGGAGTCCTAGATGTCCTCGCATGAGGCGTACAAATGAGCAATACAATCGATGATATTTTCCCGTAAACACGGAAAGGACACAAGCAGGGGTGTCATGTGCTGCGGCGGCACGTGACGAACTCCCTACCCAGTCAGCACAAGTACCAAATAGCTCAAAAGAGATTCCTCCAACTTTAGATCGAATGAGGATGGTTGCACAGTTCGCAGAAGCTGCTGCAATATTTTAAATCGGTGTCAATCCCAATTAATGGGCGAAAGGCCGCTTCCGAATTTCATCAAAGCAGTGAGTTGGAATTGTAACGGTCTTTTTCAGAATAGACTTGAGTTTCGAGAGTTTTTTGTAGAGAACAATATTTATGTTGTTTCTTATGCAGAAGACTAGTCTTAATGGAGAACCTTTCAGATTTCCTAACTACAAAATGCTCAGAAATGATCAACTTGGGCAGTGTTGCCATTTTGGTAGAGTGCTGTCATTCGCATGTCCAACTTGGACTTTCTAATGATGATACCGATGGTATAGAAACAGTTTTAGATACAAGGAGTGGTCCTATGAGAAAGATCAGTGCCTTCAACCCTCCGAACAAAGGAAAACTTCATGAATCACTCTATGTGCTCTTGATCAAAACAGATTAACCTGTTACAGTCATGGGTGATCTGAACGCAAAGAATGGAGTCGTGTCACTAACACGAATGGCAGACGAATGTGCAACACAGTGACAGGTATGAATACCAGGTGTTGGCTTTAGATGAGCCGACGCATTTTGGTTACCTCAGGCCTGATGTGCTTCTCATTGCCCTGGCCAGGAACATCACCTGGAACTGGGATATTCACGTTCTCGCCAAGTTGGGCTAGACCACACTAGGAGGTGATCCACCATCCCAGATAGATCGGGTCTCTTTTCAAGTAAATTGGAAGAAATTTTCTTCTGGAGACAGCTCACTGTGCTCCTGGAAGAATGGATTCTCCACTTGAGTTGAATGAGGCAGTAGCACGTTACGAACTCAAACATACTCTTGAGGACCCCTCCCATAGGAAATCGGCACCAAAATTTCAAGACGAATTTCCACAAAGAATAAAAAATCTGATTCGTGAACGAAATCGCGTCAAAAGGGCTTATCGAAGGAATCTGTTCCTTGCGGTCAGTATTCGAGTTGAAGAGTGAGGTAGTAAACAATGTAATGAAATTCAGAAATGAAAGATTTGGCATTATACTTCGAAATTCAGAAAATGATGGACAACTTTGTAAACTACATCGATATTCGAAGTCTAAAGAGGCTGATTTCCCCCCTATGCATGGTGAGGCCGGTATGTGCTTGAGTCCAAAGCTCAAGCATCTGCAGTTTCGATGGAAAGACAGTTCAGATCGAATGAGCATCCAGACGATGATCTGGATCGTGAAATTTTGTTGGAAGGTCGGGTTCATAGTACGCTAAGTGAACCCAATCATGATGTCATCCGTCCGGCTTCGATGGATGAACTTGAGGCGCATATCAAAGTATTATATCCTAAGGAAGTACCTGGTTATGATGGAATTACTAATCGTATGATTAGAAATAACCGAATATAATTAATAATTAATTACGCCTTAAGAGATTCCGTCGAAGGTGGAAGCATGCCATTGTGGTTATGATTCGAAAAAAGAGACAAATCTCAACCATCCAACACAATTATCGTACAATTTGATTTGCAGTTCAGATAAGTTGGCTGAGAAAATCATCCTGAAAAGGCTTGGCAAAGAAGTGGAGGAAAGAAATGTCCTACCGAATGAGCAGTATGGTTCCCGACGAGCTCACTCCACCGAATTTCAGGTTCTGAGGCTCATATCAATCTCCTTGACATCAGCAAAGCATTCGATAGAGTATGGCATGAGGTCCTATTCTCTAGTGATTGATTCATATCTACCTCTGAGCCTGGTGGAGTGGATTAGGTCGTTCCTCATGGGTACGACATTTCAGATCAGGGTCTACAATTATCTTTTCAACTCGAGAGAAATTGAGGGTGACGTCTCTCAGGAGGCAGTGTTGTCTCCTGTATTCTACGTCCTTCACAAGTCTGATACACCAAGGAGTGAACAAGTGAAAATTTCCTTGTTCGCTGATGATACGGCTTTACTTTCGTCTTCAGCCAGTCATTTGATGGGTGTTCTTCATTTGCAGAATGCATCAAGCGACCTCCAGCAGTAGTACCTGGAGTGGACAATAAAGAAGAATCCTGATAAAACGCAGGCAATTTCGATGGGTCATAAGAGAAGCAACCCGGAGAGGGGTGTGACTATGTCTGGAAAAGAAGGGTCAGAGCAGGTCAAGTACCTGGAAGTTACTGTGGATCACCGGCTCACCTCGAGACCACCTGTCCAGGTAATCAAAAATGAAATTGTTAAGAGAATGTGTTTATTGTACTCCCTGATAAACAGGAAAAGCAAACTTTCCCTTCAAGACAATAATGATTTATAAAATTATATTCAGGCCTGTAATTTTGAATGCCTCAGCCGCCTGAGGCCAAACCTGCAGAACCAGCATTCGTGTCATTGTACGGGCGCAAATGAAGATTCTGCGGATGATAACGAACGCTCCGTGGTACGTGCGGAACGATCGGATCCTCGAAGACTTAAATCTGCCTTCGATCAGAAGTATCATTAGAGAACACAATCAGAAAGTATTCGATTGTGTGATATCCAACGAGAACCCCGTCGTTAGGGAAGCCGCTGATTATAACATAGACGACCTCCCGCGTTTTAAACGTCCCAAGCGCTCTCTAGAGTGCTGGCCTAGTCACCAATCCAAACTGAAACTAGAAATTATTTTTTACAAATTTAGATTACAAAATTCCTTTCTCGCTCATTTCTGAGAAGCATCACCATGACAAGGGCTAGACACCGGTCTCTAGTCCTCGTTCAGTCAAAATTCTATATTTGTGAATGGCTGTTGCCCACTCATTTGAAGCCCAAAGAGTAAGAGCCTTTGGGTTAAGCTCGAATTCAGTAACAGTTCAGGCGTGTGGACAATGAATTTTTTTTATGCATGATCACGCATAACTTTTTACTGAGGCGTCCGATTCTAATAATTCTTTCTCCAGTGGATAGGGAGTACTTTGAAGGTGGTCCCATTCGAATTTAAAAGATGAAATCCACCCCTAAGGGTAGCAAAATGAAGGATATTGATCACTCACCCTCTGAATTCTGGTCCGCTAACCGATTCTATCAGGCATAACTTTGTACTAGGTTCTTCGATTTGGATGATTCTTTTTTTAATAGATAGGGTATACCTTATATTTAGATTTCGAAAGGAATAATATACCCTTACGGGTGGAAAAATAGGGGATAATTGATTTTTCACTAGTGAACATTGGCACACACATACGTAGTTGACAATGACAGATCGCTACTGACATTATTTCTGTTCCACATCCGTCAAAACAATTATATTCTATGAGAGGATGGAATGATATACGAAGTAATGAGAAAAAACTAACCAGAAAAACAAAAATAATTTATATTACAACAAATAGTAAAAGTAGATAATCATATTATTTAACTGGTAATAGTTGAAGTAAGGTGGGTAAGTAAGTATTTTGGAAGTAATCAAAAAACAAGTAGGTAGTGATTAGTATATTTTAGCCATGAAAAATTAAAAAATAAAAACTTTTTAACAAAAAATTAAACCGACGAAATGCGGAACTGAAAAGTAAAAAATAAAATAAACCTTCTTAGTCTCAGTAACTAAGCTCCTAAACTAATGTGAGTAACTAATTTTGAGTCGGCGCCAAACAAACAAGCAAATGAATTAGGTAAGGCGTAAAATGATGGCATCGAGTTGCGCGGTGACATTCTGATAATTTTTTTGAAGTAATTTAATGATGTTCGTTGATTATTTGTTTGGCGCCGACTCAAAATTAGTTACTTACATTAGTTTAGGAGCTTAGTTACTGAGACTAAGAAGGTTTATTTTATTTTTTACTTTTCAGTTCCGCATTTCGTCGGTTTAATTTTTTGTTAAAAAGTTTTCTTACCGCTTATCCAGTCACTTAGCGCCGCCAGAGCCAACTCTTGAATATAAATGTCAATTAAGGAAAATATTATTCAATATCCAGAAACACTCGCATGTGAGAGTGAACGTTGTGACTTTTTCATATACGAGTGACTGGCTCTTCTAGTACATCATCGACGACCAAACCGAGAAATCGACGGATATTCTGAGGAAAAATCTAGAAATGTGAAGTGTCGTGAGAACATCGAATATGCTGATATCGTCCATAAACAGCGGCAGTTGTGCTAACATGCTGTGCTAAACACGGTGTGTGTCGGTTGATGGATTCGTAGATACAGAAGCGATGTTTTGATTTCGACCGTGTGGGGCTCCGTGTAATGACTACGACAATACAGGAGCCCACTAGGACAACTACGGGGTGCCGCATGCAATACTTGACTTTCACAATGGAATTCGCGTCCGCCCTACCCTGATTTATAACAACAATGGATGTAGTGATTTTTTATGAGATATTCTTATTCATGGTTTGGTGTTTTTAAGCTCGCGTCGTGTGAGAGAAAATGTTATTGCTTGAAACGAAGAGCAACGCATTTCATTCATCATGATTAAATGTTCTCAATTGTTTTTGAATATTACTCTCTAACAATCCAACAAGTTAGTTTTTGTAACAAGAAATAATTTTCATAATAATGGTATTTCGAGAAATTATGGGAAATAAAAAAAAATCAAGTTCAATAACCACAAAATAAACAGGATAAATCATGGAAAACTGAGGAACCCTCTAAAAATCGAAAAATAAGGGAACGTTCTATACTCGAATGAATCACAATTTGCCTACCAACTCTTCAATGATAAACTTAATGAATAAATTGTCAAATCAACCGAAATGAACACAAACAAAAATAAAAACTATGAAAGTATTAAATCTTGGCCTCATTACATCTATAGAGCATATAGATCGCCTGAAAAAAATCTGATTGAGAGCTTCCCTCAACAGAATCATTTTCGACCAATGCTGTTCCTTGTATACATCAATAATATTACGAAAATAGATGGTTTCAAAGGACACTTTGTTTGTTATGCTGACGACACAGCCTTGATTCCCATGGGAGTGAAGTGGAAGAGTGTTAAGAACAATGCCGAAACTAATCTACGTGGTGAATTTCGAATAAACTGACCCTGAACATTGTAAATATAAGTGATTCATCAATAAAACGACACTCATTCTATTGAAAAAAGAATCCTCAGTAGAATATCTAGGTGTAGTCCTAGACCAACACATGGTCCGACTATATTATACATGTGAACGAACTCCTAAAAGCCCTAATACACATCTTCTATACTGTAAAAAAAATGCATAATACCCTACAAATCATTAGTCGAATCCATGTTGTCTTACTGCATTATAGTATGGGATGCAGCCTTCAACAACAGGATGAGTATTCACAACACAAAACGCACTGCTGAAAATTATACTGACTATTCCACGCACCTTGGAATTTTCACAAAATCTGACCAATCAAAAACCAGAGACAGCTTGTATTATCGCGAAAACACCAGCTGTCTTTCAATTCTGATTGGTCTATCAGCATGGTGTTTTCAACGACGTAACCATGGATACGGATCGCAATGCAAAGTTTGACAGTTTGACCAAAAATAATTGTAGCTGCAAACGTCAAAATGAGTCGCTTCGGTGCTACTTTAAATGAAGTAATAAACCAAAAGTAAATATACCCAGTAACACAAAAAAATCAAAATCTTATATATGGAGACAATTTATGACGTTCTGTGCGGAACGCAACTACAAATTGGATGCAGAAAATAGCAACGAAAGATTAGCATTCATTCTAAAAGACTGGGCATTCAATATGCGGAAAATTGATGGTAGTGATTAAAATCATATGGAACAGTACTGCAAAATTAGTACAAGAAAAATATTTTTGTGAGTATCAGAGACATATTGATCCCTTCAAAAATATAATGTTCAAGGAGGCGAGGGCGGCTCGAGATAGCAAGAGAAAATTGTTGCAAGCTGTACCTGAAAAAAATAAAATGAGTTCTGTCGCTGTGACTACAGATGAATATAGAAATATGTGCTTACAATGGGACGAAGACACGCCAGAGGGACTCCAAAAAAAGTTTTTTCACCTAGCTGCGTAGAACTAGCTTGGAGAGGTGACGAAGCAACGTTTTCCAAGTTACATTTTTTAAGGGAGAGACTGACAACAAAGGCTGTTTAACAAACAGAATTGCATATAACCCGATATTCTCCAAAACCCGCCACGGTGGTGATGAAAACTGTACAGATACTAAATGGCTTACTCAAAATTTGAAAAATCCTGAAATGTGTCCTGTGAGATTATACCGGAAACTTATATCGAAAAGGGGAATTATTACCAATGACAGACTTTTTCTGACAGTGAATGGCAAGTGGAATAAATATAATAATAATAATTGGTACAAGAATTGCCCTATTGGTATTATTACAATATCAAAACTATCTGCAGAAAAGATAGGATTAGACACTAGAAAACTAAAAATAACAAATCACTCTAATCGTGCCACTGCAGTTAGTCAGTTACTACAATCCGGCGTTAGAGAACAACAAGCTATGGAAATTACTGGACATGGAAGTTCGAACTCGATGAAACCGTATTTACATCTTAGTGCTGAAAATCATCAGAATATAGTGAATACTTTCAGGAGTACTTCAAGTACATCAAGTAATAATACCAACAATACATTGTAGCCACCTAATAACGGTCATACTATTCAATTTTTTTTCAATTGCACCATTTATAATAATTATAGTCGAGAATAATATATTATGTTCGTGTTCATAAAAATTTATTTATTGTTATAAGTAACAAATTATAATTGAAACAAATCGTTTATAGTTTAAATAAATATTTCATGCTTATAATTAAATTTGAATTATTTATTATTATTAAATTTCTTCCTCTCATTCTGCCGAATTTAAATTTTTTGACCTTTCATTTTGTTCGTGAAATAGTCTAATAAAATACCACTCGTGATTGAATTCATCTTATAAGTCTGTCTTTTATTTCTAAACTCAACTGAGTTGCTTGAAGTAAACACCACTCGTCCTGCGGACTCGTGGTGTTTTCAAGCAACTCAGTTTCGTTTAGAAATAATCGACAGACTTATCGCGAAAATTCAGTCACTAGTGGTATTACTACTGACAATTCAACTCATCTATAAAAAATCGCACATGCCACAGTGCAATTCTCAGTTTGACAGCGGCAAAATTCATTTGTTTATCAATTATCGCGGTGTTGGTTGCCAAAATAAATAAAGTTTGCATTGATATGTTTCTAAATTTCCTATTCATTGAATTCTCCTGCCGAATTACACTCGATGTTTGTATTGATATCGGGTAAATTTGTGTTGTTCAAATTCTAAACTGTTTCCTTTAGCAATTTGACTCGAAAAACTGTCAACCTAAAAACGCTCCACCTTCGGTGTGGCGTTTTCAAAAGTTGACACTTTTTCTCGTCTAATTGCTAGGCAACAGTTTCTCATTAAACAACCCAAATTCACCCGATAAAATACAAACCTCTCGTGCAATTATAAGTGACAATTCAACTCATGTATAAAAAATCGCATATGCCACAGTGCAATTGTCAATTTGACAGCGGCAAAAGTTAGCTGCAACTTTTACAGCGACAAATGCACTAGTGGTTTTTCCACTTATTCATTTGTTTATCAATTATCGCGGTGTTGGTTGTCAAAATAAATTTTTCAATTTTCAATTTATTTATTGATGGCAATGTACAACATAGTGAATATAATCATAGTAATATTAAATGAGTATTATTAAATATATAACTTTTCAACCCAATTTGAGTAGCCTGCTACGCCTAAACACTTGAGTGCTTGTGTTGTGCTTTGCAGCACTCATCAAAAGGGGGTTGTGTGTGAAATATGGTTGACGCTTGATGGGGGAGAAATTGAAGCTAAAGGTGTTAGGTTGGATATTAGTTTTTTTTTGTACTTTCTAAAAGAAATTATCAATTTTTTCTTTGTTGGCGAGTATGAATTTTTTTATGGAATATTTGAATTTGTTTAATTTTTCAATTTTTTTAAATTCTAGTGGCAGATAGTTATAAAGTTTTGGACCATGGAAGTGTACAAATCTTTGAGAATGACTCTTCTTGAACAATGGCAAATTCACAGACATATTTTCGCATGATCTGGTGTTTTTTTGGTTGGGTGTGTCATATTCATTTTTATGGAAAAACATCCAGATCAGGCATGAGTAGGTATAAAGGCTTCTTACATCGAGTAGATTAGATTCTTTGTAGAGTTTTTCAGTAGAAAATAACTTATTTTTTTCAAATATTATCTTCAAAATAGTATTTTGAACTATTTGTATACACCCTAGGTTGCTATTGTACATTCCCCCCCATGCAGTGATGCAATACCTGATAACAGATTCTGCTAATGAATAGTATATGGTTAGCATATTTTTTTTGTCCACTATATCTTTCAAATAGTGAAATTTGTGGATGAGTTGTCTCAGCCTGTTTCGTATGTAAAGGGCATGTTCATCCCATCGAATGTGTTTGTCTAAGACAACCCCTAAATATTTTTTTGTCGGTTTTTTCAATCCTGGGGCATGTACATGTATCTTGATTACAATAAAATTTGTGTATTTTAAGGGTTTCATTTTCTGGTTGATCATTATTTTGTAGTGAGATAGTCATAAATTTTGTTTTACCAATATTCAAACTTAAGAGGTTGAGATCAAGCCATAATTTTATATCTTTCATTCCTTTTTCAGCTGCTGTAAAAACCTCTGACCAAGTATCTTTAGTGAAAACTAAGGCGGTATCATCAGCATATGAGACAAGGTGACCCTGGAAGTTTTTTATGTGTATGATGCTGTTGATATACACCAGAAACAGTATAGGCCCTAACACCGTCCGTTGGGGTACACCAAGAGTCACTGTAGACCATTCACCTAACTGATCACCCACTTTGACCCTTTGTCTTCTCTGTGATAGATAATCTCGCAAGATACTCAGTGGTATGCCTCTTACTCCATACCTGAATAATTTATCTAGGAGTATGTCGTGAGAAACTGTGTCGAAAGCCTTGGCCAGGTCAAGAAAAATTGCTAAGCATTTTTCCGACCTATCCAGGGCATCAACACTTTTTGTGAAATCAAGTACAGCATTTTCTGTATTGGAATTTTGTAAAAAACCAAACTGTCTGTTGGTTATTATATTATGTGTATTGGAAAAATCCAATTAGTCTCTTTTTAATACTTTGTTCGAATATTTTCGCGAAGTTATATATCACAGATATTGGCCTATAATTTCCTGGATCACCTCTATCCCCTGTTGTGTGAACGGGAGTTACGGTAGATTCTTTCCATTGGGAAGGAATTTTTCCTTCACTATATGCGAGATTTATTATGTATGTGAGCGGTTCAAGAATGTGTCTATGAATTTGTTTGATTGTTTTTGTAGTTATTTTATCTGGACCTGGTGAACAGTTATTTTTTAATTTAGAAATTATCTCAATCAGTTCATTATTTTCAACAGGCTGCAGAAATAAACTAGTATGGACAAACGGTTCTTTTAAAAAGGTATTGGGAACATCTGGTTTTTCAATTTTTTCTGCCATTTTCATGCCATGTGAAATACCCATTTAAAATATTTGCTTTTTTTTTATTCTCGTTCGCCAGTTCTCCGTTTGGCAGTTTCATAGAAAATAGTTTGACATGTTTGTCAACAACTTATTGAATTTCCAAGCACTAACAATGAGTCGATTCGGTGAGTCCACGAACGCCGAAATTAGTCAAAATGTTAATACCTGTGTGCCTACTAATACAGTTGCGACGCAATCATCAATCCGGCGACAATTTTCTACGTTTTGCGATGCGAAAAGCTATAAATTTGAGCCAGATACTTCCATCGAGAAATTGAATGTAATATTGCAAGATTGGGCATTCAATATGCGGAAAGGCAACGGAGAAGGCTACAAAGAAGCGGTAGTTAAAACAATTTGGAACACCACTGCTAAAATGTCACAAAGTAAATATAATAACGAATTCAATATTGTATATAACCCTTTCACCGACGTTCAGTTTAATTCATCACGAGCTGCACGTAATGCTAAACGTAACATCCTACAAGCACAACCCGAAAAGAGAAAATCTAGTGCATCAGCTCTTAATGAATCTAAAGTATTTGCAATGGCCAGATTATATGACGAAAATGAACCGGAAGGACTTCAAGAGAAATTATATCACAGTTTGGTGTTTGAATTGCCAAGCTAGACGTGTCAAAATTGCAAATCACTCAAATCGAGCGGCAGCAGTTAGCGAATTGAATAAAAGCGGAATTGAAGAACAAGCTATAATGAAAATAACAGGACACAGCAATTCATCATCAATAAAACCATACTTACAAGTTGACAAAGAGTATCATTCGAGCATTATTCAATCAATTCGTTTGGAAAAATGAAAAACTTCAACATCTACTACAGAAACGATTAGCTGTGGCACCCGCAGCGTCATCACTGTTCCCAGTATGAATTTCAATAACTGCGTTTTTAATAATTGTACCTTCAAATAAAAATGTGTTTATTTTTAATGTTTCATAAAAAGAGTTTTCATTGATATGTTTGTATATTTCTTATTCATCAAATTGTCCTGCCGAATTATACTCGATGTTTGTATTGATATCAGGTAAATTTGTGTTGTTCAAAATCTAAACTGTTTCCTTCAGCAATTTGACTCGAAAAACTATCAATCTAAAAACGCTACACCTTTGGTGTCGCGTTTTTAATAGTTGACAATTTTTCTCGTCTGATTGCGAGGCAACAGTTTCTCATTAAACAACCCAAATTTACCCGATAAAATACAAACCTTTCGTGCAATTATAAGTGAAAAAAATTACGTTTCTCCACTGAAAAACTATACCAAAAAACTATATAAAACTTCTCCATAATTACCAATGTTCGGAAGTGATGTAGAGAAACCAAGATAATTTCACACAGAATAAGGCTTGAATAACTAGGTTCACTTTAAACATGGATGTCAACATACAACGCTTAAAAAACCACTAACACAAAGAACATTCTTCTTTTCTTCAGGCCGGCATTTTTCATTACTCTCTCGATTGATATAAAACACATTTCTAACCTAAAAAAATATTAAAACCCTTCCACATAAATTTTACGATGTTCTAAATTCAGTATCAACCTGAAATCAATTGAAAATAATTATCATTACCACAAAATACCATAGGGTACTATCCACTCCCCATTGTATAATCCCCACGAAACCAATGTATCTTCCATAATCTTGATTGTTTATTGTATATTTAAAATTCGTGTACTCTACCCACTATGAAGATTATGTACATTCTAACTTGAAAATACCTCAGAGCACTGAACAGGCAGGTAATCTTGACTAGGCCTCTGCGCCTGATCTGAAATATCCATTCTGAAACACAATTGTAATTCGATTATTTTCTTTTTCTGAGTGTACTTTATCCAGAGGAATAATAAACTCAATTTGAATTTGTAAAACAATTGACAACTGTCAACCCCATTAATAAGAAAACTTATGAAACAAAACCTGGAAATTATGGACCTATCTCTTTAATAGCTTGGGAAACTAGTTGAGAGTAAATTGATTGTCTTTTTGGAAGAGTATATCAAGGTGAGTCTACTGACGATGCAATTGCCAACATAACATCGAAAATCCATAGAGCGATGGAAGAAGGGAAAGCAATCTTATGTATTTCCCTGTATCTCTCAAAGACCTGTCTTGATGCAGGAATACAAGTGACTACATGGAAATCATTCAAAAACTAGTTAAATGACAGAAAATAGTCGGTTAGATTCAAAAATAGTGTACACTACCAAGGAAAATATTCTTCATTGTTTTTCACAAGGCACAGTTCTAGGTCCCGTTCTATTTATATTATAAAATAACAACTTACTCACCATGCGGAGCTTTTTACAGCCAGCTGTTGGGCTACCCTTAAAAACAAAGTGGAATCAGACTTCCACAGCAAATTGAGTTGATGCCCTTCAAAATTATATAAATAACTCACCTCCATTTAACGGAACTGAAGATCTCAAATGATGTTGAAAAATAATTAGATCTTCCGAAACAATAACATATACAGGGTGATTCAAAAGTACTTTGACAAACTTCGGGAGGTGATTCCTCACAATATTCTAATATTAATTGTTCATATAGATATATGACCGGAAACGCTTAGTCTCCAAGATACAGGATGTTGAAATTTTATTGTTATTTTCGTTTTTTTTATAACTTTACTGACCTTAATCAAACGAAAATTGGTATTGAGAGGTTTTTTGAGGTGTCAAATTCGAACCTGATATTATTATTGCTCTTACTCGTAGGAGGTGCCACCTACACGTCTTTTTCTTTTTCGAAGATTCATAAGTTTTTTGAGTGTATTTCTAGCACATTTTTCAGTAATAAAATCAATTCGTTTGTCATATCAACGTAAAAAAGCTAGCCTGGTTACAAGTCCCTAGCAACCGTTTTCTAGATATTTGGACTTGAAAATTGCACGTCGATTATTTGATAATCGATGCGTGTTGAAGTAATTACCATTATTTTGCATTTTTCACAAGAATGCTTAGGAAATGAATTTGACGTTTAGGTAGGTAGTTTTGGTTTTTGTAGGGGGCGCCACCTATTCTATTTATTTTTACTCGTTTGGAATAGTTATTTTTGTATCGAGGGTGCAAGATCTGTATTTGTTTTAATAAAATTTGCAAGAAATATCAACATTTTATTTCAAGAAATTAAGAATATGCAGAATTAAATAAAATGAAGGAAACTAAATTGTATTCAAATAGATTGTTCAAAGTGTCCACCTTCAGCGAAGATCCAGGCATTCAGTCTTCTAGTCATTGAATCTCGTACGCGCTCAAAAATTATTGGTGTGTTTCTTATTGTTTCACAGGCGTCTACTATTCGGTTTCTTAGATCTTCTCCGTTCGCTACTGGAGTTTTATAAACTAGTGACTTCAAATGTCCCCAAGAATAGAAATCTAGCGGGTTTAGATCTGGGGACGTTGGTGCCCACGCCTGGTTAGGTTCTTCTACATCTCTACCGATCCATCGATTTGGTTAGACAGTGTTAAGGAATTCCCTGGCTACAACGCTGAAATGTCCATTCAGTCGGAACGGAAAAAAGAAAGGACCTATCAAGTAATTAACAATTATTGCCACCCATACATTTACAGAAAATTGATACTGATAATGTCTTTCACTAACTGCGTTCGGATTTTCCAGAGCCCAAACCTGGTTGTTATGAAAGTTTGTGGATAGCATTTCGGGAGAAATTTGCCTCGTCCGCGAAGAGTACATATCTTGAAATTTGGGGATTTCCAACCAATTTCCTCGAAAACCACTGACACATAGTAAAGAGCTTGTATCCTTTGAATATGGTATGGATAGAATTGTTGATCGTGGATAATTCTCCAAACAGTGGACTGAGTGGAATTGAGAGCTTCAGCAATTATTCTTGTACTTGTTTCTGGATTTTCCTCGAAAGCTTTCGAAACAGCTTCTTTCAATTCTGGGGTTCGGCCCTCTTCAAGATACTTGTTTCTGCCAAACGACGGTGGGGACTGGTAAATGTTGGAGCTGAAGGCAGTACTCGATTAGTAAATCGCTCCTGGTAAATACGTCTTGATTCGCGTGCATTACCATCCGCAAGGCCAAGATCGAAATGCATATCGGCTAAATGAGCATTATTGTTTAAATAATAATTTTTTTCAAAATAAGTGTTTTAAAACTCACAGAAACTTCAACAAAACAATAAAACGTTCAACTGTCACATAATATGTAATTACCAAAACTACTTACTTAAACGTCAAATTCATTTCCTAAGCATTCTTGTGAAAAATGCAAAATAATGGTAATAACTTCAACACGCATCGATTATCAAATAATCGACTTGAAATTTTCAAGTCCAAATATCTAGAAAACGGTTGCTTATAGCGACTTGTAACAGGGGTAGCTAGAAGTACGCTCAAAAATGTTATAAATCTTCAAAACAGAAAAAGACGTGTAAGTGGCGCCCCCTATGAGTGACAGCAATAATAGCATCAGGTTTGAATTCGACACTTCAAAAATCCTCTCATTACCAATTTTCGTTCGATTAAAGTCAGTATTTCGAAAATTATTTAAAAAAAAGAAAAATAAAGCTTCAACACCGTGTATCTTGGAAACGAAGCGTTTCCGGACAACTACTTTTGAATCGCCCTGTATACTAGAGATGGAACTTGCATATCGAAAATATATCCACTTACTCAATATTCAATTGAAAATGTTTCCCTTTTGAAAGGGAAACATTCTCAATTGAATATTGAATAGAAAGATTTTTCTGTGAATTGAGATATATTTCTATTCAATATTCAATTGAGAATGTTTCCCTTTTCTATTTTATCGATTGCAGAAAAAGGATTTTGGCTGGCTACTAAGGAATATATGGATTTTTCTATTTCAGATCCACTTTTGAAACTATTATTTCAAATCATAAATTTTGTTTCCAATGCATTAATAGTTTAATACAGCGAAAAAAAACCGTGATTATACACCAAAAAATGAGCATTGGAAAGTTGACTTTCATTCAGAAAAAAGGGATTGCTTCACAATTTCTACTAATAAATGATAAATATCGGTTAGATATGGTATAATATGAAAATTTATTAATAATGTTATTTGAATGGACCAAAAAACAAAATGGGCCAATTTCTACTGCAATGACGCTATCCGAAAAAACAATAATTTAATGAAACTCTGGATGCGTAACAATTATTTTAGTAGTATTACATTTCATGTAGAAAACACACACATTGCTCATTCAAGCAAAAAATATTTTTCAATCTTTGAAGATTTCAATTAAAGAATAAATGTAACTTAAATATACTCTTGTTTTTAAATTTATCAACTATTTGTGCCTTCCTCATCTGAAAAAGTTTTTTGTGTTGATTTGTTGAAAATATAAACAGGATGTGTTCTTTTTGAATTCAATTCTTCATACAAGATGAAGAGAAAGAAAGCTAAAAATTCACCTGAAATCCTGAAATATACAATTTTACTGAGAACCCTTTTTCAAGCAGACTCCTACACTTTCTAGTGACAAATTTTGTTAGTTTCACTCATCATCGAAGTAAATATAAATTGTAAGAATCTCGTGAAAAAAGATAGGAATCACAAACGGTACAAGGAAAAAAAAACAAGTTGAAATACGGATAATCCGATTTTATGTGTCATTCCAAATATTAATGACTTACTTCTGGACTTCTTTCAAGCTGCTGACATTTGTAAGAGATTAAAGTTCTGTTACCGACCTGACAGTTCTATGAAAGCAAAGGACATTATTTAGGTCGCTTTGAAAAAAGTCAATTTGAGTGTTCGGTGCCGGCTGTCCTAGCAGAACAATTGAAAATCGCTTATCTCCGTGTCTAATGCGAAATGTCAACGAAAATAGTAATAAACGGCACTATTTGTTGCCAAACACTTTGAAAACGCCGCTACAACATATCTATTAGGGTTTCATGATTTATTTTTTGTGTTTACAAACGTTAGGTCCAGTGTCGTGCTGGCCTTCGCGGGAACCAATAGAAGTACACGGAAACATTGAGAAAAAAAATGCCAACAGAAACTTATTTGAGTATTGTAATTTTGTAGGGTGGGTATGTGAACCATTGCTCTTTGTCAACTTGCGTAGTACATTTTTCTTTTAAAAAGGTCATCGAAAATCACAAATAATCCATTTTCTTTTTTGACGGAATATTATCTGTCGAGGTTGATATTTGATACTCTTATACAGGGTGATTCAAAAGAACATTGAAAAACTTCAGGAGGTGATTTCTCACAATATTCTAATATGAATTGTCCAAATAAATATATATCCGGAAATGCTTCGTTTCCAAGATACAGGGTGTTGAAGTTTTATTTTCGTTTTTTTTTTAAATAACTTTCGAAATACTGACCTTAATTCAACAAAAATCGGTATTGAGAGTTTTTTGAAGTGTTGAATTCGAATTTGATGTTATTATTGCTCTTACCTGTAGGGGTCGCCACCTACACATCTTTTCTTTTTTGATGATTCATAACTTTTTTGAGCGTATTTCTAGCACATTCTTCTGTAGAAAAATCAATTCCTCTATCATATCTACGTAAAAAAGCTATCCGTGTTACAAGTCGCTATAAGCAACCATTTTCTAGATATTTGGACTTGAAAATTTCAAGTCGATTATGTGATAATCGATGCGTGTTGAAGTTATTACCATTATTTTGAATTTTTCACAAGAATGCTTAGGAAATGAATTTGACGTTTGAGTTTGTAGTTTTGATGTCTCTTATGGGTAGAATGGGAAATTGCAGCCATTTTGGTTTCTAGATGACGAAGATTTAAGTTTTCTTTTTGTTGAAAATATGAACAAGATGTTCATAAAATCAGATGTGGAATCATCTGCGACTGAAAGATAAACTTTAGTCACTATATTCCATCGTCAGGATAACCTCTTGTGGGGTATTCATCTTTGCAAAGTGAGATTGCCTCTTGAAAATGTGTTTCTCATTTCTTCCAGTCTTCCTGATGATCGTCGAAGCGTCAAATAGATTATCGTCGACAAAAATGTATTGAAGACCTAGTGAATGCGATGTCTCTCTTGCGTCAATGTTACGAATGATTTCTGGTGAGTACTCTTTTTTGGAAAACATTCTTCTTTGCCTCATTCATCTTCATGAGTTCTTAATTAAGACCGGAATAGAAAATCAAATAACTATCTGATTGAAAATGCAAATTTTCAATTTTAGATTTTTACTTTTGAGTTGGGGTCTTTTCAGAATATCTATCAGATGTAGTTCAATGTCTAGCGTGGCTTTAGCCGGGAAAGTAGTTGTTTTCTGTTAGACATTCACAAAAAATAACTTCATTTTTTCGTGGATTTTTCAATTCACAGAAAAATCTTTTTATCAATATCCAATTGGGAATGTTCCCCTTTTCAATTCAAGTTTTCATATCTTAAATATTTATTCATGGCAGAATATATGTAACATGCATTATTTCCTTAGAACGAAATTTCAATTATACGCAACATAAACTTAAGATTTTATACAGAATGTGTGGTGGAAGTTATATGGGTAAGTACGGAAAAAAGAACAAGAAAAGCTTTAAGAAATCAAAAAATAAATGGTTTAAAAATATCAGAACACAACCTCACATCTGATGGCGATCATATGATGGAATGGAATGATACCAGAATTCGATTAACTGAATCAAACCAAGAAAAGAGAAAGTTGAATGAAACTGCTTCATTTCATCAAAAATGAAATTGAAGAAATTAATGAATCGAAAGAATTGAGAGCGATGAATATAACATTTGATTTCATCCCCATACCAACCAAATAGTTGCCTTGATATAAACTGTTGTTTTTGCCCATGATCATCATTTTATTTCGAAATTACAAATGAAACAACAAATTTAATCCACAAACCTAAAATGTTTTTAGGTTTTCTTCCTTTCTATTAGCTTCGACAATGTCTGTATCGAAATATGTTTTCTGGAAAATTCATTGATAAAATTTATTTTCAGTGTGGCACCATAGTTACAGCCGACACCCCATATGATATATAACATGGATAAGTCAGTAAACAAATTCAGTAATAAATTCTAGTTTGAGAAAACTAAAAAAACACGCTTATATAGCAATTAGGACTTAAAAGTTGAAAATAATAAGAATAAAATCAATGACCAGAAAATTCCCTCTTATGAGGTGCTCGATACCAGTTATATTAATATCATTATGAGAGTACCCCACGCTTTTTTTTACATGAGACGGAATTTTTCGGTCCATGACTTTATTCCTATTTGTTTGAACATTTTTGTCATTATTACCATACCGGGTGTCAACGAATCTAGTAGACAAGTCATAACTTCTAGAATATTAGGTATATCAAAATGAGATTCAGTATAAATAAATGGTATGTGAAGAGAAGAGTTATCGCATATTATTCATTTTCTGGTCACGTCCGGTTTCACCGGAACTGGCTTCGTTTTTGAATTTTTGAATGCAACATCCTCCCTCCGTATTGTAGCAGTTTTGTGTTTCTGAGACAATTCTGGATCAGAATGTGACATTTTAAGAAGCAGTCTCTTCGAAATAACCCATCAAGTTCAGTCATCACACCCCATCGTGGTCACTTTGGAGACCTGCAGAACATCACTTTCCAAAGACTCGTTCATCCAACTAACAGCGAGGCTTTGGAACTCATTGCCTAGGGAGGTGTTCCCCGAGGCATACAACCTTCAGAAATTCAAGAAGAACACCAACTCCTACCTTCTTTCCCTAGGTTCCCACGATGTTCTCTGAACATTACAGGATATCCCTTTTCGTAGGAACCAAAACATAAAAAAAAAAAAAAAAAAGGTGGCCATGATCTAACGTGTCTGAGGCCCTCAGGTGATGTCAGAAAATTACAATCGCAAAGATTTAGTGACTAGTATGATGGATAGAAATAAGACAAGTTGGCAAAATTACATTTTTGTGTCTTACTATTATTTTTTAAATGACAAGCACTTTCCAAAATCTAACGATACTAATTGATTTGCGAGTGGATTAAAAATGAGAACATAAATTAAATAATACTAAGAAAAATACTGTATAATAATTTATTTACTTTTGTCAAGTGTGCCATGATGCATAATATTTTGCAGTGATTTTCATCAAGTCTTCTTTGGAAAACAAAACACTCACTCAGGTAATGAGCAGTAAAAGTTTCCCAATTTTCGTTAAATTCCAGTTTAATTTCTCTTCAGAATAATGTACCTATACTCAAAGTGAATAAGTGGATTTGTTACCAATATTTGGAGAATGTCATAGAAATTCGAGGAATGCTGCTGAGTTGTATGCTCAGAGATATCCCAATCGGCAACATCCAGCCCATCAGTATTTTCCGTATGTTGAGAATCGTTTTAGGCAAGAAAGAAATCGAGAGGCTTATCATGAATAAAGAGACTGAGATTAACGTTTTTGCTATGGTTGAGGTTGATAAAACGGTTTTTTTAAGATAAATTAGTCGATAAATGCAGATAAGTCACGAATCAGCAAGAAAAATACTGAGAAAGCACGGATATCGAGCATTTAAATATAAGTTACATCAACATTTGTATGATTGGCTGCTTCAAAATCATTGGAGTAACCCAAATTTCATCAACTTCAATCTATTTTCCGATGAATCACGATTTACAAATGATGGTATGTTCAATAAGCAAAATACTCGGTACTGGGCCCAACAAAAACTTTTTAACAAAAAATTAAACCGACGAAATACGGAACTGAAAAGTAAAAAATTAGTCTGAATAACTAAGCTCCCAAAGTAATGTACGTAACTAATTTTGAGTCGGCGCCAAACAAACAAGGAAATGAATTAGGTAAGGCGTAAAATGATGGTATCGAGTTGGGTGGTGACATTCTGATGATTTTTTTGAATTAATTTAATGATCTTCGTTGATTGTTTGATTAGCGCCGACTCAAAGTTAGTTACTTACATTAGTTTAGGAGCTTAGGTATTGCGACTAAGAAGGTTCATTTTATTTTTTACTTTTCAGTTCCGTATTTCGTCGGTTTAATTTTTTGTTAAAAAGTTTTTATTTTTCAATTTTTTTGTGGCTGAAATCTACTAATTGCTAACTGCTTGTTTCTTGATTACTTCCAAAATACTACTTACCCACCTTACTACAACTAAGTATTACCAGTTAAATAATTTGATTATCTACTTTTACTATTTGTTGTAATATAAATTATGTTTATTGTTCTGCTTGGTTTATTTCCTCACTTTGTATATCATTCCATCCTCTCATAGAATATAATGATTTTGATAATGCCACTAGCGATCTGTCATTGTCAACTACATATGTGTGCCAATGTTCACAAGTGAAAAATCATTTATCCGCTATTTTTCTCCCGTAAGGGTGGATAATTCCATTCGAAATCAAAATATGATCAACTATGCGGTATACCCTATCTGATTAAATCATCCAAATCGAAGATCCCAGTACAAAGTTATGCCTGATAGAATCGGTTAACGGACCAGAATTCAGAGGGTGAGTGATCAATATCCTTCATTTTGCCACCCTTAGGGGTGGATTTCATCTTCTGAATTCAAATGGGACCAACTTCAAAGTACACCCTATCCACTGAGGAAATAATTATCGGAATCGGACGCCTCAGTGAAAAGTTATGCGTGATTATAACTAAAAAAAATAAAAAAATAAAAATAAACGCTTTGACTAGAGAACCTCCTCCTTTCTGGTTTCGTCGGTTAAAAATCAACATGCAATGACAGAGGGCAATTTTCAAGAAAGGTTTGGCGTCAACGTCTGTGCTGGTATCGTTGGAAACTTAATACTTGGGCCAATATTGTTTCGAAGTAAGTTAACAGGTGTTAGGTACTAAGGTTTTCTTCAAAATAAAATCGAGGATCATCTCAATCATCTACTTTCAGTAGTTTTACGGCGAATTTACTTCCAACAAGCACCCCCTCATAATAGCAGATAAGTTCTTAATTACTCAATAGAGCATTTTAATAATCAAATTATTGCAACCAATGGTCCAGTACGGTGGCCTTTCCGCTCACCGGAACTCACTGTGCTCGATTTCTTCACCTGGGGATATGTTTAAGGAAAGTACGACCATTCAACAGCCCCAACCACTCTTGAAATCTTAGAAGCATAACGCCATTTAGAAATACAAGCCTGAAATGGTACGAAACATGTTGAGAGATAAAACTGAACGAGCTGAAATGTGTCTTGAACAAGGAGGAATGCACTTTGAATATTTACTACAGTGAAAGTAAATGAATGATTATCCATGGCACACTTGACAAAAGTAAATGAATTATTATCCAGTATTTTCCTCAGTAGTATTTAATGTATGTTCTTATTTTTAATCCAATCGCGAATGAATTAGTATTGTTAGATTCGTCAAAAAATCCTTTTTTCGGATAGTGATTGTCAAAAAATGGTCGCCTTTTGAAAAATAATAGTTAGACCCGAGAATGTAATTCTGCCAACTTTTCTCAATCCTATCTATCATACTAGCCACTAAACGATTGTAATTTTCTGACATCACCTGAGGTCCTCAGATTAGTTTACGTCCGATCATGGCCACCTAGATGCAATATTAAAAGTGACTCTTGAAAAATTAAGTAGGCGTAAAAACTCTTCAAAATGTCACATTCTGATCCAGAATTGTCTCAGAAATCCAAAAATGTTACAATATATAGTGTTTGACTGGTGGATGAGTTTTATGATTATGGACCGTTTCTATTCAAAATTTGTATGTCGAGGTTTTTTGGATCGGAAATTATGAAGCTAGTCGAAGATCATTGATTTTTTGTCAATATCAATAAATTTTGGGATGGAATCTCCAGGATGATGGATGTTCTCCTAATTGAAAAACTATATAGCTCAATACTTACAAGAAAAAGGCTTCATTGTAATGATGCTTCAACAAAAATGCATAGATTGAGGCTTACTAACTAAAAAGCACAAAATAAAATAATCAATAAAAAACCTTTTCAAAGACAAGCTTTTATTCAAATGCCCTTAAAGTCGAAACATAATTGCTTTGGATGTGTGACGTATGTTATTCCGTAGGTTACAGATTCAAAAGCTCGTCGCTTTTGTATTCGAACTGAAAACATTGGGCGAGCTCTTGAATCTGTATCTCACGAAATAACCTACGTCACACATCCAAAGCAATTATGTTTTTACTTTTTAGGGCATTTGAATAAAAGCTTGGCTTCAAAAGGGGTTTTTATTAATCATTTTATTCAACTTTTCTGTGTACCGATGCGAGGACTGTGTGTTAATGCAAGGACTAAGTGTCGATGTGAGTATAGTCCATCCAATATCAATTGCAGAAGCTGTTTCTATAGGGAGCGAATGAAAACTCACTTCGCTAACACCAGCGTATATGCGAAGAAACGGAACGAAAAATAATCTGTACTACTCGTAAACATTCTCCGTCGGCAAACGGTAGATCAAAAGAGCCGATAGTCAACGTGGACTTGAGTGACGGCTGTCTGTTGTGCAACCGATTAGTCTGGGCCAATCAAGTCGGACATCAATGCTGGCAGGTGTGTCTCTACGATGGGAGGTCATAAATCACGCGTTATATTTGTGTTTTAATGGCTCTGAAAGATTAAAAACCAGTAGCGTCTATGGTCTCGGTGTGTGCCAATCGAAATACGTTTTAGGATATAATAATAACCTACATCAAACAATGAAAGAAATTATTTTTCTTTCTTAATGTATTTGTATAAATAAAAGCTTGAGTTTAATTTTTTTTCATTTTTCATTATTTATGAAGTATTTTTAAAATCTTAAAATATCTAAATAAAATTAGTTATCTCCGCCACTGCTGCTCACAGGATTTCGCCGCAAGACTTTTTTATGCTTCTGCAATTGATATTGGGAAAACTATACCATGTGACAATGCGAGGACTATGTATCTCTGGCGCTTCTGTATCAACCATGTCGAGAACTGAAACGAGTTAGTTTTTATATTTCCATATTTCATTTTGATGTCATAGCTCATAGCGAGTAAACAATTACTATATTATACAATGATATTTTGTTAGAGTATGGAAATTGTGGTATGAGCCGAAAGCGAGTGCCGCAATTCATACGAGTGAAGAATGGATATTGAATTGAACATTAAACTTTTTCTACGATGATAATGATATTTCACCTCAGGAATTACACTTTCAGGGAATAAATGAAATATCACACTTTTTTCCTTATTCATTTCGAGAAAAAACTCTCGATTGAATATCGAATGTGAATTCAAAATTATATATACATTCCTTCCACATATCCCTTCCTATGAAGATTACTTTGAACCTGTGTAAAATTTGGATGAGGATTCACCAACGAGGCTCATTAGAAGTTGCCACGACATATCAAAATTCCGAAACTCAAATACTCGTTTCATGTATCATATTTATTCCATAATGAATTTCATTTGATTCAAGATATGAATGGAGAACCTTATTTCAACACATTAACTTTTTTTCAACATTATCGCCGAAAACTTACAATTATGAACCTAATTTGATCCATTTTCCCTGAAAGTGTACGGAAATGAAATTTATTTCGGTATAGTTCCTCTTGAAGCGATGTAGAAATGTAAAAGTGTGTACAATTGGCCTACTTTCTTGATCAATAAAGCACCCAGTAAGCATACTTCTGTGTGGTTGAAACAAATAAAAATAAAAAAAGTCAAACTTTTATACATACAAATGCACTGAAAAATTAAAATATATTTCTTGATTGTTTGACATGGGTTATTCTGTGAATAACGGTTTCAAAATCATGCTGCGCAAGAACACCAATTCCATATTCGCGGCAAGCTTTTGAGTCTGCTGCTGAGGTCAAACATTTAAAGAAATAATGTTTTCCTTTTTAGTGCATCTGTATAAAAGCGTGTCTTAATTTTTTTACGGTATTTTTCCTAGACTTCCAGAGCGAGTAAATGAGATATTACGCTTTTTTATGTAATGTTTTGAAAAAGAACATTTCTAATTGTAGATAGATAAAAATATTTTCATTGCATATCAAAATTGGTTGAGCTTAAACCTATTCGACAAACGTGTTGATTGGTGATTCACAGCACAAAAAGTAGACCAAAAAAAGTTATTTTTTCATGAAGATAGATAAGAACAGAAACCTTATTCGTAACTACATTGATCCAAGTGGAAATATATACAGTGCGGCTTATTATAGTTCCCCACCACTGTTGACTTTCCAACGGTTCGGCCTAGAATAATGGGACACAAACCATTTTGAATGATCTCACCGATACTACTTTTTGAAATGAAAGACATTGTGATTGCTCGATAGATGACGCACATCAACTTGAAAATTTCAAATAGCATAGAGGGTCAAGTAGCACATTGTTGAAAATATAATTCAATTCTCTTTCCAACCATCTAATATTTTTGAATTTCACTTATACGTTTTTTTTACAATAAAAATTTGGAAAGTAACAAAAAACAAATCTATTACGTAGGATTTTTATTTGCTGAGAATATGAAGCAAAATTGTCGTCAATCATGTCCACTCGGATTTTTCCCCTCTCTACGTACCATTGTGTTGTCTCAATACTAAATTCACTCTAGGTGAAACTCTTCACTAAATACAAATGCGATAATTCGTTTTCAATATGAAGAGCAGGTAAGTAGTGTTATTATCATTCATATATTAGTAGGTCTTAAACATCGACAAAATAATGCAACTTCATATTAGGAATTTTTAGGTAACTGCTTGATTATCAGTTGACCGAATCCAATAAATGGTACCCGTTATAATTATGGTCATTAGAAATAAATGAATGGGGTTTTATTTGGGTAGGAAATTGGATTACTGTATGAATTAAAAATCTTTACCCAATTAAGCTTTGAAACGAATTCGAAAATGAAAAATTATTGATTTAAGTCATGAATCTTCCTCTATTGAACGTATTTCGTGGTACTCATCGCAATGGTTACTCTGTAGAACAACCATGTTATGACTTGTCAAATAGATTCGGTATATAAGCTTTTTTTTATTTTTCAAACTATAAATTCATATCCGAACGAAAAGCACGAAGTCATCCCCACAAGTTTCACTGGGCCCAGAGGGTTATTCCAATAATTGTTAATGATAATAATACATACTTCAAACCTTCAAACATTCATCCTCAGTCGTGGATAGAGCTACATGAAACATGTATCATTATCATTAACAATTTTTGGAATAACTTTCTGGACCCCATTGAACTTGTGGAGATGACTTCCTGCTTTTCTTTCGGATATTCACTCCCACTCCATTTCGAGAATTAGGAATTTTACAGAATTTCTATACATTTATTTTAAACTCTTCAGTTCATATTGCTACGGGAGAAAAACTATTCGATTGATTCATATACACGAGATAAAAGTTTTTAGTAAATTTTGGTGAATGTGTTTTTTTTTTCTGACGTTCTTTGTGAGAATACCATATCATAGCTATGAAATTATTGTATTGTCATCGGTTCTTATTACGTGTGCGAAATTTCAAACGTCTGGGAGTGGGTGAAACTCAATTTCAAAGATTCCATTTTATATACACTTGCATACAGGTGTATCTATAAAAATACCAATAAATTGTCGGATATACGCATTGGTTAAAAATAAAGTTCCAAAACGAGAAGGAAAACTGTTAATCTCAGTTGCCACTTCCTATATTTCATGCCCATTAAAAAAACGAATATAACGTCTAATGGAAATCATAGCACTGACACGAGATTGATATGCATCCGGACCATTAAACCCTACACAGATGTTAACAATGGCGGTTCGTATTAGCAAACGTGTTTTATAATGTTACCACTTTGTATACTAATATAAGGCATAATCATTGATACAAACACGTACGTGAAGCTTTTATGCCATTCCCAAACCACACCCTCTGTGTGTCGGCAAACAAGCAGAAGGCCGGCCTTATTACATCGCTTTCAGTGCTCTCATTGGCCGATAAATCTGATAAGGCGTCTCTATAACTTTATGAAGCCTCTAGTGAACCAATCTACCCAAAATAATGATTAGTCGTATTGTATACGTGGAAGGTACTCGTATGTGGAAGTCGAGGTGAAGTTTGTGATAATGCAAACATGGGTGTACCTCGAGGAACTATAAGGGGACTGTCTAACATGGCACATACACCGTTGAAGTCATTCACAATAAACTCCATACTACCTGAAACTCTGCTCGACTTGCGAACTGACAGTGCTCAACGAGAAGACGATTGTTTTATAAAACAGGAGACTGTTTCTGATACCGATGTGAGTGATTGTGAGTCAGATTTGGATGTTACGGCTACCACACCACCCCTGGATTGTTCGAATAAGTGCAATGAAGGTGAAGAAAATGGGAAAGAAGGTAGGGACTTCAAATTGTGAATAATTTTTCAGTGGCCCTGAGATCAGAACAATAATAAAAATCAATAAAACGCCAAATAATCGAGGATCATAACAAAAAAAATAATTTCTCAAAGATTTCTCAAATCATTGAATAATCGGATACCCTTTTTAACACTACATATTTTTCGAATAATTAGATATTTTACCAATAATATCAACGATACCATTTTATTCGTCAAGGAACCAAAATATTTTAAAAATATTCAATATGTGTGTGACAAGTGAATCAAAGTAAACAAAAATATTTTACAACAACAAATGAATCAGAACCATATTATTATTACGTGAGAGTATTGACTAGAGATTTCCTGATTTAACGAATGAAACACTTTAGATGATGAATTTCAATTTTCTTCATACATGAAACATCAACTTACACACTGAAGGTGGAAAACCACCTCTCTCAGAACGACTAGCCAAAGTGGAAACATTCCCTTGTATTTTTTGTCCACTATTCACTATCAATCGTGGACGATTTCCGCTGGTTGCACCGGAAATATAATATTCAGGGTGCAAGAAATTACTTCGTTCCTATTATTAACCTTGACTGCTGTTTTTTTTACATTGGACGAAGGTTTTCAATAAATTTCGACTTTTATTTTGCTTTATACATTCATATAACAATTTTCGTATTCTTCCGCATTTTGAAAGCATTTGAAACACATTCAGTAGCTTCACTCCCATGAACACCAAGCAAAACGTAAATCATTGACAACGAATTATGGAATTCTCAAAGAATCCTGTGCAGTTATGTATTTCCATTTCGTTATGTGAACTGCATGATAAATCACGTGACATTTCTGCAATTCTGTTTTATTTTTCAATCATGTTTGCTTCTTCGTTCGTGACTATGTTTCCCTTTCCTCTGTTTTTTGAATTGTTGTTTTATTTGCTATATTCAGAACACAAAATAGTCTCAATGAACTCGGTACATCCGTGTACTCCAACTGTTTATCGGAAAATTAATGAGACGGTTTATTTCACGCTGTTGTTTTAAGGTCTGATTTATGTGGATGATAATAATTGATCTTTGTGCTTCCGATGATTTAATTGATGTCTTGTACTTTCATCAATATTTTTCAAATTCACAGGTAGTGTTTTACAACAAATCACAAACAAATAAAGATTCAAACAAATTTGAAAGGTACTTTTTCTAATAGAAATTTAAATAATATCAAATACAGCAAAACATTGGATATGAAGCTACTACTACTGATAAATATGGAAACCATTCTCAGGAATAATGCTCCTTGAATTTGCATATTTCAATTTGTCTATAGATAAGGAAAATTCAGAAAAAATTTATTGCATCTCGCTCCACTTTCATTTACAAATTAATTCGGTAACTTTCAGAATCAAAACAGATTATCGGTAACTTCAATATTCCGTATACTCGAAATCTCAGAAAACCCCACATGTCTAGGATTTATTAACTTCTAAGAAATATCTCGAAATTCGAAGATCAATTTTGAACAATTTTTGTATAATATGTTAATAGAGGACCTGCTAGTTTCAACTGGATAGGGGATCGGTTCATCGCTAGTTCAGACGTTTAGGTCCGTGGAATTGGCCTGCGAAATCACTGGACCTAGCACCACTTCATTTCTACCTGTGGGGGAATTTGAAAAGGAAAATTCACATGAGTTATTGAGACTAAGAAGGTTCATTTTATTTTTTACTTTTCAGTTACGTATTTCGTCTGTTTAATTTTTTGTTAAAAAGTTTTTGATGCACTTATTGTCCAATTTTCATGACATGTTCCATGACATTTTGAATCTACCTACTACAGAACATAGAAAAATAATCTGATTTTTATAGAAATTTGCTATTATTTCGGAAACCCGACTATATAGGTATGGAAACATAATATATCATTTGAAAGGAATTGTCTCTCAGGATATTTGATAATAGACAGGGTGTTTCTATAAAAAAAAAGCACTTTCCACTATTTTTGTATCTATCGGTAGAATAACAAATTTTGAACGACCCTGTATAATAGAGAACGAATTCCCTGTGGTATAGATAATAAACATTTCATTGAAGCTATATTTTGCACAAAAAATAGGGACATCAATCGATTTTTCGAAAATCGCTGTAGATAGTTATAGGAAAGTATCATACCAAAATAATTGGAAAGCAATAGTGAAACATAAATGCAATAATATACAGGGTGTCTCATTTGAAATATCAAAGTTATTGCTACTTTTCAATATAAGCGGCAACGCGCAAAACTAAAAATATTTAAAATCCATAGAGCAGCACTGATTACTAAGAAATCATAATCTCAAAAGCCCGATAGGACAAACTAGTTCAGCCTAGTTTGAACGAGTTGGTCCTAGAATGGATACGTACACTCTGGAATAAACTGGTACTGCCTGGGCTATATCTATATATAACTTTAATTTCACATAATACAATTATCCCATAATCACCAATTGGTACAAAAAAACAAAAGTTGTAATACTAACATTAATATCACCTACACAAAATGAGGAATATAATTTTGAAAATTACTCCGTTTGAAACAATATATGTACCTATCAAGTTAAATCAATCATGAAAAACCAATTTTTTATGCTCACCATATATCCATGTCAATATAAAAATTATAAAAAAAAAATCCTAATTGATGGTGAAACGATTTAAAAATTATATACACACACACACGCCATTTTTAACTATAGCATCGAAAATAAACAAAAATCTAATATTATTTACAAAAATCAGGGCGAAAGTCGGCATTTTTTAATAAAGTTTGAACTTCACATCAATAATTAGCATAGAGCCATTTTCAGTAAGACTATTTTTACTTCAATAATCGTAAAACATATGCATTCAACTATGAAGTGAAAGGACGAAGAAATCATAGAATTCAACGCAGTTTTTTTCTTTTATTATTATTTCGAGAAAGAAGCAGCTTGCTAGTAGCCGCTAGCCGGTCGCAAATATTATCATAGTCGGCCAAGGCTGAGCCAGTTGTCGGACATGGCAAATTCAGCTAATTTTAACCAAATCCGTACCAACGGTAACTTCTTATTGCAGTTGTTATTTTTTGGTTCTAGGAAATATAATAGGTAGTTGGAGTCGCAAATAATTGTAGATAATCTATAAAATTGTTTATTTGTTTGTATGTTCGACCATCAGGCAAAAACTACTGGTTTGATTTCGGTAAAAAAAAATTATTTGAAAGCTTATGATTAGACTTGAAAACTGGTATTTATTCTATTACGACGACGGGAACCGGATATGTAACAACCACATTTCTTCAAACCAAGTGCAATCAATATAAGGTGAGCTCCCATTTCAAGTATATATATATATATATATATATATATATATATATATATATATATATATATATATATATATATATATATATATATATATATATATATATAAATCAAGAAAACACCATCCTTGAGCAGGAATCGAACCTGCGACCTCTGGATCTCTAGTCCATGCTCTAATCAACAAAGCTATTGAAGACACAGGTTCCACTGCGTTTCGAAGATATCGCTTTTTTCCCTAATTCAATGTTAGTTGTTGTGGGATGAATTATGAAGGTGAAGGATCTCATGTACTATCAGTTGCCATGAACATCAGTTTCACCTTTGTCTAATGGCATCGTGGATTGACGTCTTCAGTCAAGGGTCAGGCGCTGATCTCCGACCACTGGAACAAAATTGACAAATATAAATACGAAGGAGAAATATAGCGTCTGTGAATATATATATATATATATATATATATATATATATATATATATATATATATATAAGTGAATGGAAATTGTGGCATGGCAGACACAATTTTAAATTGAAGAAAAATCCATCATCGTTTGATCACGAATTCCAGATTGTCTTTTTGACTCCTCACACTACATAAAAATTCGTTCACAAGATGGACACGCGCCAACTATCAAAACAGAACCAAAAACTATTTGTTTTTTTTTTTTTTATGAAGAAAAGAAACACGAAGTCGTCTCCACAATATAATATTAACAATCGATTAGGTCAATACCATCGATTGGTGAACATGTTTTGAACCTCTATAGGTTCATCATCAGCATATATAAAGTATTCTACATAAAGAAGAACAAAGACTTAGTTACATGGTAGGTATAAGGCTTACATGGAGATGAAAAATTATTTTGTAGGTTAATGTTATAAATTATTTAATTCAATGTTCATAACGTAGAACATATGGAAGTGGGGATTTCTTTCAGGGCTGTGTCCCATATTTAAATTTGGGAGGGCTAAATACTTTAGCAGATGCAAAATAAATTGACGACATAAGGAAACAATAGATGCAATGGCGGTGATTAACAGCACCCAAAAAGCCTGTCAATAACCGCCATTGCATCTATTTTCATGTCGTCAATTCATTTTGCATCGGCTAAAGTATTTAGCCCTCCCAAATTTAAATATGGACACAGCCTGAAAGAAATCCCCACTTTCCATATGTTTACGTTATGACATTGGAATTAAATAATTTTATAACATTAACCTACAAAATAATTTTTCATCTCCATGTAATAGCACTTGATCACATTACCCAGTAACTAAGTCTTTGTTCTTATTTATTGTAGAATACTTTATATGCTGATGATGAACCTATAGAGGTTCGAAATATGTTCACCAATCGATGGTATTGACCTAATCGATTGTTAATATTATATTGTGGAGACGACTTCGTGTTTCTTTTCTTCATAAAATTATACCACTCCACTTCGAGATACAATGGACTTCTACCACAGGTTATTTGTTGTTGTTCTATCAAACATCACCATGAAGTATCGACTATATGTGAAAATTGTATTGTTGAAAAAACCCAAAAAGCTGAGATAACAACAAAAATGATCAATGTCTTACAATAAGAATACGCGTCTTGTCAATATTGGATGAAATTGAGCGATAATATTATATTTCCCAGCAGGGGTGGTTTTCTCGAACTATACGAGGTTAGTCTGAAAAGTTTCCGACCTGATTATGAAGATGGCAGCACTCGTCAACAAAAGGTAGGGAATGTGTTTGCGCATCTTTTGAAAGGTATTCACTAAAATTGCAGTCATTTTGGACGCGCAGTTGTTGTTTGACAATTGTTTGAGTGAGTCGATGTGAATGTTTTTGTGAAAATGGAAAAAATCGAGTATGGAGCTGTCATTAAATATTTGATTTTGAAAGGCAATACGTCTACGCAAATCAAAGACGAGCCAAGCCGGACGATGTGTACGGAGACTCTGCACCATCATTCACCGCCAAGAAATTTTGATTTAAACATGGCCGTACCAGCGAGACGGTGAATGTTCGGGAAATCCAAAAACTGCAACAACTGACGATAACATCGCTCAAGTTCACCAAATGGTGCTGGACGACCGTAGAATTGAAGTGAGAGAGATAGCAGAGGCTATGAATATGTCCAAAGAACGTGTTTGTCACAAATAGAAAAAGAATTAGGCCTGAGAAAGCTGTCCGCGCGTTGAGTGCCGCATTTGCTCTGGTCAATAAATGAGAGTTTTGGCGCCCGGCGCCAATTAATTATTGTAGAACAAACTTGGATACACCGTTATACTCCAGAAATAAAAATATCGTTAAAACAGTAGACAGTGGAGGGGGAATCAACTCCAAAAACGGGAATCAACTCCAAAAACGCAAAAACTGTTTTTTCGGCTAGGAAAATGATGGTGACTGTTTTCTGGGTTAATCAGTCAGTCAGTTATCTCAATCGATTATCTTCAAATGGAGATAACCATTACAGGAGCATACAACTCATTGAAGGCATAAATTTCGGAAATACGGACACGGACAATTGTTTCACCAATACAATGCGCCGTTTCCCATCTCTGCGGTTGCCATGGCAAAAATCCGCGAATTTCCGTTTAAACTGTTTGACCCACCTTACCATATCTAGCTCCAAGTTTCTGTTTCCCAAGCTAAAAGTAGCGCTTGGAGGAGAGAGGTTGTGATCTAATGAGGAAGCCATCACCTTCGTAAACAATAATTTTGCAGATAGAAACGCCGAGTACTTCTTGGACAGGATAAAGAAATGGGACCATCGCTGGGAGAAACGTGTCGACTCACAAAAATAAAAATAAATTTTAAGAAAAAATGTCGGAATTGTTAGGTCGAATTTTTTCAGTCCACCTCCTAGTCGTATATTAATATGTATTTCTTTGTCGTTTCCACTAGGATATTCTGAATCAATGCATGTATTTTTATTCGTATCAAATTTTTCACATATTCAATTTTATTTCCGTGTTACTCATCTAGTATATACAGTGTGACACACTTAAGATGAAAACAGAGATTTGATTTTTGGTACAGACGAAGACGTTCATGGGCCGCACTTTTCGTAATACTCAGCCCAAGTGACAGCCTCAAACCCGGCCTACTGCGATCCCGCGAAAAGGGCAAATTCTGGATATTTTGCTTCGCGTTGGAGATACCGAAAAAAATTATTTGAAAAAGTTGCTTAGAAATCGATTTTGACCCTACTTATCAAATTTTGTTTTTTTTGAAAAATATAATATTCATTATGAAAAAATTCAAATTTTGATTATTAGTTGTTACTAAAAAGCCACAGAGACGTCCAAATCGGTCAAAATTAAATGACAATTGAGGAAAAACTATTTATTGAACCGAATTCGAACAGGAAATGGAATAAACACTAATATTGGAAGTCAGTTTCGAATATTGTCTTTCTCAACTGATCCGCCCTCAATTCTGATGCAATTTTCAATTAATTTTCATTATTTTTGGGCACTCTCTTAAGTTCTGGAATACTTATTTCATGGCAGGCTTGCCTCATTCTCTCACAAAGTTCTTGTCTATTTCGTAGCCTAGACTTTTAAACCTTATCCTTGACAGTTCCCCAGTAGTAAAAATCCATTGGTGTTATGTCAGGAGAGCGAGGAGGCCATTGTTCATATGGGCTATTTCTACCAATCCAACGTAATGGAAAATGTTCGTTCAACCACTCTCGAATCATCCAAGAATTATGAACGGAAGCTCCGTCTAGCTGAACGTACACCTCTTGTCGCACATTGAGGGGTAGTTTCCAATGATTTCCCATAATTAATGTTCAAAAAAATTCAATATTTGTTTAGCGTTAATGGTATTATTGAAGAAAAACGGTCCAATTATTCTCTCGCCTAAAATACCACACCATACATTAACTTTTTGGGAGTATTGGTCCTTACAGTTTATAACCCAGTGATGATTTTCGGTAAACCAGTCTCTTCAATTTTTGGCAGATACTATTCCATTGGTAGTAAACATAGCCTGATCAGTGAACAAAATTTTTCTTAGGAAATTTCTATCATTTAAAAATTTTCCTTGGGCCTAATAGCAGTAATCTAATCGTTTATATTCGACACCTTCTTTCAATGTGTGCAAGAACTTTGCTTTAAAAGTTTGATTTTATGACGAACGATACATCTTCTGGTATTCTCTCTACTCAAATTGAATTGCTCAGACCTTTCACGCGAACTAATTCTGGGATTGGCACGAACTGAACCTAAGATATTATCATCAACATGGTATCTTCGATTCCGATACTTTGTCAATAGCTGGAGGATTCTTCAATGCACTTCCGGTTTGAGTAAAAAGTTTACTTCACGGAGGCTGCCGTTCCATATCGAATACGATTTCGTTGTGGATGTCTTCTGTTGAATTCATGAGCAACTCGTCTGCTGCTTCGAGCACCATCACCAAATAACCTCATTATTTCAATTTTTTCTCGTAAATAAAGACGTTCAATGGGCATGTTGTTACTGTTTTTGATGCCTTTACTTTCAAATTGACATTGGGTATAAATAGTTCGTTTGTTTCCATGACACTCTAGCCAAATTAAAAACTGTTGAAACACAAAATATGAGACTTCTTTGAAACATTGAGAATGACAATTTTCCATTCAAAAATTAGGCTAATGGTATTATTCGCAACCAATCATATTCAACAGAAAATTGAAAAATTCCTCAAAATTGGCTAGTAAAGGAGACTAAATTCGATTAACTTACATTTGATAAAATAATAATTTTCAATTTTAGTTATTACAATACGTTTATTTCATTGATTTTGACTATTTTATTATTTCTGTAGCTTCTTATTCAGAACCATAATTGAAAATCGGACTTGAATATGAGAATTACAAAAAAAAACAAAATTTGAATTGTGGTATGTAGGGTCAAAATCGATTTCTAAGCGACTTTTTCAAATAACTTTTTTTGGTATCTCCAACGCGAAGCTAAATATCAAGAATTTGCCGTTTTCGCGGGATAGCAGTAGGCTGGGTTTGAGGCTGTCACTCGGGCTGAGTATTGCGAAAAGTGCGGCCAATGAAGGTCTTCGTCTGTACCAAAAATCAAATCCCTGCTTTCAGAAATGACTAAAATACAGGGGTGTCTTCATCTCAAGTGTGTCACACTGTATTATTTGATGGTAGAGACAAATTTAATTTAATTAAATTCTATTTATTTACTGAGGAATATAAAGGGGATCAACCTGAAAAATGCATTCACAATACAATAAAAAATAGGTGGTAATAATAGTTGATATAAGATATGTAAGTATATCAACAATGGACTTTTTAAAGATTTTTCTCAAGTCATCAAAGAAATGAAAAAAGAGGTATATTTTCACAATATTTAAAAGTGTATTATAGGACTTCTGAGCAGATAGGAATTTAGATAATAAAAACGAAGGTAGAACTCCATTGTGCTCAAAGTGGAGTGGATGGTCAGGACTCCTTTGAAGGAAGTTTCTTCCTGTATAAGAATCTCGCATATACAATATTTATATCATTTATAAAATAATCTGCGAAAAACTTAACTCCATTTTTTTATTGTTTGTTTTTATTTTATATAGCACTGTCTAGACATTATCCCAAATCGAGTGAGAGCCCTGGGCCATATTTTTTGCCATTTCCTCTATTTTTTTTATATTAACTAGCCTATCAAACCCAACACTTTTCTCGTGTTTTCTCTAACTTAAAGTTCGCCCTTCTACGCTCGTGTACCGGGTGATTCTCCAAGGTGGCTCACCCCTATAACTTTTTTATTATCGAAGATAGAATAACGAAATTTGGGACTTGTGTATTATATTAAATTTCCATTTTTTGACATATTTACTTGCTTTTCCGAATTTCCGGTGTGACCGGAAATGACCCCAACTTCCGATTTCCAAATGGGACATCCTATATATTTTTACTTATTTCGATCGAGAATGACATTCTAAATCCAAGATCATTTCATTTGTCAATATTTGACGAATCAAGTAATTTTTATTCCAATTTTTATTTTTCGATCTAGAATGCCATGGATCGTGTAAATCGCTTCATTCTTGATCAAGTAACATGGGAAAAATGCGACTTTGAGGCTTATGACTCCACAGTCGTTTCAAAAATTATTCAAAGTTGCAAATTAGTCCATTAAGGTTCTAAATTTTCAAAATGACCTCCTTGATCACGGCAAAGTTCAACTTTTTCAATTGTTGCGCACACCACATTGATTAGCTGTTCCGCAGTTCTGGAATGCCACCTTTACTTTATACTCCAGTTCTTCACGAGTAGCTGATGCTGTATTATACACCTGATTTTCAATTGTTCCCCAGAGAAAAAATCTAGCGGAGTAAGATCTGGTGATCCAGAATATGAAAAAGAAATAATACATTATGAAAAAATATGACAACTTAAGAATGTACCTCGCACTGAATAGGTCCATAAGTGCCAATCCACTTTTCTGAGAAGGTGTCATTCAGGTGTTCTCTTACGACTTGAGAATTGTGAGGTGGCGCTCCAGCTTGTTGGAAATAGATGTTAGCCAGTGGCAAATCTTCAATGAAATCATTAATTTGATTTCTAAGGAACTGTAGATATTTTTCCGCAGCAAGTTGTCCGTCGAAATTTATTGACCCCAAAAGTTTTCCTCCGATGAAATCCATCCAGCAATTGAAACCAAATCACTCTAGAAAATTTCCTTCTTGCATCAGATGTAAATTTGCTTGAGACCAGTACCTTTTATTATTCCGATTGAATAGACCCAAGTTGGTGAATAGAGGTTTATTTGGAAAAATAATTTAAAATGAAAAACGTACATCTCCTCTGTATTTAGTCAAAAACCAGTTGCAATAAGTAAATCTCCGGTTGTGGTCGTTATCGTAAAGATGTTGGTGTGGTTGGTACTTGAATGATCGATAATTATATTTGTGAAGAATTCTCCAAGCGGACGAATAACTTATATCACACTCAGAAACAATTTGGCGAAATGACGCCGTAGAATTCACTTCAACACGTCTACTTCTTTTTTTTTCACTGACGATGTAGTTATTGGCATTTTCTTCTGGTTCATTTCGCATTTTCCTTTCGGTTTTGGAAAATAATGCCGAGTGAGATGGCGACGATTAGGGAATCTCTGAGCATAAATTCGAGCTGCATCAGTTGCATTCTTTTTTGCTTCTCCGTAAATTAGCAACATGTCAATTTTCTCGTTTCCAGTACCTATAATTTTTCGTATTTAATTATAAACTACGAAACAAATATTTTTTCAAAATTGACAGCATATTAATTAGCCTATTTGTTCAGGTAGTCCTAGCAACAGCTTCAATTGTTTGCCACGGATAACTAGAATAACAGGACTTAGTGCATAAGTATACCGAATACGTATTATTTGGTATTAGGTATGATCGCTTCTTGCAATTATTCAGAAAAATAGTGAAAATAAAGTGAAAGTTTGTGGTATCAAATGATTCGTTCTTTCACAAAAAGCCGACGAGCCACCCCCTTTCCATTTAAAAAAATCAAGTTAACTGGAAAAATTCATATCTGCGACTCTTAAATAATTCTTAAAACGACTGTGAAGGCATAAGCCACAAAGTCGTATTTTTTCCATGTTATTTGATCAAGAATGAAGCGATTTACACGATCCATGGCATTCTAGATCGAAAAATAAAAATTAGAATAAAAATGACTTTATTCGTCAAATATTGACGAGTGAGGTGTTGTTGGATATAGAATGTCATTCTCGATCGAAATAAGTAAAAATATATAGGATGTCCCATTTAAATATTTAAGTTGGGGTCATTTCCGGTCAAACCGGAAGTACGGCAAAACAAGTAAATATGTCAAAGAATGTAAATTGAACTATAATACACAACATCCAAATTTCGTTTTTCTATCTTCAATAATAAAAAAGTTATAGGGGTGAGCCACCTTAGAGAATCACCCGGTATATTTCAATATTGGAATTGTCGAAAGTATTCAAACTGAAACATTGTAATAAGAATTGTTTCCCTTTTTTAAATGGAATACATGTTTCACCTGTATACCTACTATGTAAGTGACTCCCACCGTTGTTTTGCCCAGCTAGTTTAATCATATCATAAATAACACAAATAGATGAAACAAGAGGTTGGATTACGAATTCGTGTTCAGGGACAAAAACGAATGTCACTGAAAGGATATCTGTAGATTGAGGAATGCAAATATTAAATATATTTTTTGTTAATAATTTCCGGAAACGACGCTTATTATTTTTATCTTCCATAAACGAACTAAAAAAACTCAGCTTTAACTCAAAACACATTTTCAGTTTTAATTCAATCATAACCCTATGCATCACGATGTTATTTCCGTGTGATCTTTGATGATAATGTGAAATTATTTGCAAAATTATCTGAAAATATTCTTGACATCATGATCATTTGTAATTTCTGTCCAGTTTATGTATTTTCTTGAATAATTTTAGTATAAAACATTCTATATCTTGATTTAGGTTCCAATTTGTTATTTTGGTCAAATGGTTTGTTTATTAGTTCTCCTCCATGCCGTAAAACTCTAGTTATGTTTGGCATGCATTTCTCCTGATTGGATCACAGGCAACATCATCACTAGAGGTGAAGATAGCAAGGTTTCCACATAAATGTTGATGTTCAGGTGCCCAAGAAAATTGTGGTTAATATATAGTGCAAAACAAAGTTTCGTGGTATAACCTTCCTTTATCCCAAATCTATACACAGAATTAGACTCACTATTCATCCGAAACACATTTTTTCTTGTGTATTATATTGCCATAATGGAATGTTTGTCAGCACAAGGTAGAATTTTCATTTCAATAGAGTTTCATCAGGACTGATTTGACAAATTGTTGAACAACAATTCATCCAAAAAAATCTCAGTCTGATTTCCCTTGAAGATCAAAACCTATTGAGGAATGTAAAATTCATTTAATGTAATTTAATCGATTAGAAAATGTCAGTATGATTGAATTTTCTTTTCCTGGCTGCAGTAACTATTATCTAAATGATGAAATTAAATACCCAAAATCATTTCCTCGAAATTTATTGATATACGGAGCTTTAAAGCTCCATCTTCAGCTGATACTTGAAATCTCAGAAGGGAAAATAAGTCTAACATATAGACCCAAATTTCACTTGTTATGTTAAACTTATCCCTCCTCTTTAGATTTTAAGTATCAGCTGAAGATGGAGCTTTGAAACTTTAAAGTCCACATGATCGTGGAGATGATTTTAATATTTGATTTCATCATATATATATATATATATATATATATATATATATATATATATATATAAATATATATATATATATATATATATATATATATATATATATATATATATATATATATATATATATAATAAATATATATATATATATATATATTATATATATTTATTATTATAATATTCCCATTTCTAATGTCCGTGAGATATAAATAAATTGACTTGGAGAATTTTTTTTATGAGGTTTTAAAAAATTTTTTTTAAAAAAAAATCTGTTGAAAATGAATTAATTGCATTGTAAAAAAAAATGTTACAATAATTATTCCTAAAAGAAATATAAACCAAAAAAAAACTTCATCAATTATAGATTTTTTACAAATCAGTTATTTGCAAACACTTACAAGTTGAGAAAACAATATAAACTAAAAAGTTAAAAATAAAATTATGGTTCAAAAACACAAATAACCCGCTTATAAGCAATAAGGATTAAAAATTAAAATAATAAGAAAAATATCATTGACAATTTTTTTAAAAAAGCGTGAGGTGCTTGATATCAGTTATCTTAATATCAATATGAAATCGCTTTTTTTATATATAAATTAATTTGTTGCTCAATGACTTTATTCTTATTATATTAAACTGCTTAGTCGTTATTGCTATAAAGCGTGTTTTTTCAACTATAATTTTATTTTACGGGCGAAAAACTCTTCGATTGATTCATCCACATGGCAAGGAAGTTTTTACTGAATTCTGATGAATGTTGCCAGCGCGTTTACCAGCGCGTGTGTGATCAAAATATTTTTTTCTGACGATCTTATGCCAGTCCATAGCTATGAAATTATTGTGTTCTCATAGGTTTTTAATGCGCGAACAGAATTTCAAATAATTCGGACATCTGGAAGTGGGTGAAAATTTATTTCAAATATTCCTTCAGGTGAAGCTAGTAAAGCGTGTATAAAAATATCATCGTCAAAAAACAATTTATTATGAACGATTTTTACAGATAAATTATATTTTGCACAAAACCAGCAAGTACATCTAAACGTAAAAAAAAATATTTTAATTTTAATCTGGTTTCATTAATTTTATTAAAAATATGTTATGTATCTATAATGACTATTTATAACAAATAGTTCATTGAATAGAAACCATGATGAGGTTTTTCTCATCTTGTAAGAATTTATAAAAAGTTCATTTAAGAAAATATAATTTCCAAATATAGTGTTTAAATAATAAAAAAACAACAAAAAAACTCCTCAAGCTCTGAAATACAGAAAAAATGATGAAATGCAACTAATTCATTCATTCACAGAAATTTAAAAAAGGCTAAAAAACATTTTTAAAAAATATTTCATTTTCTCTTGGAAATTTGGAAACAAAATCTAAATTTTCTTTGGATTCTGATTTTTGTGACGTATATTATTTATTGATAATTATTATTGAATAACTAACCATTTCAGAAATCGTGTTATTATAATCTCATTGAGTATGTTTCCGTGAAGCTATGAGATCGACAAGTATTACAGAAAAAAAAATCAATATGCTCGATAGTAGAACAATCAATGAAAACAAATTTTGGAGGGACCATCTTGTGGGATACCATACTACGAAAATCACTCTTCATTCCAATTTAAGCTTTATATTTGAGTTTTTGAATTATCTGCCGGAAACTGATTCCCATATTATTTTCCTGTATAACTTTTGAAATTACTTACCTCCGATTCTTAGCACATTTGTCTTCAGAATCGAATGAGTCCTCAATAAATGTTCCCCATCAATTAGTGAAACACTATCCAAAATGGAGAAAAAACAATTATTAAATTGAATTTAATTGATTAAGACGACTGGAGAAGATCCTATTGATAGATTATTTCGAAGTGACTTTTCACTGTGCTCTTCCTCGCTATCAGATGATAATGATTTGAAAAAAAAATTATTGTATTGCAAAACGAGTTAATTTTCAGGCCTTCCGCAAAAATACCTCGATTTACCTCATTATTTACTAACACTTTCTAGCATAGAACTGTATATTCCATCCACTGTCAGATAATTACCGAGATTATCTTTAAGGGACCTTGTGATGGCATACATGAAAGTATATATGGGTTCATACAAGATAATCTAAGGCGATTTCATGCGAGAGAAGTCTATAAAAAACAATGCATGACGTAATCTCATCAGTTTGCTTGGTATCTACGAAAATATTTGCGGTGATACGTAAACTTTTCATCAAATGTGCATAAATACATATTACAAATTGTATTTGTGTTACTTTTGAAATAATTCCACATTTTTTATGTTTTGTATTATTCATGAAATTTACTAGATTTTGACAATCACAAAAGTCTTATCGATCTCTTCAACATGATAAAATTACTTCGCAAGCAATATTTACCTTTTTGTTCATTTCAGGAACAGATAAGAAGGCAAACGAAAAACCACCATACAGCTACAACGCCCTGATCATGATGGCCATCAGGAACAGCCCCGAAAAACGTTTGACACTAAACGGCATCTACGAATACATCATGAAGAACTTTCCGTACTACAAAGACAACAAACAGGGCTGGCAAAACTCGATAAGACACAACCTTAGCCTGAACAAATGTTTCGTAAAGGTGCCCCGCCACTATGATGATCCAGGCAAGGGAAACTATTGGATGTTAGATCCCTCTGCCGAAGATGTCTTCATTGGCGGAACGACTGGAAAACTAAGAAGAAGATCCACAGCGGCATCGAGATCTAGATTGGCAGCTTTCAAGAGAACCTTATCCTTATATTCTCCTTTACAATCCTGTTACTCGCCCTTCTATCCGCCGAATCCTTCCCTCTTCACAGCAGCATACTCGCGATTCAATCCCTACCTTCTTGCACCTAGTGCTGCAGGAATTCTTCCGCGACCAACCCCAATCCAAGTACAGCCCCAGCACTTTAGAGTCGACAAAAATTTGGGGGCGGGATCTTCTCTGGATATCACAAATAACCCATTTCTCAGAGCTCCTCACCCGTTATTCGAAATATATAACAACTTCAGACTAGCTGGGCCCTCCCATTATCCTCTCCAGATACCAATTCCACCCATGCCATTAATGAATAGACCAAGTGTACCTTCTTCTTTGAATTCTCCTGATTCGAGACCACACCCTGAGGGACTTTTGAAGCCAGTGACGATCATAACGAGAGATAGAAATGAATAATTGTGTCGCTTATTTGTGTGGAAGACAGTAACGTGTAAATATGTGGATATTTGTATAAAAGTGTTTGTTAGTTCTGAAACTATTTATTTAGTTTTGCACTTCCTTACTTGAATGAACTAAATCATGCAGTAAATACAACGAAATTGTTGTGCAATATTAAATTTTCTAGACATCGCTTAGTCATATATTTCAATGTTGATAAAAATAATTTGTCACATGCTTAACTGAGCTCTTGTAGATATTATTTTGCACTATGATATAATTGATAAACTATTTATTAAAAACCGACAAAAGAATGAAAGTTCTATCATTGGATCCCTATAAATTGTTTTCTGTTATGGCACCTCGAAAAGTTGTAATGTTCGTAGTGACTGACTGAAACTGCTGGAGGTGGAATACAAGATGTGATTCTGTAGGAACATAAAAGTACTTTCAGTAGTCATATCCCTAGGACATTGATAATAGACGAGATAATTTTATGACAATCGAAAGCTCGTTCCTTGGTAACAGCCCGAAGCCAAAGGCTGAGGGCTGTTACCAAGCAACGAGCTTGAGAAATTTGTCATAAAATTATGAGGCTTTCGTCAATGTCCGAGGGATATTCGGCGGGAAATTTTTTGACAAAAAAATTATAACTCAACACAATGAAACATTTATTTATTTATTGAAAGTACAGTTAGTGAAAGTACAATTATTGAAATTTAACTTAACAGTAGACTCGTTACTGTTCTCTAATATAGAAGATCTATTACCACTCATAATATGTATGATCTTGTTGTGGTGTTCTTGATCGAGATTTAAGTATGGTTTTATAGAATTTTCATTGCTATGACCAGTAATTTTCAGCAATTGTTGTTCTTCTACACACTTTTTGCCAATTCGCTAACAGCAGTTGATCTATTCGAGTGATTTGTTATCTTTTTGTCATTTACATTCAAGCCAATTGCCTCAGCAGCAGATTTACTCCATCCATTCATTGTATTTCTTCCAACAGGTACATTATCGTACCATTTGTCGGTTTCATTTTTCCAGTGTCGATTTGGTTTTAAGAACAGTCGTGGTGAGGTAATATTGTCGCCTCGTTTTGATTTCAGTTGATGAAAAAGACGTACAGGGCAGCTTCGTCTTTCACTATTGGAAACCAACCATTTACTACTTGTACAGCACCTTGGCACTATTTACTGAACACCGGATTGTATTCAATGCGGTTTGTTGGAGAGTCATCGTTATTTTTCTCGATTTGAAAAAAATCCACCAGACAAGCAACTGCCTCTCCTCCTCGCCACGCTAATTCTACAGCAGCAATATGGTTCAATTTACGCATAAGACCTTCAGGAGTATTTTCACCACATAGCAATATTATTTTTTTAACTTCAGACAAATTTAACGAAACTGAACTGGACTTACGTTTACATGAATCTGCTTGTAGTTTATTCCTGATTGCATCGCGGGCATCTCGGCCTGGTTTAAATACTATATTGTTAAACGGGTCAATCATAATATTAAAGTCATTATAGTACTTTTCTTGCAAAAGTTTGCACGAAACGTTCCACATTGTCTTCACCGTTGCTTCTTAAATTCGGTCCGTCTTTCTTTCTCATATTGACCGCCCAATCTTCTAGTATTAACGCCAATTCTTCTAAGCTTCTATGTTCATTTAATTCATATTCTCGTTCGCAGCAAAATTCCATAAATATTCCCCAACTATATTTGTGACTGTAGCTTGTATTTCTGGGAATTTTTTCTTTGATTAGCGCATTTATACTTTGAACATTCGCATTGCCAAAACGTGACATTTCGAAATTTATTTGGAATCTTTGGATCTTCTTCCACATTGATTGTCAAGTGTAGCCTAATAGGCTCTTACTCTTCCAACGGGATTATTTGGAATGAAGTTGTCAAACTCAATCGTGTTATCATAGTGATTGATAATTGCCTGAATGCAATTATCAGTGTAATGTTGACATGATTGGGTGAAATTGTTTCATATGACACAAAATGACAAAATTTTAATGGTTGTTAGAACTGTAAAAAAAAAATATGTGAAAAGTTTTGTGACAGTTATTTGTGAAATTTACCGTGAAGTAAAACATATAGAGGACCCAGAAGTTTCCCACTACAAAATTAATCAGACAGCACGGAATATTCCTAGAATATTCTCTAAATATCCGAAAAGAGAGGAGTATATTCCGAATATACATGGAATATTCCTAGAATATTCACATGCCTCTAGCATATTCCAGGAATATTCCAGTAGCATTTTCCTGGAATATTCTCGAGAGAATGTACCACGAATATTCTCGTGAGAATATTCCTGTATGAATATTCATAGAATATTCCTGTGTGAATAATCATGGAATAATCATGTATGAATATTCATAGAATAATCAAACTTGAATATTCTGTATTGTATATTCATGGAATATTCTCCCTTATTTCTATGGAATGAACACCAATCACCATTTTCGATTTCAAAATATGGGAAAAGTATGAGAAAAAGTGCGAATAGATGTATTTTATTTTTAAACAGAATTTTTGTGCGGACAAGCTGACAAAAATATACTACTGTACTGACCAAATTATAATTGGTCGGAAAATATCGAAGTACACTTTCACGACCAATCATAACCATTCCGCGCGCGTCAGCGACTGTTGATCATCCGGTAGTCGTAGCTTTACCCGATGGCAGAGCTGTAAAGTTGAATGCATTTTAAATTGACATTTGCCAACTTTGTTATTTTTGCTGGTATGGGTTACTTTTGCATATTTGTATGTGAAACTACTACTATGTTTGGAATTGTTTAACACATATTCTTAATAATCTCCACAGTGTGATGAATACACTTTTATGTTACCATTCATTCCATTCCATAAAAATTTCATTTGTTTATCACTGATCATTTCATTTCCAAGGCGTTTTCTACGAAATGCCTAAAAGAAAAAGAAGCAGTGCTTGGTATAAGGAAGTACACCAGGAAACTGAAAATATTCTCAATACAATTTTCACATAAACTCCGTCACAGCATGCAAAAGGATAGTTAAGTAATCAAGTTGAAACTATTAGTGATAGAATGGATTCAAGTTATTCTGATTCAAATAGCAGTAGTTCGATCTTGCAATTCTTGTTTTTCAGAGATATCCCTGTGGTGATAGAAGGAACGGGTTGATGAAATATGTGTTATTCTTATAATAACTATATAGAAATAGACCTGTTCAAATTCATGTTGTTTTATTTCATTGTAGGGAAGGGGTGCGCAGTCTGCGGAAGTCAAATGTTTTTTATTTCTGAGTGGAACCTGCAATTCCAATCCCCAAATACTCTGAGTGAAACAATTACGTATTGCACTACTACATAATTTTAGAAATGAAGTTTTGTTTCTTGGCGAATGTGAGCAAAAACATCGCTTGAATTGTCAGGCATAATTGTAAAAGTTCATATTATTGATGTGAAAGTGCCATTCAAGATTTTATATTTGAGGATACTCATGTGGGGAAACAGTTGTATTTTTCTTCATTATCTTAATTTCTGGAATTTCAGGGAATGGTCATTTTGTTCTGAAAATCCTTCAGGATATTTAGGGAATATTACTATCATATTCCGGAATTACTTTGAATATTCTCAGAATATTCATATAGAATAGGTTCTTGGAATATTCTGGAATACCTTTTGGAATATTGGAATATTGTTGGTATATTCTGGATATACAAGGAATAAACCCAGAAGATATTCCAGGAGTATTCTTTCTGGAATATTTTGGGAATATTCTGGATATTCCGGGAATATTCCCCATGGAATATTCAAGGAATATCTAAAATTTTCCCCACCAGCACATTCTAGGAATATTCCAAAAAATATATGTATATCCCTGGAAGATTTAGGAAGATTCGAATATCCCGAAAATAATATTCTATGAATATTCATGGAATATCCAGTGCTGTCTGGGTAGCGCCACCACCTTGAGTAAACAAGTAACACCAGTCGAAAGACGGCCATTTCCTTCAACATAATCTAAGAAATCAATTCTTTTGGTTAATTACAAACCCCATCGAACAATAAGGTCTACAAATAAAGAAAAAAGGCTAGGAAGCCCACTCCTAAAAGCGAAATCATGGAGATATCGTTATGTTACCTAACCTTAAAAAAAATTAGTTATAATATTCCTTTTTTCCCATAAATTTCCTTGGGTAAGTCCTAAATTTCATAGTATCAGTTGACTTTTACAACTAGAAATGCATATGCGAAACATTGTATGAAGTTCAATGAACTTAGAGATGTGAACTCTAATAAATAGAGGAAAGTGACCAAATATGGAATACCGTTTTGATTTTCAGGCATAACTTTCACAAATTTTATAAATAAAATACTTTTTGTGGTAATTTTTAACAATCATATATTTGCACTTAAGTTTGTAACAATTTTAGATTATTTTGTTCAGTTTGAGGTAAGAAAAATTTTCAAAAACTAAATAAGATAAAGGTACCTATATATGGAATAGGTACATACCCCAAATATGAAAATAACGAAAAAATTAACCTTAACTTATAAGAGACTCTTTGAAAACTTTGGTATAATAAAGAAATGAACACAAATTATTTACAAAAATCGCAAATCCAGGTATCAAACTCTGGCCCAGCGCAATCATTATGTGCCCAGAGCCCACACATGAGGCACTTGATCCATGTTTCCCCATGAGTGTCATTCGAGCCATGCCAGTCGCACCAAATGGATTTTTCAACTGATTACGACATGCTAACATGTACGCCATTCTTCGAACATCATTTCTCGTCAAGCCATGAAATTTGCTCTCCATCGTCAAAATGTAGTCTACCAAAAGATTTTCAAGGGTTGTCCCTAAGACAGTTTTCCTTCCGAGTGTAGTAGCTGCGGCTTCTTCTGGAGAAAATTCGTTTTTCTGACATAAACGAAACAAAGTAGATCTTGGCACATCGAAGTGTTTTGCAGCTTTCAAATAACCCATTTTTTTTCTCGTACTAATTTTATAGCTTCTGCCATATGCTCTGAATTCCATTCTTTTCGCTTTGTTTTCCAATTGACGCCCGCCATTCTGATGAAAACCGAAAAAAAATATAATTAACAAAGTCATTAAGTCAGCTGATACGTCACAGTGTCCAATTATGGAATAGTCCATAATTGGACACTGTGATCCGTCCATATTTGGATTTTCCAACTATTTCAAACTGATATTCACATATTTATATTTCAGAAAGTAATACTATCTAATACCGCTAAAACATACTTAAGAACATCTAAAGAGTCTCTAAAAGTTATAAAAACAATACTGTGTGCACTTTCTGTACGAAAAATAATTATTTTTTACGTACCTTAGGAAGTTATGCGGCAGCGATAAAACAAAACACTGTCACTACGACGAAAGGGCTAGCTCGACAGACATGCTACAACTTGTACGCGTAAATGGGAGTAGAAAGATACAGAAAATCACTGTTTATTGCGTGTGTGTGTTTGCATTTGAGAAAAATGGGGGTATTCCATATTATGGATACTATTCCATATTTGGTCACTTTCCTCTATTAATTTCTGTGGAGAGTTTTTCCCCACTCCAATTTTCTAGAACTCCACTATGAGAAGATGGACTATTTCAAAAATATCCAAAAGAAACACTATTGTCTTATGATCATGAGACAATATAAACTGACATTATAAACAAACCTGTTTCCATCGAAATGAATTGTCAGCAACTGTCATAAACATCCAAATAAGCCGTCAATTTAGGAAAAGTCTTCGCCTTTATAACAAACCAACTGTGGATAACATATTGTATTGCATTTAGGGTCTTATTAGCATATAAAACACTCACACGTGAGCTGCGCTCTAGTGTTGCTTTTCTTTCATGTTTTATATGGCTAATAAGAGACTCGTACAACACATAACTATTTTTTTTGTCACTTGAACAGATGACTCACATCAACTAATATACAGAGTTATTTTTGAATTCAATGTTTTGATTTTTGAAATAAAAGTATTTGGATTCTGTGATTTTGCTCCACTCAAATATATCGAACGAAATACATTTATTTGTTCCTACTTAAGGTGTATATTGTGGAACATTATTGTTTCTTATATTACTTTTTATGTCGACGTTAAATGGAAAGACTAAAGCTGGATTTATAGTAAGTCAGACTGTATACGTAACAAACTGACTGTAAAACATTATTCAATTTATAAATCGACGGAACGGAATTTTTGCGCATGGGTAGAGGTGATGAGTGACATTCATCATACGAAGTTGCAACCTACAAATTAGACGAATCATAAACAGCCTGTGTTGGTTTGGATTTGTATTATATTCTGAATAAGTATCCATGCTTCGTTTTTCGTGTCACAATGGAGGAATGCTTCTTGGTGCCGTGGGACTGTTGTTGTGTGCAGTAGCATTGGAAAAGTGTCGACAAACTCGAAGAACAATAAGAAGGCGACCAAGGCGTTATTAAACAAGACGCTTAAACCGTAACAGAAAAGGAGAGAATGCCTATAATTATTTTTAAAGATGGAGACTGTTGATCAAGATTAGTATAATTCTAATTGGGTCGTAAAAAATACTCAAACAGAAGCAGTCATTAGATGAACTCTGGGACAAAAACAGAATATTTTCTTCATTTAATCATTAAATTGCTGCTTTTTCGTCAATTGGATTCTGCACCAACCACTTCTCGGAAGGGTGAGCCTGTTGGGTACTTTACCCTCAATAACCCAGTGTTACATACAGTGCGGTCCGTAAAAGATAGCCTTAAAAATTCCCATTATTTTGTACTCTGTGAGGTTAAACTATACAGTGCGGTTCACAGGTATGGAATGAATTCATTTTTAGCGTTATTATGGATTCATTTGAAAAAACCTGAAACGGGTTGTTTTTTATTGCCAATTTGACAATTTATATTATGCAAATATTACCCCCTTCTTGCACCCCCTCTGATTTATGAGCACCCCCTCAAATATTTTAAATGAGAAGGGGTGTCGGGTGGCACTTTGTTCGAAAGGGATTCTCATTCTCTGTTCAGCATTATTGAGTTTTTCAAATTAGGTGCAATCATAACTGAGAAAATTTATTTTGAAAATGTAAATTTTGATTCTTTACGTAGAATGAAGGAAATAATGTCACATAATATTTAGGGAGTATTTTTCAATTTATTTCACAATTGAATTAAATTTACTTTTTGACAATAAGCAAGTCGATTTTGGAATTCTCGTACAACATTTTGTAGGACCTCAGGGGTTATGTTGATAATTTCTTACGTTTCCTAGATTTTTAATCTGAAATATTGTCTGGTTTATTGAAATATACTTTTGATTTTGAATAACCCCATAAAAAGTAATCGAGAGGAATAAAATCGGAGGATCCAGGCGGCCATTCAATCGTTCCGGAAGAAATCAACAACATATCCCCTGTGGTCCTACAAAATGTTGTATGAGAATTCCAAGATCAACTTGCTTATCGTCAAGAAGTGAATGGTGGTCATTTCGAACATTTGGATTGATTGTAAAATATATTGAAAAATACTTCCTGAACAATATGTGACATTATTTTCTTCATTCTACGAAAAGTATCAAAATTTTACATTTTCAAAATACATTATCTCAGTTATGATTGCGCCAAATTTGAAAAACCTAATATCGCTCAACAGAGAATGAAAATGCCTTCCGAACAAGGTTCCACATGACCCCCCCCTCTTCTCATTTAAAAAGTTTTGAAGGGGTGCTCCTAATTCAGAGGGGTGCAAGAAGGGGTTGATATTTTCATACTGTAAATTGTCGAATTGACAATAAGAATCGACCTGTTTCAGGTTTTTATAAATAAATACATAATAACGCTAAAGATGAATTTATTCCATACCTATGGACCGTACTGTATTATGTAACGCAGATTTAACTGACGAATTCATTTCATTTCCTTAAAACTGGGGCCATTGGCCAATATATGTTTCTTCTTACATATTTGTGTTGTCCGCTTGAACATAATTTCGACACGTTTTGTGAGTTCAGCGCATTTTGTTTTTGTACCATGTTGATTCACCAATATTATTGTTTAAAATTGAGCTACAGGCTCGTTCTCACGAGTCGATTTTAGTTGATAAACTTGAGTGGATCAACTTAAATTGAAATGAATTTTTGTTCACACGTGTAAACGAAAATTGATTCGGTGGAAATCAGAGAAATTTTGTCAAAATTTGTCAAAAAATCTAGAAAACGTCGGTTTTGGGTCAAGAATTGGGAATTGCGAAGAGATAAATTGGGCGTTTCAGGAACCCTGCTCAAGGAGCTGGCTTTGGAGGACATGGATGCATACAAAAATCTTTTGAGAATGTCCGAGAACAATTTGAATGACTCATTTCCAAGATAAGTAGCAAAATACAAAAACAACTCGACTGCCTACAGGTCACACGCTTCAAACGCGTTTCAACTTGTCTGAAAATCGCCTATGACGCATTAGTTGATCAATAACAAACTTTTTGTAAGCCACAATAAAATAATTTGAGGAAAGTTAGAATAGTTTTCGTCATCGCGCTGACTCTTCCACGGTCACTTCAAAATTAAAGAAAATTGTCTATTGAAAACGCATAACCCATTTCATATTGAATGAATATCATTCACATTTCACGTTACAGATAAAACGAACTTTTTGTAAGCCACAATAAAATAATTTGAGAAAAGTTAGGTTAGTTTTCGTCATCGCACTGATCAATCCACGGTCACTTCAAAATCAAGGAAAATTGTCTATTGAAAACGCATAACCCCTTTCATATTGAATAAATATAATTCATGTTTCACGTAACATTAAACAAAGTTTTTGTAAGCCACAATAATTTTTTTTTAGGAAACTTAGGTTAGCTTTTGTCATCGCGTGTAATGGTAAATTTTGAAGGTTATTGTAATTTGTAGTGACTTTTATTGAATGCTAACTGTGGATATCACTTATGGAGATAGCAAGAACGTGGCAACCATCACCACATATCACAATCAAGAGCCTGCCACATTGAAGTTTTCATGGAAGTTACCAAAACGTCATCGAAACTATCATACTCTCTTGAAAGTGACTGTGAATTCTAAGTGATATTTAAGTGGTACAGGATGGTTACCGAAACACTTATTTTCCACTTTTAAGTTTGAAAACTTTTAAAGTGATTTGCTCAGTGGCCATAATGTTTCAGACACCTCAAATGACACTAATAAGTTATAGAACTGTGGAGTGGCTACCATAGATGGGAATTACGTGACTACGACCATACACATATAAAATTTCAGTCATTCTTACTGTATAGTGGTAGATTTGGTGGTGATTACGTGATAACCACCGAGTCGAAGTTGCAGTATCAGTTTCCGTCACTATAATGCTGCTTGGGAAGATGATTGAATGACTGAAAGTGGTTCAAAATTGACTTGCAAAATGTCACCTAAACCCTAAATACACTACGTGCTTTGAGTGGCTTTACGAACACTGAGCACAGTGCTTTGGGAGAGCTCTGGGGACAGTCCAGTTTCCAGTCTCTTCCGTGAGGTTGTGGATCAATGCGTCATAGTCACTTCTCACATCAACATATTCAATAGTGGGTAAAAAAGATAATGAATTCCAGAGAATATGAAGGTTAGGTTGCGTGAAGTTTGATGAGTGTGCTGGCATTTGAAAGTAAAAAACAACAATTCTTATTATAAGTGACAGTAGGAGACTTTTTTGGGCCGAAATATAATTCAAATGTTTTCAAAATCAATTTAGAGATTTCTATGACTGGAATTCAAGAACAGCCTTTATTTCTGGTGGAAATCTGAGGAGAAGTATTCATTAGTGAATATATAATTTCTGTCAATTAGTTATTCTATTTGTTGAAATAAAGTTATGTATTGGTTTCAAATATTTGAATCGTAGCTCAATGTTGATTTATCTGCCAACTTATTTCAATGGAAAGAAACTGCTTATGAAATTTTATTGATAGACAATGGAAGCAGAATTGAATAGGATGTTCCCGAAGTAGGTACTGAAACAAATGAAATACGGCATCTTTCCAAATAAAATTTTACCAAAATTTAGTTTTTTTTTTGTCAAAATAAAACAATACATTTGAAATGGAGGAGTAGTAGGCCACAACTTTCCACAAATCACTTTCAACAAATGTATTTGGCTGAAATGATATTTATTCTATACACTCGTTTTTATCCCTGTGATAGCAACTAGGGAAATAGTCAACAATTTCTATTTTAATTAATACACACATTTCGAATAAATAAAAGAGTATCATTTGAAATAAAGAAGATGGCATTATCCCCTTTTATTGTTTTCATGAAATCGCGTGAATGTTGACCCCATCGCCAATTTTTGTTTTCACCAAAGATAAAATAGTGAACTGTCCATATATTGTTGTCTCCGTCTTTGGAAATCATGAGAATTGATTTAAAAAAAAAAATTTCATGCTGGCAGCAAATGTCAATTTGGCGCATGATTAAAAAATCTGCCTGACTCTATCTAAGAGAGCAATAATTTATTAAAATTTAAAAAAATTTTACGTAGAAGTCAAAAAATTTGAGCAAATATGAATTTTATGCATATTCCTGTTTGATGAAGCCTAACGTGAGTAATTAATTGGAAAATATCGATGAAAAGTACAAGGTTGTGTTGTCACCAGGTATCATGATTAAATTACTACCTCCATTCAATAAGTCGCTAAACATGATTATCTTTCAAGGTCAGTCTCATTTTTTTTTCTGTTCATGCAATCTGCATGCTCTACTGGAAATATAAGACAGATTTTGGAATGCTTTTGGCCGAGGTTGACGAACTGGCAGGCGCGTAATATATGATTCCTTATGCCTGCGCTGAATCTTAACCTACACGTAAACTTTTTAATAGTGATTGGAAGCAAATTTTTGTAAATGAATTTCGGTCCTTGACAAGTGCAGAACGGCAATTGAGTAAGTTGTTGCAAGTAACAGTTATTTCAGTTATTATTCTTGAAAAACAAAGCAGATACACAATACTGATGAACATTTTACAATCAATGTGTTGAAAAAGTTTTCGTCATCTCTTGATCCATTTGTTTTCGCACATCTAGAATAATGCGTCCACAATTTCATTGTGGATGTGAATTTATGTCGACAGCCAACACCAAACATAAATGCAGAATTTTTCAACTGGTTATTCTCTGTGGGGAGTCTTCGTTCGATTTAAATTCAGTGATAAATTGATCTCATGATATTTCTCATTTTATAGGGGTGTACTCAAAAATAAAAAATCGCCGTTGAGTACAGTTGATATTTTCCACTGAATTTATAATTGCTCCTATTGTAAGAAGTTTTTTCGGTTATGTTAATGTCATTCCACGATAGTTTCTAATTCTTTGAGACATGTACAAGTCATATGTGTCAACAATACTTTGTGAAATCAATTTTTCTACTGGATGCATCATTGGTATTTTTTTCTCAGGAAATAAAATATAAAAGTCGTTTAAATTGAAAATCTTGATATCCCCACAATTATTGCTGTACAAAGAATATTTATTGAATAATATTACAATTCCGATATTCTAATGGAAGTCAAATACTGTCTAAATATGTTTTATGGTGGCAGTACACTCCGTCAATTTTTTTTGGTGTTCTCTTTTCTGGAAGAAAAAATAATTCGTTCCGATCTATTCTGAGAAGGCGAATCAGTTGACTTCCACATGAATGTTACTGCGTTTTTTTAATTTTCAATAACGGAATCAAGGCATTTTCAACTTGTCAGTAACGTACCGTGGAAAAATGTTCTGTCTAGATAATATCCCAGCTGATTTTATCTATGCCATCAGTTGAATCAAACTGACATATATTGTTGAGCTTCGATCTTGTGAGCCCGTTCCCAAATGTTCCAGTGAAAAAAACACTTTAGGTCATACAATAAATTTGGAATATGATAATACACTCATCAAAATATACAAACTGAAACTGAATAATACAATGGGCATGTTGAACATCTGCTTCAACGAAACTTGTTTTAAATTCAAACTGATTTCTATAGAACACATTTCGGAATGGCATTGGGTTCCCTGTTATCGCCATTAGTTACTAATATTTTTATGAAAAATGTTGTGGAAACCTATCCAATCCGCACGAAAGCTTGGTTTGAAAGTATGTAATTTGGCAATATGGCAGGGATGAGTTAGTCATTCAAATATATCAATAGAAAAAACCCTACAATAAAATTCACGGAAGAAATAGAAAAGAATAACCAAATCCTCCGTTCAGTATCAAGAAAGGTGTCGTTGAAACCCTTATTAACCGACGAAACCAAAAAGGAGGTTCTCTAGTCGACGCGTATATTTATTTTTTTTTATAAATTTTTTATGTATGATCACGCATAACTTTTTACTGAGACGTCCGATTCCGATAATTCTTATTTCAGTGGATAGGGTGTACTTCAAAGTTGGTCCCATTTGAATTTGAAAGATGAAATCCACCCCTAAGGGTAGCAAAATGAAGGATATTAATCACTCACTCTCTGAATTCTGGTCCGGTAACCGATTCTATCAGGCATAACTTTGTACTGGGTTCTTCGATTTGGATGATTCTTCTTTTGATAGATAGGGTATACCTCATGTTTGGATTAAGAATGGAATTATCCACCCTTACGGGTGGAAAAATAGGTGATAATTGATATTTCACTTGTGAACATTGGCACACACATACGTAGTTGACAAAGACAGATCGCTACTGACATTATTTTTGTTCCACATTCGTCAAAATCATTATATTCTATGAGAGGATGGAATGATATACAAAGTAATGCAATCAACTAACCAGAACAACAAAAATAATGTATATTACAACAAATAGTAAGAGTAGATAATCATACTATTTAACTGGTAATAGTTGAAGTATGGTGGGTAAGTAAGTATTTTGGAACCAATCAAAAAACAAGTAGGTAGTACTTAGTAGATTTTAGCCACAAAAAATTTGAAAATAAAAACTTTTTAACAAAAAATTAAACCGACGAAATACGGAACTGAAAAGTAAAAAATAAAATAAACCTTCTTAGTCTCAGTAACTAAGCTCTCAAACTAATGTGAGTAACTAATTTTGAGTCGGCGCCAAACGAACAATCAATGAAAATCATTAAATTACTTCAAAAAAATTATCAGAATGTCACCGCGCAACTCGATGCCATCATTTTACGCCTTACCCAATTCATTTGCTTATTTGTTTGGCACCGACTCAAAATTAGTTACTTACATTAGTTTAGGAGCTCAGTTACTGAGACTAAGAAGGTTTATTTTATTTTTTAATTTTCAGTTTCGTATTTCGTCGGTTTAATTTTTTGTTAAACAGTTTTTTCACATAGCAATATACTGTCTATCCATTAAATCCATCCATAAAAATAAGCAACCAGTACAACACAGCACAGCCTTGAAGCAAAATGTCTATACCAAGTACGTTCTCCAGGCGCAGGCCCATTCCGTCAGGAATGACTTTTTCAAGAGTTGAAGACATATTGCGAACTAGGTCATTCCTTTCTAATACAAAGAATTGTCATCGTGCGAGAGCTCTTAGAACTGAAGATTAAGATGTCAATGTGTTGGCTTATAACAGTATCCATCCACATGTTTCTATCCTTTTTTTTTGCAGAAGTTGGTGTGAGTAAATCTACTGTACAGAGAATTCTGAAGAAAAAATAAGTACCACTCATTCAAAATTCAGTTGGTACAAGTTCTTCAACTACAAACTCTGAACGACGACTTGAATTCATTGCTCATATTCAGGTAACAGTACCTGATAATCCCAACATATTCAATGAAATTTTGTAGAGGGATGAATCGCGGTTCCACAATAATAATAATAATAATAAACTTTATTTTTCACTTGACAATTACATTTCATATTGTATTGGAATCGTCAATAGTAACCTACAAAAAAAGATATATATTCCTCTAGACTGTGAAAACAATTACATGGGAGAAAGTGTTTCAATAATTTCTTGAACATAGCCAAAGTTTTACAAATCTTTATTGTTGTTGGCAATAATTTGAAAATTCTGGGAGCCAAGAGGTAAGGAGAATTGTAAGCTAGTTTAGCCCTTACCAAATGGAACATATATGTCATTTTTGTATCTAGTATCCACATTATGTATTGCTTTATTGGAAACAAATATTTGGTCCATATTTTTGTAGACATACAAAGAACATTCAAATATAAAAAGACTATTCACTTATAGGAATCCTTAGCATTTCTCGTAATGACCTTTTTGAGCCATAAAGACGTCTTTCCAGTGGGAGGATATGCCCCAGAAACCACAGGTCATACCTTAGTCTGGAGTCAACCTCCTGAGATAATACAATGTTAGCAATTGATCCAAATTCAAAACTTGTTTCAAATTTTTCATTTGATAGGATAATGTGATCAGCTTTTTCATTGGAAGTTCGCAATGGTTATGCCATTCCAAACATTTGTCAATGGCGAAACCCAAGGACTTGGTGCCTTCGTTTTCTGCGATGACTGGATCAGAGTATTCATTTGTCCGAAAGCTGATGGTGGCACAACTTCTCTGATGATTGTGGAAACGAATTGAAACCGTTATGAAAGACTTACACTTATCCTCAAGGGCCGAATCATTTCTATTGGATACAATATGATTCATGTATCGTCTGCGTATAGTATAGAATTGATTTATCCAAATCGTTAACGTAAAAAAGGAATAATATTGGACCTAAAATGGATCCTTGCGGGAGTTGGATTTGTAAATCGACATAACAGTCATTAGTTCTGTAGAAAATCTCCATTGTAATTTTTAAACCATATTGGGGTATGAACGTATGGTGCGAAATGCTCAATGGCCCCATCATAGAACTTTACTTCTTCAATGAAAATTTCAATGGGCTGCGATATTAACATCTTTTGCGAAATGATTTGATTCAATTGATGAAAATATTGCATTAGCAGAACGGCCAGGAATTTGGTGGCAACAAGATGGTGCTCCCCCTCATAATTTATAGGTTGTTTAGGTTTCCATTCGGTGACCAGCTTGTTCCCCAGATTCATCAGCGCTTGATTTTTTTCATTGCAAATTTTCAATTTCAGATTTTTTCTTTTGAGTTAGGGCCTTTTCAGAATATCTATCAGATGTAGTTCAATGTCCAGCGTGGCTTTAGCCGGGGAAGTAGTTTTTTCTGTTAGACATTCACAAAAAATAACTTCATTTTAATCGTGGATTTTTCAATTCACAGAAAAATCTTTCTATCAATATCCAATTGAGAATGTTTCCCTTTTCAACATGAATACCCCACAAGAGGTTATCTTGACGATGGAAGATAGTGACTAAAGTTTATCTTTCAGTCGCAGATGATTCCACATCTGATTTTATGAACATCCTGTTCATATTTTCAACAAATTCATTGGGTAATTTTAAAGTTATTATTTTCTACTCCTCTGAACTGTATCGCCGTTTTGAAGCCTGTCTCGTGTCTAATGGGCGTCACTTCGAACAATTTTTATGACTTATATAGGTTCTATTCTTATGATTTGATACATCTATTTGATACATCCAGAATAAACCTCTTTCAATTTTTTCATATTCAAAGTGATTTTCCAGATACTGAATTCCATAAAAGAAACTCAAAACTGCAACCATTATTTTGAACATTCAGTATATTTTAACAAATTCAATAACGCCGTAACCTTATTAAAAAATATATGAAATAAAATTGGAATTCAACATAAATTTTGAATAAGTGATGATAAATAGGGTGTACTATTGAAAAAAAGTTATTCTGTAGCACTTTCATCAAACACCCTGTACATTTCATAATCATACCAAAATGTAGCTCTAATGATATCCTGAAACTTTTGTGAAAAACATTTTCATCAGTCTATTTCAGGAAGACAGGTATTGCCTGTCAGATTGAATTTAGGACGCTGGGTATATTTTTCTATTAAAACTACCTAAAATTATTGTTTGCACTTCTGGAATTGGTTATTATTGATGGGCTTTATTACAATTTTGAATATATGACATGACCTCATCAGATAATCCCAAATTATTGCCGGTTTATTTCGCTCTCAGGAAAACCGTGTCAAACGGGTAGTAAGCGGTCAAATGGAGCTGCAAGAAACTTAGTATCCCATCAATCTCCAACGTCATCATTCGGCATTCAACCGCGATCCCTCATGCCATCGAAGAATTTAAACGCTGCCGACAGACCGACCCCATCGATCAAGTGCTACCAACACAATCTGAGATAACAGAAAGATATATTCACGTTTACATGCTATATAGAGACCGATCAACTGTTTCATTGTGAATGTTTTGATCCATTTCATCCATTTCTTGAATATAATCACCTTTTTCTAGATACTGGAGCGCTCTGTGAATTGAAAATTAATTCAATAGGGCTCGAAAAAGTAAACGGTTTAATGATAAATAATAAGTATATTTCTATAAATATCAAAGTATTGTTACGGTCTGTTTTCAGGTCGGTATTTTAAATTGAGCAACTGTTTCTAATAATGCGAATTACTATTTTCAGTGAACCTTTCCTTGTTTCTACAAATAATTTGGATGTTCGACCTCAGATAAACGTAGAAAATACCTGAATAGTCAGTCGTTCGATATGTCAACGAATACAGCAGTGAGAACCGACAATAGGTCGCTAATTATAACTAATATTTAATGTAATGAAAAAGGATGGCCAATCGAGGTACTCCACTTGGAGTATTTCGCGCATTCCTATACGAGAGTTCCATTTAACATTTTTAAAAACCGAATCAGTAGCAAAAGATTTCAAGCGAGAGCACAGTGGTGTCTACTTTCATTTGAAATTACGTTCTGATAATTTTATTGAATATTACCCAAGTGTGGGGATTAAATCTCTGTGTTCGTTTCTGTGATTATCAAGATTATTTGGTATCTGTCTCCTCACTTTAAGAGGGATATAAGCTGAAATCAGACTCTGAGGCCACACGCCATCCAAGGTATGAATCAATTACCATTTATCTCGGATCATGGAATAATTCTTCTCCTTTTCATTTATCAGGCTTTTTTCAATCCGTCATTGGGTACACTCTCGGGAATCCCGCGCGAGGAGGAATCTTCACAGGACCCGCTGTAGTCCTTAGAAGTAGAGAACCACCCTCAGTGCTTGCAGTTCATGGGGTTGCAGGGATTTGGATGAGTTCCCATTTCATTTCAATTTGCCCATTGCCTTCAACCACCGATTTCGAAACCATATAGGAAAATACGTATCCACCGCTTAGTTTCTTCAGTTGTAGAACTGTCACAACCCCTAGTACGTACTGGGCTAGGAATTTTAGCCCTTAAAACTGACTGTTTTGTATAAATAACGTTCTGGTTAATATAAACTTTTCTCATTCTCCATTCAAACTGGGTTTATTATCAACGTAACTATTGTCAAGAACGTCCCCTTCTCCACTGAGCTATCCAGTGTTCCACCCTACTTTTCAATACTGGCTAACAGGTAGATCACTATAAATTTTTGGTACAATTTATTATGAGAACACTTAAGAAATAACTATACTAGCTTCAATTCTTAAAATTACCACTGCCAGAAAAAACCGTATCAATGGCGCCCAACGTGGGGCTCGAACCCACGACCCTGATATTAAGAGTCTCATACTCTACCGACTGAGCTAGCCACAATTATTTAGATTTGGCTCCGGAATTTTATTTTGATGAATATTATCGTTTCAAATTTCATTTGGATATTGGATATTGGTTGAAAATCAACTCAACATTCGTAAGATATTCTCCAAACTGACAAAATATTACTTGCAAAAACATTAATGGGCGTAATATTCATAATAATTTATACTATTATACAATATCTCTAGTTTAATAAAAATAGATACCAATATTGGATTTTAGAAGTCCTATTTTATCCATGAAGGGCTCATCATAAGTTAAATATTGCGAGACGACAGTAAATCAGCAAAATTACTTGTAATTTTGCCAATTTCGATAGTCGAATCAATGAAACGGAAAATTCATTAAAACTTCTGAACCCACCAAAAAAATTGTTATATACAATTATTCAAAATCAGAAACATAGGTGATGTAGCAGATAGTTTGTTAAACCCAAATATTTTTTTTCATTTCAGTTTTTTTATATATTCAGAAAAATAATTATTTCTTGAAAATTTCCTTATTCTTTTAGATTTTTGTAGGTTTCTTTATAATCTTGCTATATTTATCACAATATTGTATATTTGTGTCATCAAATGTGTTTCCTGTTATAAATAGTGAGTAATAGAAAAATAAAACTGTACAAAATTTCACTGAAATTATGAGTATTAGTGTTTTTTCCAGGAGATTTGGCTTAGTGAGTTTTCGAGTTGCCGCTTACGGAGTTTGCCATGAGAACTGGGATTTTATTGATAGTTTCCTGTAATAGTTCAGTCTGTGAAGGTTTTTTGCCTACAAGAGGTGAGGTAGAAACGATTTTTCTATATGCTAATAATTTCCGGGCCCTGATGAAAAAACCAAGGGAGGAGAAGAGCGAGGCTCGCCATCTTGGATTGAAGGTACATTCTTTAAAATAATATGTTAATGGTTGACCCTACGACATAAAAATTGGAAACAAATTCCCTGCACTTTTTGTATTAACACTTTTTTTGTAAGTCTGATTTGTAACGAGTTACAGCGGTGGAAACGTCAACATCCTTCAATCATCCAATTCCTCGTTTTTCTCATTTTAAGAAATTATTTGTAGATATTCACTAACTATATAAATATAATTTTGTAAATTTAAATTCAATGCATTTCCACACCACAATGAGGTGAAATTAACGGCGCTTTTTTTGAAATTGTGGTATCCCCAGTAGACATAATCCGCAGATGTTCTTGTTTTCGCAGTTGAGTACGACTCTTATTCCGTGATTTGTATCCCCTAGAATATTCTATTATTTCTTGTTTTGTGATGGTCCTGATCGGTTGATATTGATGTCTTCATAATCATCTTCGTTGTCACTGTTATCTTCTTACCCATTTTTCTCACTGAGAATCTGAGCTTCTAGCCATGTCATTACCTCATCTTTGTCGTCGCTCTCGATGATGATCTCTGGTGTATTCTCGCAGGATTCACCATTGCAGAATCCGCATACAATAGAACACTTTTTCAACACTTTTTTGCAGCCACAAACTCCACCTCATCCCTCTTTGGTACCAAATTTCGTTCATCATCCGAGGTAGCGGAAGAATTTGCGAAAATCTTTGAGGCAACCCACACTACCGAACCATCTGGAAACTTCCCTTCGATGCTCCCAAGACTGGCAATAGAAATAACAGGCACTGGTTTTTCCTAGCAAACAGGAATACCTGAAAAGATTATCACATAGAAAGTCCCCGGGACTCGACAATATATCCGGATCAGTTCTGACCAAATGTGCCGCAATACTTGCTGAACCCTCAGCACACATAATGCAAACTACGTTTGATACTGCAACCCTCCCAGCATCCTGGCTGACTTCGTCAGTAACCCCCATATTCAAAAAGAGTGATAAACTCGACCCCAGTAAATACTGTCCGATTAGTCTCACCCCTATATGTTGATTTCTACCTGGCCGATCCACTGGAGCTAACCTTCTTGAATGCTCACCTCATTGGACAAGCCTTGTCGATCAAGGGCAGCCAATTGATATTATGTACTTGGACTTCTCGAGAGCGTTCGACCGAGAACCACACAAACGAGTACTTTTGAAACTGGAAAATTTTGCTATCCGTGGATCACTACACAGATGGGTAGAAGGGTTCTTCAACAACAAAAACTTCAAGGTCCGAGTGGGCGACTCGTATTCCACCTGGCACAAAGTTCTCTCTGGCGTCCCCCGGCGGTCTGTCCTGGGCCCCATTCTATTCCTTGTATATACGTCAGATATACCTTCAATTCTGCACTGCTCTCACTCCCTCTACGCTAATAATACCAAACTATTATGCAACCCTCTTGACGAACCGAATCGCCTACATCCCAATTTGGCACGCCTGGAAGACTGGTGGGAGGACTGGTTAATCCCTCTCAACCCTTCCAAATGTACAGTCTTGCATATCGGTTGCAACAACCCGGACATCCGTCATCACATTGGCAACGTACCAATCCAACCACTGGAATATCAGACAGACCTTGGTGTGACAATGAACAAATCGTTGACCTGGTCGGAACATATTGCAAATATTGTGAAAAAACCAATATCATTGTAAGAAAGTCGTTCCAATCCCCGGATGCCAGGCTACTTATACAACTCTATGAAAGGTTTTTACGCCCGCTAGTCGAATATAACGTCGCGGTGTGGTCACCCAATCTTATCAGAGACATTACACTACTCGATAATGTTCAGCGTTAACTCACGAAATGGATGTCCCATCTCCACCAGCAGGAGTTTCACAATAGAAGACACTAAGAAGACAGCAGGGGGACCCAATCCAATGTTACAGAATCCTCAGTTATACCTTATCCGTGGATCTGGGCCACATCTTCCCCCTGAACGTTGACGAGAGACTCCGCTGCCACAGCCCGAAGCTTCTTGAAGTAGGATTCATAACCTCGATCAGACAGCATTTCTTCACCAATAAAGTCTTCCACGAGTGGAACTCTCTTACTGACAACATAGTATTGGCTCCATCCATAAATGCCTTCAGGAACAGACTCGACAACTACTACAACAGAGCAGTTGACCCAGTGTGTGTATCGGGCTCAGTGTGTGCTTCGAGTGCGGTATGGCCTCTCTTCCGTTTAGCTCCAGTGCAAAACATGTGTGATATTTGACATAACTTGTTTTTATTTCTCTTTTCATAAACCTCAGTTACTCTTGTTGAACTTTTTCATTGCAATTTTGTCCTTGCCATGTGAAATTTGTAACTGTGTTCAAACTATCTTGTTTTATTGGGCAAAATAGGTGAAAACGTCTGCCCTTTCCATGTATTAAAAAAAATTCAAGTTCCAGACGATTGTTTTTTTTTTGGATTCCACATCATTTCTGGACTTGGAGATAGGTCCTAATTGCATGGTACTGGACAGGGACCTTTGTTGGTGGTAAAGAAGCTAGGTGGAATTTGCTTCCCATTGTCGCTTTTGCGAAATGTTAGTAGCGGACTTCTTCCAAGGTTTCCTCTTCCATGTTGCCACCACACAAAGCAACGAGAAAGCGGGTTCCAGCGTCTGCGATGGCTTCTGGTCTTTGAAAATGCCAATGACGGTATTGAGTCCCTGGTATTTTTGGACAAGCGAAAAACAAATATTTTTTTCCTTGGTTGAAGAGGGGCGATGTTGGTCACAGCGGTTAAGCGCATATAAAAACAAAATATTTTCGGCTGCCTGCTGTCACTTTCAAATTATTCGCGGAATACACTCTTCTAGCAGTTTTGCCTCTCTCTGGTTTACGAAAGTAAATGTGTAGATGATCCTAATTCTCTCAGCAGAACTAAGAGTTCGACATCTTCGCTAACGATAAAAACAGCGTCGAATGATGAGCAGAAAGAAATCGCGATGTTGACAATCAAGACATCAGCATTTTCTTCAGCCTGCTCAACGATTAGGCCGGTAGAGATAGACATGATTTTCCCAAAATTTAATAATAATAACAAAAGTTTCAAAACTTCAGTAGAGTTAAGAGGACTTCCATGTGATATTAAGTCTCATTTTGCAAACCTTTTTTCTGAACGGAAGATGTTAAAAATCAGGATTTAATGAATTTTCACCTTATTAGCTCTAATAAATTTGCGACCATTCAAACAAATAGGAAATGTTTGTTTTATGAAAAAAAATTGTTGTTAGTCCTAATTTTTTATGAAAATTCAAGAGTTCTGCAAACTCAAAAAATTACTGAAATATGTTCTTACAGAGTCAATTTGCAACCTTTTCAAACGAAAATTTTTTTTTAAATTTTTTTTATTGAAATAAGTATCGGAATTAAAATTTAAAAATGGTTGCAAGTGGCGATGTCTTGACGTACAATGTTTTCATTGGTTTGCAACCTCGTCTGCAACACGGAAATGAGGGTAAGATGAATATTTTCGTATTTGTACTTTACAAAAAAAAGGAAAAGTTTTGTGAATCGGACAAACAACTCATTTCACCAATTGGTGGCAGTATAATAATTTGCAAACTATGTTACAATGCGGAACATTAAGAATCAAAAAAATATTTATTTTTGCAACACCTGTGTTCTTTGAATGATAAATATTTTTATATACCCAATAAATGATATTCATTGTATTACCAAGTTATTTATCGACCAAGAAAAAGCTCGTCGTCAAAGGTAGGTGAAATCATTCAATGTTGGAAGCTATCGTTTTGGAAGTGAATTCAAAAAATCATATTACAATCAGGAATTTGCATAAAAAAATTCTCTGAGCAAGTTTGATGGAGGATCGAGAATTTCTCAACACGTTTTCATAATTTTCTTGTGTCATTAAAAAACGGAAGAAATATTGAGATTTAAAAACACTCGTACAGTTATACATCAATACGATTTACCTATAATTGTGTTTACGTCACAGTATTTTGTTTACAGAGTAATGAATGCACAGCAGTTTAGTAACATGAGGTATTGAGAATGTTTCTTTTCAACATGATACCCACAAAGGTTATCTTGACGTGGAGATAGTCTAAAGTTTATCTTTCAGTCCAGATGATTCCATCTGATTTATAAATCCTGTTTATATTTCAACAAATCAATGAGGTATATTATGTTTGATCCGAGTTAGCGTGGTTCGAACTCTGCTACGATTTTTCAACCAAAACGTCGGGCTGTCACCAGCTCTGGGATCTTGGACTAATAGTCTTTCAGCAGAATTCAGCAAAATGTTGTGCTCTTTCGAGTGTTGCATTCAAAATATTAGATTACATTTATTTCGCTGATAATTCGAAAACAGTCATTGCTACCTATTTGCACAATGTTTCCAATTTATGGCCAAATTATAAAAAAACATCAATTATACAAAAAAAAATGTCTCGTTGAACAATGACGGTTGCAAATTTTTTGCGTTACGTAAAATATTTGTCGTAATTTTAATTGCAATTTGCAGAACTTCTGCAATTATTTCAGCAGACGAAATAATGCAAAAAAAATATATTAACTGATAAATAGGTTCCGTTTTCCGTATGAGGTTGCAAAGTTACATATCCACTGAAACCGATATTGTATCCATTTGCAACCACAATGAAAAACTTTGTAATTATTTCAATGCTTGTGTGTATTGAAAATGGGAGCGTCGATGAAACAGTCTGATAAATAAATGATGCGTTTTTCAGAAATGGTTGCAAATGAACGTGAATATTTTGAACTTTTTTTCCGTACACTTATCCAATTTGCAAAACTTTTGTAATTTTTTTGAACAAATTACAATGAAAAACTCAAACAAATGACAAAGAACAAGGTTCCTTAACTTTTACAAGGTTGCAAACTCAATTCATTTTGTAAAACACAATTAAAATAGGTACCTATGCCTAGTTTGCAGAACTTCAGCAATTTTTAGTGCAAAAATGAAGCACGAATACGTTTTTTGCAAATAAACAATGTTCCGTTCGTCGCAGACTTCTGCAAAATTTTATAGTTTTTTTTATTGATGCACTAACATACCATTGAAGTTTGAAAACTTTTGGAATTAATGTTAATTGATTGTCTATATCTACTGGCCTAAGTGGAAACAGCCTGTTAAATGAAATTGTCAGCATCGAAATCAGAAGGGCTTTATTTTTTTCCAAAAATCGTTCTTGAGAAACTTGAACCGTCATTGTCTCACGGAAAAAAACCTTCTGCTTCTTCGCTCGGTGAAGTCTTTCTGCATTCTTAGTATTTTTCTTATCACCATCAGATGGATATCCATCAAAAGCAATGACCGCATTTGAATCGTAGTGATTTCGTACATATTGAACGTACTTCTTCCAAATTGAACCTAAAGAATCATAACGGTGGCATACAATGATCCCCCTATCCACAACATTTATTTTCTTATCTCCGAGTTATAAATCCATGCCACAGAGGCAGAAAAAAAATTGAAGAAAATTCTGCTATATAACGTATTTGTGAAAAGATTGGGTTTCAAAAAATGTTCACGTTTCCGCCTCTGTAATTCGGTAGACATCAGACTTACAAAAAAAAATTATAAAAAAAATAGGAAATTCAGTCTTCTTCAAATTCGTATTTACCCGGAGCTCAATAACATATATCAAAAACTAATTTCTACCCTACCTTTCGTAGGGCAAAGGCTTTCTCTAGTTGCCACTGAGAGAGTAAAATATTCGAATGATGAAGTGTTTCAGAAGCTAAAGCTGGATAATTTACGTAGTGAGAGAATGTGTATTCTCTGTAAAATGTGTAAGGAATGAATGAATCATCTTTCAATTTGAGTTCAATAATACAATTTCTATTCATAAGTATTCAGAAGATTCGAAGTCATTACCACCATTTTTCGAGTCTTGTTCATCACTATAAAGATCACAATCCGCTACTTGCGATGGACTATTTCACAAATTTACCATTACTTGACCGACCGCCCCCAGTAATGTAATCGAAAGATTGACGGAAGTATCCGTTTTTAAGTCCCCTGAGACATTTCCAGAGTGCATCTGTCTGTCTGTATGCCTGTCCTCCGTCCGTCCGTATGTCTGTTATCTTCCACGATAACTGCCGAACCGTTTGACCAACCGAGCTGAAATTTGTTATGAAGATCACAGTTCCTGACCCGAATGCGTCTATTACTTTTCGGCTATCATCTGTCAAACGAAACTGTCACTTTAAAAAAATGACAGAAACTATATCGCACGGAACTTGCAATATGTCATTTGAAAGCCATTGAAAAAATGTATCAGGAACGGTCGAAACTATTTTTCCAACTGAAATCTGTCAAATTGCATTCTTCAAAACTTTGCCATTCAAAATCTATCCGGTGGATTCGCACTGAATTCGGCAGGAAGTAACAAAACAAAAAAATCAAATCAAGTCTGCAGTTGGAGCTTTCCACCGTTTTTCATTCTGGCGCTACGAATGTTGAATTTTTCCACTGTTTCGATGAATTTGACTTAGTTGCAATACGGTTTACAGTTGAAATATTTGAATTCAAGGCCCTCTGAAATAAAAAATGACAAAAATTCAACCTAACATATATTCACAGTATAATTTTATTTAAGTTCCTATAGATATTCGTAATTAGTATAACTTACGTCTCTGACAGCAGTCAGTGGAAGTGAAGGTCCTGCATTTCAACGTTCTCTTCCAAAGTAGTCTATTGAAGACACTATTATTTGTTGAGACTGTTTTGATAATGCTTGAGGCAAATTGATATTGATTATACACAGGTGTTATCGAATGAATTGATCAGTTCTGGAAAATAAATCTGTTTGTTATCAAACGGAAAATACTAAAGAATCAAACAGAATAATACACATAGTGATCCATAAAAGTCACAGCTCTTAAGCGAATAAGATGAATGTTGTGCGTTCTGTTCGGCAACGTCTTAGATTTTACTAACAGGTGGGGGGCAACTTTCCAAATGAAATTTCACTAGTTTCGTCGATATGTAATGCGTTTCATTGGCTATTCCAACTTTGTTCTACTGAAAATACTATGGTTTCTCTTTTTTCCAGAGCGACCTCAACTTACATTTCATGGATTGCGACTATGATTCTGAACATACCTTGTTTGAAAATATGAACAGGATGTTCATAAAAAGATCATCTGCGACTGAAAGATGAACTTAAGTCACTATCTTCCATCGTTCAAGATAACCTCTTGTGGGGTATTCATGTTGTGAATTCAGTTATTCAATTTTCTATTCCAGTGTTAATTAGGAACTCATATAGATGAATAAGGCGAGGACGAATGTTTTCCAAAGGAGGGTACCCACCAGAAATCTTTCGTAACATTGACGCAAGAGAGGCATCGGATTCACTAGGTCTTCAATACATTTTTGTCGACGAAAATCTATTTCATGCTTCCATGATCACCAGGAAAAGCGAAAGAAATGGGAAACACAGTTTCTAGAAGCAAACTCACTTTGCAAAGATGGAAAAATTCGAAAACTTTTCTTTTGGAGAGACAATTTGAAATAAGTGTTTTTTGACATTAAAACCTGTCATGGGGTATGATAGATTAATTTGTTTTGAAATATGAACAGGATGTTCATATAATCAGAAGTGGAATCATCTGTATTTGAAAGATTAACTTTAGTAACTATCTTCCATCATTCAAGATGGGGTATAATGTAAGCTCGCCTTCTCGTGGTGCACCCTGGATAGCGTCTATTAGTAGACGTGAACTTAATGAACTAACACTTTGGGAAGCCAGACCAGTCATTGTACTCTCCTGGCTGACAGTGCGACATTTTTTTTTTTTATGATTATGGACCAACCTAGCATACATACCAATGGCGCTTCTCAGTGCCTATTAACGAAGCATATCGGACCTTCTGTACGAATATGCCAACTGAATATCGAGGGTATTAGTAGGGCAAAAGGAGAAACTCTATCTGAAATACTCATTGAAAACGAAATTGACGTCGTAGCCATTCAAGAGACACATACCTCTTCAGAAGATGAGCTTCTTAGCAGAGGCAAGATTCCTGGATATCGCCTGATTGGGGCAACCTACAGTGCTGTCTATGGCACCGCAACATATGCAAGACAGAACATGCAAAATGTCGAATTGATCGAGTGTAGCTCTGAAGAAGATAAGCCAACGATTTGGTCATTGTGAAACATCTACAAACCGCCTACAATCTCATGGCCTGTGAATGTCATAAGAATCCCATCCATAAATTCAACCCTCTATGTAGGAGATTTCAATAGTCACCATAATCTATGGGGATATGAGAATAATGATGACAATGGAGAAGAGCTTGTAGACTGGGCCGAAACCAACAACCTCCATTTAGTTTTCAGTGCCAAAGATAATCCAACGTTTTTCTCAAGAAGGTGGCGTAAGGGCTACAATCCGGATCTCTGTTTTATATCAAGTAATTCACAATCACAACCTTTATCTAACTCACGCACTGTAATAGCGGACTTCCCACATAGTCAGCATCGCCCCGTTGTGATTACAGTAGGAATCGAAATACCAATGGTCGACTCAGTTCCCAGGCCACGATGGAACTTCGGCAAGGCGAAATGGACTACCTATGCAGCCGAACTCGATATGTGCATCCGCTTCATCCAACCAAGGCTCAAAACTACCACAAATTCATAGGCCTAATGATAGCTGTAGCCAAAAAACATATCCCCCAAGGTTTTCGCAAGGAGTATATCCCTGGATGGGGCGAGGAAAGCCAGTCTCTATACGAGGAATTCGAGGACTCAGGAAACCCGGAAACTGCTGACCATCTACTTAGATCCCTTGACGCTAGCAGAATAGACAAATGGACTTCTGCTGTGGAACGCATGAACTTTGCACGTTCCAGTAGGAAAGCATGGGGTCTACTGCGGAAGCTTGGAGGATGTAACCGAAGTGTCGTGGGAAATGCCTTAATAAACCCAAACCAAATAGCCAACCGCATAGTTGACGTTTCTCGTACACCAACCTATAAAAACCACACAAGAGACGTCAAGAAATCCCTAAGAGACCTTAAACGTTCCACCCCCTCATCGTCCGAGTTCTCGCACGACTCATCTGCCAGAGAATTAGAACAGGGCCTCAAGGATACAAAAATTGGGAAAGCAGCAGGCTTTGACGGCATCTACCCCGAAGTCCTGGTTAACTGGTTTTCAATGACATCCTTAACACAGGCAGCCTACCACCAGAATTTAAGAGAACAAAGATTGTTGCTATTCTAAAATCTGGGAAACCACAGGAGCTACCCGAGAGCTACCGACCTATTGCTCTCCTAAGCTGCTTTAAGCTGTCAGAAAGACTACTCTATAACCGTATATGTCCTGCAGTTGATGTACTGATCCCCCTAGAACAGGCTGGGCTTAGGAGTGGCCGTAGCTGTACTGACCAAGTTTTATCTCTGACAACCCACATCGAAGCGGGGTTTGAAAGGGGACTGAGAACATCCGTAGCGTTCATTGATCTCACTGCAGCATATGACACCGTATGGAGGGAAGGCCTAATATACAAATTACTCAGAGTCATACCATGCCTGAAAATGTGCCATTTAATTAACAACCTATTAACAAACAGACTATTCCAAGTCTTTGTTAACGATGCTAAGAGCAGTACTAGGAAACTGAACAATGGCCTCCCGCAGGGTTCGGTGCTCGCCCCACTCCTATTCAATTTCTACACAGCTGACCTACCTGAAACGAGGTGTAGAAAATTTGCAAATGCAGACGACTTAGCGATTTCCTATCAGCACAAACTCAAATTACCAACTGAACATGCTTTGAATGAAGACCTCGCCAAGCTTAATGATTACTTCAAAAAATGGAGGCTGTGCCCAAGTCCGGCTGAAACAGAAGTCTGCTGCTTCCATCTATCGAACAGGCAAGCCAATGATACCCTGCGGGCGGAATTTGATGGCAGGATCCTTAACCACAGCAAAAACCCAAAGTACTTAGGCGTGACGTTCGATCGATCAATAACATTCAATCTACATCTTCGAAACGTGGCTGGTAAACTGAGAACGCGCAATAACATCATATCCAAACTTGCTGGAACAACATGGGGAGCTACGGCGGCAACACTTCGAACAGCAGCTCCGGCCTTGGTATACTCTGTCGCAGAATATTGCTGTCCTGCTTGGATCGACAGTGTGCACACTACAAAAGTAGATGTGCAACTGAACCAAACAATGAGACTGATTACTGGAACTATACGGTCAACACCAACGCGCTGGCTCCCAGTGTTCAGTATTATCACACCGCCGGATATCCGACGAACTGCGGCTCTCATCAGAGAATATAAGAAAATCATGGCTAACGCAGACCTACCAATCCATACCGATATCCCATACCTAGCACCTAGCAGGACAATATCATCGGCTTAAATCAAGACATCCAGCCATCCGATCAGCATTAGAATCGAATGAAACTTTCATGCGACTAATAAATGAATTACCATATGGGCAGAAACTGCAGGAGACCACTACATTCAACTAGATGACCCAACGCAGTGTTTCAACGGATCTGACCTGCCACGCCGACTATGGTCAAAGCTCAACCGACTTAGAACAGGTGGCGGGAAATGTGCTGATTCCTTACACAAATGGGGCAGGGCATAATCCCCACAATGTGATTGTGGATCTCCGCGGCAAACTATCCGTCACATCACATCAGAATGTCCTAACCGTTCCTACGATTATGACCTTGAAGATTTTACGAAAGCCACACCAGAGGCAATTGAATGGCTACGCAATGTGGATGTAGATATATAGTCATAATAATTATGTTTGTCCTTATATATTTGAAGTTTCTCTGTTTATATTTAAAATTTCTCTGTTTATACGTATTGTGTATTTTATATTCTTTCTATTATGTACATTGCACTGTAAGTCCATACGCTAAATAAATCAATCATTCAAGATAACCTCTTGTGGGGTATTCATGTTGAAAAGTGAAACATTCTCAATTGAATATTGAAAAGAACTATTTTTCTGTGAATTGAAAAATCCACGATAAAAATAAAGCCATTTTTTGTGAATGTCTATCTGAAAACAAGTACTTTTCCGGCTATAGCCACGCTGGATATTGTACTACATCTGATATCTGATATATTAAAAGGACTCCTAACTCAAAAGAAAAAATCCGAAATTGAAAATTTGCATTTTTATTCACATAGTTATTTGATTTTCTATTCCAGTCTTAATATAGAACTCATATAGATGGATAAGGCAAAAAAGAATGTTTTCCAAAAGAGAGTTCTCACCAGAAATCATTTATAACATTGACGCAAGAGCGGCATCGCATTCACTAGGTCTTCAATACATTTTTGTCGACGAAAATCTATTTCATGCTTCCATGATTGAATATTGAATAGAAATATTTTTCTGTGAATTAAAAAATCTACGATCAAAATTGAGATATTTTTTATGAATTTCTAACTGAAAACAAGTACTTTCCCGGCTAAAGCCACGCTGGACATCGTACTACATCTGATAGATATTTTGAAAGGACTTCTAACTCAAAAGAAAAAATCTGAAATAGAAAATTTGCATTTTCATTCACATAGTTATTTGATTTTCTATTCCAGTCTTAATATAGAACTCATATAGATGAATAAGGCAAAAAAGAATGTTTTCCAAAAGAGAGTACTCACCATAAATCATTTGTAACATTGACGCAAGAGCGGCATCGCATTCACTAGGTTTTCAATATATTTTTGTCGACGAAAATATATTTCATGCTTCCACGATCACCAGAAACACATTTTCTAGAAGCATTCTCTCTTTGCAAAGATGGAAAAGAGTTAGAAACTTTTCTTTCGGAAAGACACTTTGAAATTAGTGTTTTTTGACATTGAAACCTGTCATGGGGTATGGTCGATTGATGTTTTTGAAAATATAAACAGGATCTTCATAAAATCAGATGTGGAATCATCTGCGACTGAAAGATACATTTCAGTCACTATCTTCCCCTCTTGATAACCTCTTGAGGGGTATTCATGTTGAAAAGGGAAACATTCTCAATTGAATATTGAATAGAAAGATATTTCTGTGAATAAAAAAATTCACAAATTGAAAAATCCACGAGGAAAATGAAGTTATTTTTTGTGAATGTCTTACAGAAAACAACTACTTTTCGCCGAAAAAAATGTATTTCAGTTATCACTAGATTGGATCGAATGATTGTATTTTTAGAAGCTTTTGTTTAACTTGCAATGTTTGTATGTTCGGGTCAAATCTTGCAAGTGAATTTAGACCGACTTTTAGTTGTCCGATTGATATGAAATTTAGCATGTATTCATAATTCCAATGACAATGCATTATGAAATTTTTGTTAGAGAAAAAACAAAATGGCGGCTTTAAAATGGCGGACGAAATTTGCTATTATGGTCCGATTTGATTCAAAATTGGTATGTGGGGGTTTTCGAGATCGGAGATTATGAATTTTGACAAAAAATTCATGAATTTGAGACGACGGCTCCAAGATGGCGGACGAGTTTTGTGATTATGGTCCGATTCGATTCAAAATTGGTACATGGGAGTTTTTTTTTCTTCAAAATTCATTAAATAAAAATGGCGGCTCCAAGATGGCCGATGATCTCTGTGTTTATGATCCTATTCTATTTAAAATCGGTATGTGGGGGTTTTCGGGGTATGCATTTTTCATCAAAATTCACGAATTCGAAATGGCGGACGAGTTTTGTAATTATGGTCCGATTCGATTCAAAATTGGTATGTCGCGTTTTTGAAGTCGGAGATTATGAATTGAGTCGAAAATTATTGATTTTCAGTTGAAATTCATAAATTGAAGATAGCAACCCCTTAATAGCGGATGAGTTAATTTTTGATGGTCTCCTCATTGATGGACTAGATAGCTCAAAACTTCTAGGAAAAAGGCCTCATAATAACGATGCTTCAACAAAAATGCATAGATTAAGGCGTACTTAAGTTCTAAAAAGCATAACATGAAATAATCAATGAAAAACCTTTTATTCAAATGCACTGAGAATTTAAAAATAATTGCTTTTATATTCGAACTGAAAATTTTGCGCGACAAGCTCTTTAATCTATAACTCTCGAAATAACCTACGTTACACATCCAACGGAATTATTCTTACTTTTTAGTGCATTTGAATAAACGCTTCCTTTTGGAAAGGTTTTTTATTATGTTATTTTTTGTATTGTAGGGTTGTGTTTGAAAGCAGCGCAAGCTGAGACTCCTATTCCTCATGAACTCACCACCATAAAGTATTTTTTCCATATCATGTTCAATATAAAGACGATTTATGATTATCTTCCAATATATGTCTACAATAGGAGAAACGTTTTTATTTTAAATAATTTCAGGTGTGCCCTATGGACAAACTTTCTTGTAGAATTCATGTTGTGCTAGAAAACATTAACTAGAGAGAGCTAATGAAACAATATTCTACCTTTCAAATCTTTTTCATTGTTTGTCCGCGTTATCCCAAATAAAATATCCCATCCAATCGCTGTTACCGATACGGTGTGAAGGCATGCATTGCTAATAATTTGAAGAGGGTCCAGCATTCAACGGATGCCGGATTAAAATTAAATCATTACTAAAAATTTCAGCATGAGAAATCGGTTGTCAGTGTCAAACTTGCTCTTAGCGAACAACAGGCGGCTCCTTTGACTGTCAGTCAATTGTTAAAAGATCTATCTTAATACATGCCGCTATTCTGAACTCTCTTGATTTCCTCCGCTATCCCACTTTGTTTGCTGCTCTGAAAAGAGAGGGTTGGGAGGAGGTTCGTTCAACATACCATCGATTAGCATCTCTGTGTAGTGCCTGGACGTCAATCCTTTTGATTATTTGATGTATTGCTTTATGCCGATGCCGTGCTGTGCTGTAATATCTGTATGTTTATATATTAATAAATAAGATCGATATAGCTTGAATTATTTTCCTCATCGTCTACAATCTGGCGATGGTTCTTTTCAATACATTATTATTTATTGATCAAACGGTACATACGAATAATATCAAATTACCAACTGAAATTGCACGAAAAACAGCTTTTCTCAACCATTCCGAACTGTCGATGCTCATTATTAAATCGAATGACGTCATGACTCTATTATGTGTTTAAGGCATGTTTCTGCCAAGTTATGATATATCGAGGTGAGAAAGATTGGGATTGACATAACATATATTATTCTTCTACATTTCCTTGAATTTGTGGAGCTATGGGGGATTGAAGTTCCTATAAACAAGAGACAAGAAAAGTAACCCGTTTTTCTCGACAAGAGAGGGCATTCTTCTGTCGTTTTTTTTTTCACTTGTAATACTACTGAAGGTTAATTATTTCCGGAAATGTTTTCGAGTTCATGAATTTTCTAGAAATATTCATGAGCGAGGAAATTAATAATTTTAGAATCTATTTTTTGACTCTCAACAACGTATTATTTTCTTCTTTGACAAGACACTAGCAAAACATGAATATTTTGATTGGCTCAATTCTTTAGTTACCTGGCAACTAGGTAAAACCTTTACCTAAAATGTACTTGAGTTCCGACTCTGTCAATGTTTCGCTTCGGTCAAGAAAGTAAAGGAAGTATTCGTCAGGAGATTCAGCAGTTAACACCCGCGAATACTAAGAAATCCAAGACAAGCATATGGAGGCAGTTTACAAACTTTTGCGAAGAAAAATCGTATGATTTTGAAAGAGCGGATATACCTGTGGAGGAACTGGCGCTTATTCTTGAATACTATGGGTTCAATATGCGGAAAAAGAACTCCGAAGACTACAAGGAGAGTGTAGTAAAAGGTTTATGGAATTCCACAGCCAAGCAGTTGCAATAATATTTTTTTAAAAGGTACAATCGCAAATTTGATCCCTTTTCTGATATAGAATTTGAAAACGCGAGGGCTGAAAAAATCCTAAGCGTCGGAAGGTACAAAAGGACCCAGCCGAGAGAAAGACAAGTTCATCTGCATTATCAACAGACGAGTTGAAAACAAAATTGAGCTTTGTGATGAACACACCCCGGAGGGATTGCGAAAAAAGTTTTACCACATCGCTGCTCAAGAATTGGCCAGGAGAGGGGATGAAGGAGCTGCAGCATGCATGTAATATTTTGTGGAGGAAATTGATAATCAAGGAAAACCAATAGGTCGCATCGAATATAACCCAGTTTTCTCTAAAACTACCCAAGGCGGTTAAGAAAAAATGGCTGACAGTAAATGGTTAGTACCAAATATACTCAATGAAAAAATATGCCCATTTAGACTTTTCAAAAAGTTAACAAGCAAGCGAAATCGCCACATCAAAACCAACCGTAAATTTTCAACTCCCAAATCAACTCCAAAAGGTTGGTACAAGAACAGTCCGGCTGGACAAAATACGGTCTCTTGCTGGTTCAAATCGGCGGCATCATCAATTGGAATTGACGTCAAAACGGTCAAAATAACAAATCACTCTGCAAGAGCCACTGCTGTTTCAACTTCAGCCAAAACAGGAATTGGTGAACAGCAATTAATCAAAATCACAGGAAATGGAAGTAGTCACTCAATAAAATCAGAGTTTATAATAATTGCGTTTTTCATATTAACAATAATTACAATAGTCAAAATGATATAAATAATTGATTATTAGTTGAATATTTTGTCATTTTATAGCTACCTGAATTAAAAACTGAAAGATGATTCTTTTTATTATTTTTTGACTACAATAAACAAAGAATAGTTGAGAATTCTCTATTTATTTACTTTTCATATAGGTTCATGAACAAATTTGTTTGCGTCGCAGTTTCGGCACCAATAGATTCCTAGCCTATAATTTCTTAATTTATATCTATTGTAGTTGTATTAAAATACCAATTCAGAATGTATCATATTATATTATTCCATTTTATATCAATTTTGGATTACTACAAGTGGTAGAAAAGAATAATTTCAATTTTTCATAGTTAGGTACATATTATAATAGATGCAGTTGGGGCACCAATGGTATCTTAGTTATTAATTCTTAACTTCTATTTATTGTAGTAGCATGTAAAAAACAATTTATTTTTTTATATAGGTACATATGTAGATTTAGTGTGCCCTGCACTTTTGGCAGCAATTGCTTCTCAGACTATAAGATGTTGATTTCTACTTATTGTAGTTGTACGGAAATACCATTTTACAATGTAGCATACATTCTCCAATTTTTTATCAACTTTGGGCTACTACAAGTGGTAGAAAATATTTTTTTAATTAGTTTTGAATATAGGTTCATGAACAGGTTCAGTTTCGTCACCAATGGATATTTTTTGTATATATATATATATATATATATATATATATATATAAATTGTTGATTTCTACTCATTGTAGTAGGACAAAATCACTATCATAGGACGTAAAATATTATTTTCTTTCATTTTATAGTTACCTAGAGCTACTACAAGGGTTAGAAAATTATAATTTTAACGGTTTTCCATAAAGGTAGATACATAACAGATTCAATTTGCGTCACAGTTTCGGCAGCGATTTTAGCCAATAAATTGTTGATTTCTACTTGTTGTAGTTGCATGGAAATAACATTTTAAGATTGAACATAGTTCATTTTTCAATTTTGCATAAGTTTTAAGTAATTACAAGTGGTAGAAAATTGCTTTTTTGCGTTTTTAATAATTCTCTATACGCACTTTATTGCATAGCATTCATAACCAGCGTCAGTTGTGATCATCGTATTATGACAGAACAAAACGTCAGCAAAAACTGTTTTCTAGTAAAAAGAATATTGTGCAGTCAAAACGAACGCAATCTTTTTTGTTTTGAAAATGTATAGATATGAAAATCATGATGTATGTAAAATATGCATAAGATTGTCTGATGTAATGATGAATCATCGTACTATGTCTTATTTACCCGCACCAGTAAAACCACATCGTTGGGCCTCTTTCTTTGAATAATAATTTAACTGGTGAGGTTTATATGGAGATGTTGCAAAACGCAATAGAACCGTTAATCTTTGAAATTTTGGAAGATAATCCAGATGAATTCGGCAATTTGGAAATACCATTCCAACAGGATGGTGCTCCTCCACACTATTACGAAGCAGTAAGACGGTATTTGGATGAGGAGTATCGTGGAAGATGGATTGGACGACGAGGTTCAACGGAATGGCCAGCTCGATCATCGGACCTCACACCTTTGGATTTTTTTCTGTGGGTGTACCTCAAATTGAAGGTTTACGCCACTGAACCTGACAATATTGACGTTTTAAAACAACGTATTGTTGCAGAATGTGAGGCTGTTTCCGCAGACACATTTACAAAAGTACGAGAATAGTTTGAAAATAGGATATTCCACTGTAAATGGAGGTCACTTCGAGCAATTTCTTTAGGTAAATACTGATTCTCAAATCTGTAATTATTATTATGGAATTTAAATTTTTATGTTTATTAATGAGCCATTAAAACTGCCATAAACACAAACAAAATTAGTATCATTAGATAGGTTTTTTCGATACGATACGAGGTGTCGCTTGCCGTAGGGTTCCATTTAAAATTATTGGTCACAATGGCCTTGTGGCGTCATCTTTGACGATTTCGTCATCTATCATCACATTACAACTTTTAATATTCAGTTTCCAAATTTCACTTGTTTATGTATAATCGTTCTAAAAATAAGAGGGGGGAAGAGGACTTCTGAGAAGCACTGTATATGCACGACAAAGTTCTGACTCCCCAAAAGAGACAAAGAATTATTCCTTGGCGGTGTTTGGGAAGAACGGAGAAAGAGTCGGAAGGAAAGTTTTTCTTATATATTCTCTAAGGTATTTGGAGCATAGTGATCGGTATATAACTTGAGACTCATCAGTTATAGATAGATAGATAGTATATTCATCATTGAAATTTTTACACAGGTAGTACAAAAACTTATCAGACTAGTAAACAGATACAATATTTAAAAGTGAAAAAATTCACACATTTTAAAATACAAGACCTGCAGAGGATAAAATATTTATAGTACAAATTTATGTTTAAATACATTCATAGTTTGAATACTCTTCTATATCACTAACATTCTAAAAATTCTTTCATCTAGTAAAAAGCATTAGCACTCAAATAATTGAATAGTTTTGATTTAAACTCATTGAAGTTCTTGATATTTCCTGGGATACTAACCACACGGTTATAACAGATCACACCTTGATGAGAATGTGAGTTTTGTGCTACACCAAGTCGTGAGAATGGCACGGGGAGATCATCTCTTCGACGGGTATCATCATTATGAATCATATTGTTTCGTATGAAGTTTGACTCATCTTTTTTCATATTTATTGGTAATAAAAATATATACAGACATGGTAGGGTGAGGAGTGATAGTTTGACGAAGATTTGTCGACAGCTTTCACGAGGGTGCGCACCCACCAGGCATCTGATTATTTTTTTCAGCAACATAAAAACCCTACAGGCATGACTTGAGTTTCCCCAAAAAATCAGACCATAAGTTAAAACGGATTGCACTAGCCCATGATATGCAAGTTTGAGCACATCCAAAGATACAGTATTCCCCAGTTGCCTGATAACAAAGCAAACGCTGCTCAGTCTTGAAACAATATTATCTACATGTGGTTCCCATGTTAGTTTTTGATCCACAGTGACACCTAAGAATTTAGTTTCAAGCACTCTCTTGATAGATATGTGATTATTTTGATCAAAGGACTATAGTCGTAGCTAACATCCTTTGGTAAAAATAACGCCGTTCTTATAACACCAATGATGGAATTTTTGTGCACAATCATTTGATTTGTTAACAGATGTTTCCAAATCATTTTCGGCTATCAGTTGATTTGTGTCATCAGCATATATTACCATTTTGTTTGGTTACAAGAGTATACAATATCGTTCATGGAAATAACAAAAAAAAGGGGACCTAGGATTGATCCTTGAGGAACTGCCATTGCAACTTGCAGAGGATTGGATTTGACAGAATCCAGCATAACTATCTGCGACCGATTTTGTGAGTGAGATGATGCCCAGTCATTGGCTACACCTCTAACACCGCTGCGATAAAGTTTTTCGAAAAGTAAGTTGTGATTGACTGTATCGAATGCCAAATTCATTGAATAATTCAATGACATTTTTCGTTGTCTGCTTTCAACTAAGGTGTTAACATTCATATCTCCACAAACAATGTAGTAATGATTAGATTGGTAAATCTCACACAATACTTCATACAGTTCATTCGAAAGTAGGTTAACATTACTATTTGGAGTCCTGTATACACATAGTATATATAGTTTTGATCTGTTTTTCAAAATTTCAATGGTACTTATAGTTATCTCAAAGTGTTTCTCTATAGATTTGTTGCATATAAAGGCATTCAGGAGAATGTCATTCTTTGCTAAAACGCATACCCCTCCATGACTGCATTCCTTACGACAAAGTGAATTTATTAGTCTGTACCCCTTAATTTTCAAGAATGTTATTTCATTTGATTTGAGCCAGTGTTCACCAAAACAAAGAATATCCGCTGAATTTATATCCAATAATACTCCTAACTGATCTAATTTCCCGAATATACTTTGTACGTTGAAATGCATGAGTTTAAAATAAGAAACTGTTTCAAACCCTTCTTCGCGTTGTTTTATTTTTCCTTTTCCAACTTCTTGTGTGGTTCAAAAAAGATTTTGTCCTAGTTTCTTCCTTCCCATTCATTACGTTTTTAATATTGAACTTTTCGTAGTAGTATTTGAAATCAAAACGTTCGAACATAACACCTCTGGGCCAGAATTGGGGGTTGTAGAAAGTATTTTTGTACTTTAAGTCTGCCGCAACCATAAATTCCTTGAACCTCCTTTCCTCTGATGTTTTCAGTTCTTTCACAATGAATTATTCCTCATTATCATCAGTTTTCTGTTTTAGATATTCCAGTATGTCTTCTTCAGAAACTTCTGGCTTGATTATATACAGGTACAACCAGACTCTTGGAATCTCGCCTTTGAACCTTCCTTCTAGATTGTCGACTTCACCCTTACTCCTTGTAAGCTTCCTTTTGGTTGCTGTAACAATTGTCTTCATATCGCGTTTCTCTAGGATTGTGCCAATTTCGCCGGTGATAGTTTTGATGTAGGATACCTTCTTGTAATTGGGTATCTGTTGGGTTTTGGGAAATCAGAAAACGGGTTTGTTGATAGTGGATAGATCTTCAGATGTTTGTGATGTTATGAAGTACTGCGTTTGAGCTTGCTTGTTCAACACTTGTGATCAGTTGTGATTATCGGTTGGTTGAATAGATCTGTGAATGGGGTAATTGAAAGCGGAATTGGTTTGAGATGGATGGTTATGAGAGCTGGCGTGTAGATATCGGTTGGTGTGGTTAGGTTTCCTGTATACTGTGTGGGAGGAGTCGCTGATTTTTGTGATGAGAACATCTAGGAAGTGTTGGGTTGTCAGCAATTTCACATTATTGTGGATGTTATTGAGATGATCTAATTTATGAAGTGTTTCCAAACCATGGGGCCATATATCGAATATTTCGGCGACGTATCTGAACAAGTAAGTGGACTTGTGATCAAATGACCCTATGGCCTTGGTTTCGAATTCCTCTATGTGAAGGTTTGCAAGGACTGAAGGCAGAGGTGGGAGACCCTCTCACTTGTTTGTAATATGTGCTCTGGGCATGGTTGTTCTATTCATACATACAATGGGTGATGAAGTTGGGGATGTCTTCTGGTATGTTATGTTTGAACTTCAGGATATCCAGTGTGTCTGACAGAGACATGTTCGTGAACAGAGATAGCGTAACCTAACACTCTGCTCAATATCAGATAATAGCGAATTAGGAACTGGAATCCCAGGTAGCAGGTCGGTGATTTTCAGTTTCACAAAAAAATGGATTAATAGAATTGATTATTCCATTAGTAATGCTAATTTCGTATTTTATGAAGGTACCAACATAATCTAGGAGATATTGGTGTAATCAATATTTTGGAAAGATAGCTCCAAGACACGATTCCAATTTTGCTTGATTGTGATTTTGTGCGGTTCTGATTTTATACCGTTCTGACTTTGTTCTGTTCTGATGGAGTTTGTTTTTGATGAGTTTCGTTTTTGCTGATGTTAGTTTCTGATAATATTATGATCTAATGGAGTTATATTCCTTCCTTTTGAGATTTTATTATTTATATTCTGAGAAATCCTTTTTTGGTAATTAAAATTTTTTTGGTTTTTAATTATAAAATATGTTTTTGGATATCACGGTTCTTACGAATTATATTCATGATATTTTCATAGTTACTTGTCTTTTCGTTTCTGATGATTTGTCATTAAATTTCGAAATCATTCTGATACTAATTTTATATTGTTTTCAAAACCCTTTATTTACGTTCAATTTTGCAATTATTGCTCAGTAAGATTATTATATTGTTACATTCTTGTTGTTTTGTTTTATTATTTTGTTGATTCTGATTCTTTTGAGTTTTTCTATACCCTGAAAGTGAATATCAGTGTTCATCTAACAACAATGTTGTGAATATTAATTGGTGTCTATGCGTTTTTAATGGGGATATGTGGAGTTTTCAACTTGTCACTTTGGTATCTTGAAAAGTATTATTCACAAAAAAAATCGTGTTTTACGGATTTGCGGATTCTCTGGACTCATCATAGTGTGACAACCAATCAGCTGAAATCATGAGGGATTAGAAATATTTGAAGTTGAAATACGATCTTTCTATAAAACACACCATCTCAACTTTCCCACATAAAATACTGCTGGTAATGTAGCGAACATTAATCTCAATTAAGTTATCTGTAATTAGTTACGGGGCTTCTGCCTGATTGTTTGTGGCCTGTGGCGCTACCTAATATTTCGAGGGGCTTCTCTCGTCACAACCAACCGCTAAATTAGCAGCGTGAATGTAAACAAGAGAAACCCTTCATTACACTAATTATAGAACGTTTTCGAGACACGGCGAGCGTGAGTGATTTCGATGAATGCAATGTTCGTGAAGTTTTACTATCTACATGAATATAATCGATGCAACAATAATTCGTTTAAATATTCATCATGCTATTCTGGAAATATTTTGCAGAAAATTGATGGTCGCTAATTCATTTCTCTATGAAAGGAGATGTATTATTTTATGTGTGGTAGAAATGATTTCAAGACGTTCTAGTGACCCCTCACACGAGTTGAGATAACGGAGGCCTTGCCTATCTTGGTGGGATCGGAAAACACTCTTGAGGCTCTGAAAAATGTATCACCGACAGAAGGAATCGACACGTCAGGTGTGGTTGAATTGAACGTTCACCACTGAGCCCCACGAAATAACTAGAACTACTCAAATGATAAAGTCTGATAGATACATGAAAAAATAACGCATTGGGCGTTCTATGGCCTATCAATGACGTTCAATGGGTTTCCAAAGGATGTACAAATATGACCGTACATGTCACATCAAACAGATGTAATTAACTCACAATTCTGGTAAGAACATCGATGGAAACTCATTGGATGCTCATAATAGACAAGTTCATACTGTAGCATGTCGAATTAAATTTCCTTTCCTTTTTGAAGAAAGCGAAAGAAAATTGGTCTTTCAGGAACTAATATGCTTGTTTTATATAGCGGTGCATATGCTGTTCATTGATATCTTGGATACCGTTATCTGTCAGAAAAACTCAGATAGATTCTTCAAGAAGTCTTGAATTCAAAAGATGTAAAGATAAATTGAACGCCAGGTTATTTTTGAGAGAAATTACAAAAAAACATTCTTGTTAGGGAATTTGATGTGCGCTTCTTAGCAGTAAAACAATAGTTCTATATGATACATGTATCTGAAATTGAAAAGTGAAAGAAACACAATGGAGTTTCAATATTTTAAAATTAAAGAGTAACTAAAACCAATGGAGTTTCAAATTTTATTGTGGTGCAGTTGTATTGAATAAACAAAAAAGACACTCATGTTTACTCTAAGACTCTCGATGTACATATTTGTTTGCTGGTTGTATGACGATTGCTTCTGATCAGGTTCGCTGGTAGTTAGGAACTCACTCCAGGATCAGGTTCGTTATATGTTAGCAACTTACTTCAGAGCTCTGCGGAGACGAGTGCTAGCATGACTCTGCGAGACTAGTGCTGGGGTTGTACACTTTGCGGTTCTAGGAAGCCATTCTGAATTGTATTGGGTTCATTGGTCAAGAATTCCCCTTTGTGAACAAACGAAGCTGTGGATAACAAACAACAAGCAATATAATTTGGTTGAAAAACCGAGAGTTCTTTCACAGAGTGAGCAAATGGATAGGGGAAATTATTATGAGAGAATCAAGTCCCAAAATACAAACGTTGGTATATTCCAACTGCACTTATGCTACATATGAGATTACAAATTGATCCAATACACTATATGTAAAATTAGAAACAAATCTGATGATTACATTATATGTAAGACTACGAAGGAGTCTACGTTTGCTGAGTCAAACAAGAAATACAATCAATATACTCAATTGAGAGCAATACAGAAAACTTGACAAGATTACTCTTACTTTGTGCTCGATGTTTATTTAAATGAAAAATGTGCAATTCATTCATTACAGCAAAATAAATGAAGTTGAGAAAATGATGTGCTCAATAAAATATTACTCAAAGCGAGCTGAGAGAATTGAAGCAATTTTAAGCAAAATAGTTTAAATAACCCAAAAGGGTTGATCTCTTGTACCAACAACAAATAACTTGACTGCTTCCTCTAAATGAGGAGGAGAGAGAGAGAGAGAGCCTAATGAGATATATGCCTCGAAGTGACACGTTGAACATTGCGAATCAAGCAGAAGCTTGATTCGAGCTGAGGAAGGAAGTTTCGCAATTTTTGGAAATACTTTGGCTATACTTTGCCTCAAGAAAATGGTCCGAAAAAGATCTAGCCAATAAATCAAAGTGAGTCTAGCTTCTACTGATTACAGTAAAAAGGAATGAAAGCTTCGTGAACTAGAGAAAGTTGAAACACGAGCAGAAACGGGTTCTTAGACACTTTCTCAATGAATTGATTGACCTAAACTCGTGAATTACCAGTTTGAGGTTAGACGAGAATATCGTTGAATGAAAAGGATGAGATTAGTTGTCGGGCTTACTAACCAAGCGTGTTCAGCATTCAGGCAACAATCCTTTATTATTGGAACGAATTGAAACACGAGACGCATATGTGGCCATTCTGTGTGCTCACATGATAATTTTATGAAAAAAATATTTTTGACCAATCAACCCATTAGCGCCGTGCGTTGCCATATGGCAACGCTGATCAGGTGGAGATTCCAATAATTCTAGAGCGCGCAAATTTGTTGCTATGAGAGTGGGAGAAATCCCACACGATGCGCAAGATAACCAGTGTTGCCGTTTACCGGATAATTATTCTTTGGTATTCCTATAATTTAGGTTATTTTTTTCAATTTCGGATAATATTCGGATGCTCCACAGGCTTTTTCTTTATATTCTGTCTCATAAAATCTGGTTCAGTTTGGTGTTTTCATGTCTGCATCTGTCTCACAGAACTCAAACACTGTGCTTATGTTCTGTGATCTGTCTTCAATTCTTTGACACAGACACGAAATTCATAGCGACGTCAGTTTGATTTATCTAGTTTTCTTCTATGGTAGCTAATTGTAAGTTGCAATGTCTCGTTTTATATATATATATATATATATATATATATATATATATATATATATTGTGTCTTATGTCGTATTTCTTACTAAAATTTGAACTTACTGAATACTTTAATCTTGAATACACGTTGAGAACTTGAAAATAAAAAGCAGTCAGCTTTTTGTAGGGTGACAAATGAATTTGTCATAACCAGAATTATTTCGATTTCCATAAAATTACTGTTTTCAGAAGGATGCAGAATGCTTATCAACTAAATGAATCAGTTCTGTAGTGAACAATTCCCGGATACAACGAAAGCAGAAAAATAAATGGAATTTACTGCACCCTTACATTCTATGTGTCCCTACTTTCGAAAGTATTCAAAAATGCTAATACTAATAACGGCTGCTTTTCAAAGGGATAAATCATAAGCGGTACGCCACCTGTCGGTGATATTCTTATATGTGTAGATTTTTTCAATTCATTTGCTGAATTACAGAACAACGCCCAGGGGCATTACATAATTTGGATGGTTGAATGAAAAAAATGATCAGTTCAGAAACAAAATTTCAGAAAAGTACTCAAAAAGCTGATATTTCTCAAGTGGGCGCTAGGCGCTGTTTTCTATTGGGAATTCAAAATAACTGACATTCCCTTTGGTGGATACATACGTACATTGTTTAATTTGTTGAAAGTATAAACAGGATGTTCATAAAATCAGATGTGGAATCATCTGCGACTGAAAGAAACACTTTAGTCCTATCTTCCATCGTCAAGATAACCTCTTGTGGGGTATTCATGTTGAAAAGAGAAACATTCCCGATTGAAAATTGATAGAAAGATTTTTCTGTGAATTGAAAAATCTACGATTTTTCAATTCACAAAAAAAAAAAATGTCTATCAATTTTCAATCGAGAATGTTTCCCTTTTCTACATTGTTTACTTTCCCAAACATTAATGTTCATGTGATTTTAGGCGTTCTATACCTGAAACTTCTCGAATCTCTTGTAATTTTTGTTATTTGATTAAATTCTTGTTTACCTGGTGAATGTACATCCTCGAGTGAAAAAATGAGTGATTCAAGTTCAAATCATTATTGTTGTGTACCTCAATGTGACTCTTGGCAAAACGGTACCATTGTATTGGAATAAGTTTTCATCATTTTCCGTGAGAAAATGAACGTAACGTTCTGGTGCAGACTAATCTAGGACTGAGCGAGTCTATAGACAGACGATGGGCTCTTGAAGAATAATACATTCCCTTTCCGAAATCTTCCTGTATCGTCTGTGGCCAAGAAAAAAGTGAAAAAGGTCCTTCAAAGAGAGTTGAGAGGGAAAGAGAAGAGAGTTGAGAAGAGAAGAAAGAGATATTATTCAACAAACCGAAAATTATTCATACAGTATGGAAAAAGAGTGACTATATATGTATATCTAGGTGATAAGGACACATTGTTTACTTTTCAAAACAATAATGTTTATATGATTTTAACCATTGTACACTTGAAACTTGTCGAATCTCTCGTGATTGTTGACATTCAATGAAATTCTGGTTTACCTGGTGAATGACTATGGTATGTCCTCCAGTGAAAAAATGAGTGATTCTAGTTCAAATCATTATTGTTGTGTACCCTCAATGTGACTCTTGGGCAAAACGATCCCATTGTACTGGAATAAGTTTTCCATGAGAAAATGAATGTAACATACTGGTCCAGAATAATCTAGGATTCAGTGAGTCTATAGACAGACGACGGGCTCTTGGAATCTTGAAGAAGAATACAGTTCCTTCCCAAAATGTTCCTGTATCGAACATTTCTTCAAAATAATTCATAACAATAATTCCCGATGACTTCATTAAGCTGTGTCCAGAAACTTCGAAAAATATTTTTTTGCAAGCAATTCAGAACATACTTTGTCTCTTTCAAAGTGAATTTTCGCAAATGATATTGAGATTTAAATACACCACTTCACTAGAGTCTTGAAATGAATAACACTACAGAAAAAAACTGGAAAATAATACCAAATGGAAATATTTTAAGAAAAACTCCAAACACAAGTGTATATATAACCTCTTAGAAAACTGACAAATACTGTACGTATGTCTGGTTTGAATTTCCGCCACTCTGGCGCTGGCATCTAATTTTGAATTCCCAATTGTGAGTGTCCTATGAACCCTCAAAAACTCTGAATTTTACAATAATGAAAAGAATCATAATGTATGCCTTCACGGATTGTTGTGATGGTAATGCTCCTAAAAACCAATCAATGCATTCTAAAAAATTGTAATAAACACTTTTGAAAATCGGATAATTTCGGATAATAATCGGGTAACCATTGGATAATTTGGGATTTTGAGGCTGACAACACTGAAGATAACATTCATGTACCTGTCACAAGAGCTCCGTTGTGAGTAGACGTATTCGGCCACGTGAATTTGTAAAACATTGAGATAATTTGAACCTATGTAGAATATGGAACCTACGTTCGTGTAAGTATCATCTTTCTTATACGCCTTGGAATATGTGCAATTCATTTCCGAAATAATGTTGCATATTAGTAATACATGTGACATAGTTGAAAGAATGACAGAAATGGTTTTTGTGTGGAATGATTGAGTTGCATGTTCGTGTTGCCATTTGGCAATGCTAGGCGCTCATACTCAGTGATATTGCAGTTTTGTGTTTTTGGTTTTTAGGAAAGGTTTTTCTCTCGCCGAAGCGTTGGATATAACGACGATTCAGACGGAGATATATATAGATATATATATATATATATATATATATATATATATATATATATATATATATATATATATATATATATATATATATATATATATATATATATATATATATATATATATATATATATATATATATATTGAGCCCTCTGACCCAAATGTAGACACAGATGAGGATTCAGGAGAAGAGGATAACGGAGGGTATGTTTCGTTTTAGATAAATTTTCTCGCGTGTTTACATTTCCAATCTCTTTAGGCTAGTTGGTAACCTGACATCTCGACAGTTACGAGCCAATGCCGAAATAAGGCTGCCTAGTAATGATAGAGTTGGAGTTGAATGGAGCGACAGCGACGATTGTGACTCTCCGGCCGAACCAATAGATGATGAACCAGTTGCAGGCCCATCTTCTCTTCGGGATTTTCCTAATACACCCATTCCTATCTCTGATGAGTCGAAGAAGTGGATGACTGAACGGGAAAAAGGAAAACCCAAGCCACGTGGCATGAAGCCGCAGATTTTGATGTAGAGACACCGAAAGCATTTCCGTCACCTGATTATTCGAGGTACCAAAATATGTCAATTATCGATATTTTCGAGCTGTTCATAGACGATGAAGTTATTCAGCACTTGCTAGAAGAAACCAGGTGGTACGCGTTGTTTTTGAATTGCCCTGATAGGAGCGGAGGAAATCAGATGCTATTTAGCAATTTTATATCTACGTGGGTACAATAACTTGCCGTCCAAGCGTCATTATTGGGACTCAAATGATGACATGAAAAATATCGCTGTAACACAATGTATGCATAGGGACAGATTTCTACAAATCAGTCGTTTCTCACACTGCGCAAATAATACCAAAATTGATAATAACGATAAGGCTTGGAAAATACGTCCTTTTATCAAAATGATGAAGAATAGGTGTATTGACAATTTTGTTCCCGAAACCCATCTAGCATATGATGAGAGTATGGTCAAATATTTCTGACGTCATGGCTGCGAGCAGTTTATACGCGGTAAACCAATAAGTTTTGGGTACAAAATATGGAGCCTCAACACAAAAGACGGCTATTTGGCGAATTTTGAACATCAGGGCAGAGGACCAAACGTCAATACGGAGTACGAGAAATCATTTGGAAAAACTGCTAGTCCTTTGGTAGTACTCCTAGATCGAATGCCTCAGGAAAAAAAGCAGTTGCCGTATAATTTTTACGTGGACAATTTGTTTTCTGTTGCAGCGTTATTTTCATTTTTGAAATTTCGCGGTTATTCAGCTATTGAAACTATTCGGGAAAATCGGATCCCACGAGTCTGTCCTTTGCTAACCAAAAAATCGTTTCAAAAAAAAATCGAGGCTATTTTGAAACGACAATGGAGAAAACCGATGGCCATCTCGGTGTAAGATGGATGGATAATGTAGTCGTCACAATGATTTCAACTTCTTGCGGTACCGAGAACATTAGCTACGTGAAAAGGTTTTCCCAGGAGCAAAAAAGACACATAATGATTCCGAGGCCAAAGATAATCGAGAAGTACAATTCGTATATGGGCGGAACTGATCAGATGGATCAAAATATCAGTTGTTACCGCATAGGAATTCGTGGGAAGAAATGGTACTGGCCCTTGATTACATGGATGTTAGACGTAGCCATGCAAAATAGCTGGATTTTGTACAACAAGACAGGAAGGCAGAAGATTCCGCAGCTATAATTCAAACGGGAGGTGGTCAATGTCTATTGGCGCAAGTACCGTGTATTACCGAAAGGAGTAGGGAGGCCGTCATCGTCATGTGCCTCTTTCCTGGATAGTCGAATTTCTGATGCAATAAGGTTTGATCGAATCGATCATTGTGTGAAGCACACAGAAGGAAACAAAAAGAAAAGATGCGCTCGTAGCAATTACAAGTCAATAATACGGACAATGTGTTCAAAATGTAATGTTGGTCTTTGTGTTGACTGTTTCATTCCATTCCATTGTTAGTAAAGTTCATATTATGTTGTAATTAGTTTGTAGAAAAAATGAACTATAATAACAAACTGTTCAACAACAATCTCGTCTTGTTCCAAAACATGTATCACAAGCGCCTAGTGTTGCCATATGGCAACAGCAGATTTTGAAAAAACCTTAATTCCAGTTATGTTGTGATATTTTTTTTCCTCTTTTGAAAGCGTTTAAGACTTGGTGGAGGCCAAAAAATTCTCAAAAACGAAAATAAATTAACTCCGGCGCTAATGGGTTAACGTGCAAAATATGCCAACAGTATTGGTTGAAATGAGAACAAATCATAAAGGTAAAGATATACCACGTTTTGTTTTCAAAATGCGAAAAACTTCGAAAGTTCCCAAAAATAAAAAATTTAAAATTGACCGTTCGCTATCGAGTTTACAGCCCAAGAGAGTATCTAGTTCCCTTTTTCCTACCCCTATACCAGTCCTATCAACTTAAATATTTCTTGCAGCGTTCGACTGCCAGTTACCTAGTTATCAGACTGCCATGCAGAAAATGGAAATGTCACCGACTGGTGAAGCCAACACCTAACGTTTTTGAAATTCCATGAATTATGATGGGATTTCATGTAGAAACGAAATTATTATTGAGGAGTAACGAAATGATTGATTATGATGGGATTTCATGTCAAAACTATTAAAGAGTAACGCATGTTTTTTATTTTGTTATCTACATCTACGAGATGTTTATAATTGATTTTCTCAACCGATGTAAGTATATATGTTGGACGTAAATGAATCATTCAATAATTATTGGGAATCAAAACGCATGAAATGTAGAACTACAACAGTTTTTGAAACCTCCAACGTTCATTATACACCGTCAAGAATGCTGTTTCGTGATTGATTGGACTCTTTCTCTTTAACATTCCGTTTCAACTTACGTTCTGAACACTGCCATTCTATGACATTCAATATGACACATCAGTAGAAATATGTTTATTCTTCACGTTCTTTTTCCAATTACCATTCCTAATATTTCTTGTCGCCAACTTCGTCATTTATACCCATCAAAAAATCTTGTTGGAAGAGACTCATGGAAATTTCAAGCGACGTATAATACGATAAAATTATCAAGGATTACTTCAATATTCACACCAACTCTCCAACGAATTTTGACAAAACTCATTCTTCAAATTTTGGTACTTATTTGATATTGATACTTCGGTTGATCCAGAAGTTCCAGCTAAGATTCCACTAATATTCATATGTTGCTTATGATCGATTTTTCAAACAAATCATATTAGTTCTTTGAATAGCTATTCCTACTGATAGGTTCCATAGAAGGACTTGCAGGAATTTTCACGCATTTCATAAAAAATTTAAGTTTTTTGAGGATAAAATTTTGAATGATGGAAACACTGGAGCAAATATCAATAATATATTTTTTTCTCTCTAGAAGAAATGGCGATTGTATTGACCTTATAGCAATCACATCTCAACATATCACACAAAACACCAATTCCCAGTAATGTTACGAAACTGGGTCCGTTTATTGAAATAATCGAATTATTGAATGTCCGTTTTTTACCCATCGACACCACAACAAAATAATGCACTCAGACAATAAAATTCTCAATCACAGTTTGATTCTAAAATGTACCGTTCACCGCAGTGCACTGAAAATTCACTTCGAACTCGCTAATATGAATAAGTACTACTTGAATGAATGATCGATCGAACGCTTGACCTTATATATCTTCGTTCTTCGTTTCCAGAATCTTCGAACAGTTCGTGGAAACACCTAGATCATTCCATCCATCACCGGAAATTTTCAACCGTCACACCATCTGGCTTATGATAAAAACGCAGGGGCGTACTGTACCTATTTTCATACGAGGTGAAGAAGACCGATGCTCCATCATGGTGAACCAAGGCGTATGGGGTCGGCTTTAGAATAGCCCCATGGTAAATCCTGCCTGTCGTAAGAGGCGACTAAAAGGATAACCGTAGGTGGAAGATGGTCTCATCGCCCGGTGAAATACCACCATATCGACTTTGTGTGCTGTGAAATGGACCATTCCATGTTTCAGTGTTCGGTCGATACTTTCCGGTCTCCCTCTTTCCTTTTCCCCAATTCCTCCTTTATTTTCGAATAGTAATAATGATGAATAGTAATAATGATGAAGTCTCCTAGAGTAAAACACTCCGAAGTAAAATACCTCCATTCGGATTTCCGGGCGAGAGGTACTCGAGGGGACTCAACATTAAAATTAATTTTGCAACATCCGCGGACTCAATAAGAACATCAATGACGTCCACCATCACCTACAGACGGATAAACCGGATATTCTGGCTCTAACAGAAACACAAGTAAACTCGTCCACCAACAAGGTCCATATGCTTTGTCCTGGTTACGAACTCCATGCTCGATTCAGGTTCAAAGGTGGAGTCTGCCTTTACGCCTAAGGCTAACCTTTCATGCCAGCGTGAAGAGAGTTTGGAACCGAAAGACTTTGATGTGATGTGGTTCAAACTATCTGATACCAAACTGACTAAGTTCCTCTGCTGCCTTTACCTATCACCTAATGAACCTTCATATAACGACCCTTTGAGTTTTATCACTCAAACTGACTACATTCAGGAGAACCATCCAACAGCTGAAACCATAATCATGGGAGACTTTAATGTACATAACGCTGCCTGGCTCAAATTCTCTAACAAAACAGATGATGCAGGTCGTCAAGCCGAGGCCTTCGCCATCACTCATGGTCTAGAACAACTGGTCGAGCTACCAACCCGCATCCCTGATGTCAACAACCAGTCTGCCAATACACTAGATCTTTTTCTCACCACCAATCCTGACCCGTATAGAATAGAAGTTTGTGCCCCACTTGGAAACTCTGACCACACCCTCATCTCCACAACATGCTCTATCCATTTACCATCGAGCTGCACAATACCACCCCGTCTCATGTGGCATTACAATTCGGCCGACTGGGAAGGTCTTCGATGTTTTTCTCAGCGTTTCCATGGAAGAGAGTTTGTTTCTTCAGTAGATCCAACACGATGTGCTGAGACAATTTCTGAAATCATCATGTTGGGGATGCAAACTTACATACCGAATACCGAAAGAAGAACATCATCCGATAAGACCTGGTTTAACAGAAACTGCTCTAGAGCTGTGGCTTCCAAACAGGCAGCATACCATCGATGGCTAAAAATCCGGCCCTGAGACCAGAGCAGCATATGTCGAGGCTAGAGGCATATGCAAAGAGACAATAGAATGCTCAAAAGATGCCCACAAAGCCAAAATAAGATCAAAACTTGCTGAATGTCCTAACGGATCCCGTTCATTTTGGTCTTTCGCCAAAGCTGTGGAAGAAACTTCACTTCCAGCTCATTTCTCCACTAACCAAAGAAGATGGAACACTAGCAACGACTGCCCAGGAAAAGCCAATATCTTTGCGCACCTATTTGCTGGAAATTCCACTCTGATTCATCGGGAAAACAACCCCGAACATACACCTATTGACAGTCACATGCCCGAGATCACCTTTCGCCAACGTACTATCAGAAAGATTTTGCTGGGTCTCAACACCAACAAAGCCTGTGGATCTGACGGAATCCCGCCGATTGTTCTCAAGAAATGTGCCCCGAACTAACACCTGTTCTTTGCAAGTTGTTCAACCACTCTTACAATTTGGGGTATTTCCATCCAATTGGAAAATTGCAAGAGTACAGCCAGTCCCTAAAAAAGGCAAAAAGGCCCTACCTAGCAACTACAGACCTATCGCACTGCTATCTATTATTTCAAAGGTCATGGAAAAAGCCATCAACATCGAGCTCATGAAATATCTGGAAGACTCAGGAATTGTCAACGATAGGCAATATGGCTTCCGCCATCAGAGATCAACTGGTGACCTGCTCGCTTACGTCTCACATATATGGCAGCTATCTATTGAAAAGTATAGAGAAACTTTAGCTGTGGCATTAGATATCTCCAAGGCGTTCGATCGAGTTTGGCACCAGGGACTCCTCGCCAAGCTTCCGTCTTATGGCTTGCCCCCTCAGCTGTGTTCTCTGCTTGCTAGTTTTCTCTCAAACAGGTCCCTCCATGTAGTGGTCGATGGAGTTCCATCTGACACTCTACTCATAAATGCTGGTGTTCCGCAAGGATCCATTCTCGCACCAACACTATTTCTACTTCACATCAACGACCTGTTGGAAGCAACTTCATGTCCAGTACACAGCTTTGCCGATGATAGTACCCTCCATACCGCTTTCTCCTCCAGGGCCCCTATATCAGCCCGTGAAACCAGAAATGAACGAGGAAGAAATGTTAATAATATAAATATGGACTTAGCAACAATTCTCGAATGGGGATCTAATAACTTGGTAGAATTCAATGCAAACAAAACACAAGCATGTTTTTTCTCTAGAAAAGCCGATCTCACTGTGCCTAACATGACTTTGTCAGGAGTAACCATACCACTGAAGCCATCCATATCGATGCTTGGTATTACTATCAGCAATAACCTTTCCTGGGAAAATCACGTGAGGTCCATTGCCAAAGTGCATCCCAAAACTTGGTTTTCTGTTTCGTGCCAAGAGCTATTTCACCCCCAGTCAGCTGCTTATGATCTATAAGGCACAGATCCGACCTGTCCTGGAATACTGTTCCCATATTTGGAGTGCGGCACCTAAACATATCCTGAGGCTATTGGATTCTGTCCAAAAAAGGGCAATTCGTCTCGTCGGTGATGCCTCGCTTACAAACTCGCTCACTTGTCTGGAACACCGTAGAAAAGTTGGCGATTTGTCTCTATTTTATAGATATTTTCATGGGCGATGCTCTTCTGAAATATCAACAATCGTTCCTGCTTTGGCAGTCTCTTTCGAGATTAACCCGTCAAGTTCAGTCATCACACCCTTCGTGGTCACTTTGGAGACCTGCAGAACATCACTTTCCAAAGACTCGTTCATCCAACGAACAGCGAGGCTTTGGAACTCATTGCCTAGGGAGGTGTTCCCCGAGGCATACAACCTTCAGAAATTTAAGAAGAACACCAACTCCTACCTTGTTTCCCTAGGTTCCCACGATGTTCTCTGAACATTACAGGATAGCCCTTTTCGTGGGAACCAGAACATAAAAAAAAAAAAAAATGGCTCTTTTTTGGAACGATCAAATTCAGAGGGGGGCCCTTTTCAAAATGGTGTTAGTTTCGACGATTCACCTATCTTCCACTCTCGAGCTGTTTCGAGGATTTTCAACAGGCTGTCCCTCAGTTTATCTGCATAGTCATGTACTTCAACCTCTTTTGGGTGCTTGTTAATCCGAACACAAAGTCATAGTGCAATCGAATTTTCCTTACGGAGATATGCTAGGCGGGATGAGCTTAAATTGTAGACGACTGCTCTGTATGCCATCAGAACTAGTGGAAGTTGTCTGTCCTACTCATTTTGATGTATTTCACTACCTTGGGAAGGTGCCCTTCCATAGTTCGGTTGAATCTTTCAACCATGCCATCTGACTGGAGGTGTAGCGCTTTGGTTTTGGTCTTGTTGATACCCATCAGCTCACAAATTTTCTTGAATTACTTTGAATTGAAATTCCTTCCTCGGTCGGAATTGTAGTTCCATTTGTACATGGCTATTGTGAATACCTCCCGGTCTGGAATGGCCTAGGCTTCCACTTATTTGCTGAACTAGTCTATGAACAACGATGTATTTGTTGCCATCGTCCGTCAGAGAAAAGGGGACTAGGTACATCAACAGTAATACGTTCGAATGGTGCGCCTATGTTGTATCATTTCACCACTGGACCTTGTCTAGTATCTTCAGTGGCGCCTCTTCTTGGACATTTCCTGAACCAGCTTCCAACATTGAACCCAGTGGAATATCTGCCTGATCTGGGACCCTAAGTCTTTTTCTCGAATTCCCTCCATGAATTTTCTCCAAGGCTTCCTGGGCAAAACCAATTAGGAAATTGATGACCTTCCATCAGCTGAATACCATACACGTTTCTGTATTCCATTTTCCACAAGCAGGGATTTCCATTGTGCCCATATTGCCTTGAAGATGGGATCTTGGTCCAAAATGCACCTCAAGGAGGGTCTGCTAGTTCTGTTCTTCTCTTTCCAATAAGGAAAGTCTCTAAAGTTTGGATTATGTGTGCGATGGTCCAGTCGCCCTAAGGTAACAGTTTCGTTTGTCTGAAGCTGGAAATTCCTCTGCGAGACCTTGGTCTCTGACTTGGATGCTCTAGAAAGCGGTCTTTTAGACAAGACGTCTACATTTGGTTGTTCTATGCAATGTTCGGTACTAGCATAGTACTGGTTGGTCTTTTCTCTGAAGGATGGATTATCAGTAGTTCTTCTGATTTTGTTAATTTGGATGAGCTTTGCTTCCACCAGCCCGCATGCCTCCGGATATATTGACCCATTGAATTTTTTGTATCTGCCCGAAAACTCACTGGATGATCTGGTCCTTGTCGGTGAATAGGAACGTGAGGGTGTCCTCTGAGATCATGACAAACGTAGTGGTAATCCCACCCTGCAATCTCTTTGGAAATGTCCCCTACTACAATACCTAGAGCAATTTCTTCTTGACTGATTGTTTTCGCTGTTATTCTTGGGTTTCAGTTCACCCACTATTCTGTTGAGCATTTGTTGTATCCTATCCCTTTGTTTCTGTCTCTGAAGTGGCTCTTAGATCCATACCGCCCTCACTTTTCACCTTAAGATGTCGAAAGGAACGAACTAGAGCTTCACTGCATATCTTGAATTGTCTCAGTGTTAGGGTCCCTTGGATTTCGATATCTCCCAATCTATTGATGAATACCTGCACCGCCAACTGTTCCTTGAAATCTTCCGAAAGATCTGGGTAGGCAAGCTGGATGAGTCTCTGCACGTCTACTTCAAACTCCTACACACTCTCACCCGATTACTGCACTCGTGTTTTCAACTGAGCCCGGTACAGCTGTTCTCGATGTTGGTTGCCGTCACATCATTTCCAGAACCGCAATCAGTTCTTCATACTTGTGATGCTGGTCTTCGAGAAAGGTCTGTAACATTGCCAATGCATGTCCCCTCCTGTAAGTGCCGTAGCCTTTTCTCCATTGTCGTTGCCGCAGCTCCAAACTGTTCAGAATATAGAGACCATGGTGACTGTCCGTCAAGAGTCGGTGGTTTTACAGAGACAGTTTTGCAGGTGGAACCCTGTCATCGTTCTTATCACTGATTGACTTTTTTTATTCTCCTCGCATCGTCCCTTCTTCATAGTTTTATCGACGATTTGACTTCAGTTTTTAAATTTCTCAAATGCTTCTTTTTCCTTCCATGTTGTTTTTCCAACGAATTTTCCTTCAATTTTCTGATCTATTTCTTCCAATGCTTCCCCTTTGTTCCCTGTTCGATGTTCTTCCTCCTTTCCAGATTTTCCTGTAGATTTCTCTTCTCTACGACATCTCTTTCCTTTTCCATTTCTGCCCCTCCATCTCGTCGTAGAGTGTATTTCTCGTATTCACCACGAATTTTTCGTTTATTACACATCGAAAACGCAATAATGCCCTCTGACAATAAAATAATCAATCACAATTTACTAATAAAATATACCGCACTTCACTAAAAATTCACCTTGGACTACTACTTGAATGAATGACTGGTCGTACGCTTGACCTTATATATCCTCGTTCTTGGCTTCAAGAATCTTCGGGCAATTCATGGAAGCACCTAGATGATTTCATATGTCACCAAAAATTCCCGACGGTTACACCGTCTGGCTTATGATGAACACATAGGTATACTGTACTTATTTTCATAAAAATATAAATACAAAGGAACCTTTTGGGATGACAATATGTTATGTCAAAATGGACATTTGAAGACTATTAGCCAGAAAATCCAGAAGAAACAGCTCAACACACGATGGAGTAGATATGATATGAAATTGAATCTGACCTATCAAATCAACTGTATTCCAACTATGAGGAAAACAAAATGTTATATGAATATGACACAAATCTCAGCGGTATATCCATCGATTTCGAAGAAGCTTAAGACATGATAAATGAAACTGCTTCAGATATTATGAATGAAACTGAGATGCTTGAACAACTGACATTCATGGTTATACCTGAGAAATTCAGACTAGCTGGATTCAGAGCCAGATTCAGATATAAAACAACCAAATGCAACTCTCTGGAATAATCGGCGGACTACAAAGAAGCGTTTCCAACGTTTTTTTTTTCAAATTTGGTTCTTGAAGTAGCAATTAGAAATATAGCCTCTATGTATCCTTCACTGATAAAATTGATCGAAAAATTGACTCGACTTGCAGTAAAATCATCAAAATAAACAGTGAGCTTCAGAACACAAAGCGATGCTAAACGTTTGGAGAGGTTCACAGCTCCACCTATCGGTGGCATATAGTAAAGGGAAAAAAGTGACACTGATCAGATAAATACCAGAATTCTGAGAAGTAACAGATGCTATTATGCTAATAATCTTTCTAAGAAATATAGAATGGTCCAACTTATCAGGTTGATTGAAGTCTATCGAATCAGACAACGTCGATCACAATAAGTCATGGTCATCGCTTGTTGGGGAAAACGCGTGTTGAAAGCCTTTGCAAACTTCATCGTAGTAGCATATCACAACTAGCGAACGCTATAACTCAAAAGCTTCAGTAAATGTATTTATGGACTGCAATCGTGGATGCTTGTGCCTGCCTTCCACATGTTACTTTGACGCAAATTTTTGTAACAAACCGATTTGGTCAAAGAAATCTCGTCCGGTACTAACTTATACAAAAAAAAACGTACTTGAAAAATACTCTCCACTCTCGTTCGACTATGAAACTCTCATATTATCCATAACTGTCGATTTCTTATTAAAAAATCGAGTCCGTCGCTGTGGCCATCCCGTACCTACTTAAATTCATAACGTTAATTTATGTTGAAGCATAATAATTATGATATGTTGATGTTGATAGAAGGCGGCTAGGCCTTTGTATCAGTTAAGAGAGTGGTTATGTCGCATAAAGACTCTGTCCAAAGAAGCAGGATGGCCGATCGAGCCAGCTTCGGACACCAGATAATTGTAATTTATCGAGTTTGTGGCTCCTCGATAGTTTTTGTCGGGCTCGCACCGCGTTCATGTTAGGCCAGTTACTTTAGCGACCTTTTTTCCATATACTACTCCCATACCAGGTGGAATATACATTTATATATATTATTATGATAGCAAATGTTTATCAATATAAATAGAATAAAAAAAAGTCAGATAATGAAACTGATACATCATATGAATAGCAGGTATTTATGTTATCGTAGTTTTATGCTATGTTTACTTTGCAGTTTTCTGTAAATTTTACTTTTCTTGAACCTATCTCAAAAGTATAGCATTTGAACTTTCTTTTTATTATAGGCAAGCTGCCAACAATTTATTTCATTTAAACAACCTTGAAAGCAAATCACAAATCAAAATTTATGAATAAAATCTAGATCACAACTGGACTAAAACCATATTGAATTTACAACATCCTGCACTGGAGAAATCAAACTTGAAAGAAGAGACAGCTACATGTCAAATAAGTATTCTGAGAAAACTTTTAAAATGCAACATTTTGAAGACATAAAAATGTCATAGATAAATTTTAATCTATTTTGTATGTAGTATATGAGATGTATAAATAGTCAGTGAATATAAAAGATATGGCATAATTCAGGATAAAAAATTGTGTGAAAGAAAGTGAGCAGAAACGTAAAGCCGAGGGGATAGAAAAAATTATTTTTGAAGAGCAAGACGTACAAAAATTAATCAACAATTAAAGTGGGAAATATGAAAGAAAACAATAACTCTGCGATAAGACAGATCAATTGGATGTACAAATCAAACAGCCATCCAGATATTGCCCAGAAAGTTAAAACTTACATCCAGCAAACAGTAGTCATTGACGAGGGATCTTTCCACCACTTTCAAAGCAGGCCGTACCAAGGAATTGCTCAATTCATCAACAGGAACAACAAACAGGACACAGAGAAGTCACCAACAATAAACCTCAGGGTACTTTTAATAAAACCAAACTGAAATATAGTGCACATTGGTAAGACACTCACTAAAAGTTTTCCAACAAAATTTTTTACCTACTATTATTAACAAGTATTATCAATTTCCATTATATTTAGAGATTATTAAATTGCTAAGTAGCAAACCACTGTTTGTTTCCATCTAAATCTGAATTGTAAAGCACTAGTAATAAGATATTTAGAGCAGGTTAGGTAAACATAAATTTTCATTGAATAAAAAGGAAATCATCTGACCGATTTCTGCTTTCATCTCTGTCTTTTTTGGTAGAATACTCTCTGTTATATTATTTGAACACTGACCTCAAGAAAAGCCATCAGAGGGCACTACTGAATCCTGCTTCTGAGAGAAAAAGAACTCATGCGAACCATAGGCGTCTCGACTGAGCTGGGAAAGGTGAAGAATACAGGACAAAGGGTATTTGGAAAATGGTAAAGGTAACATAGTTTTTTGACCATATATATATATATATATATATATATATATTTTTATTTTTTCTCGTCGAAACGTCGTTAAAAGGAATTATACGAAGTGAGACTGATTGACAGAATCAGACCTTCATTCCAAAAAATTGGAGAAAAAAAATTCATATATATTTCCCTTCATTATCCAGTTAGACAATTACAACTGTATAGGAGGCGTCATACGGAAACTTAATATAAATCTTAAACTAATATCACTAATATCACAACATTGACAAATATAATTATAAAATCATAAATAATATCTCATGGAGTAATAATAACGGAGAAGGAATTCCTTCAATCTAATTTTGAAATGTGTTGACGACGAACATGATTTCATCATCATATTGATCATAACTATGCCTGTATTATTGGGCGACTTATATGATATCGAGATTTTTGTGATAGGAATATGGAAGTTGTCGTTTATATTTCAGTCTCGTTTAAGTAAATAGCGTTTATAAACCATGAAGAGGTATCATATAGAGTTTTGTTTTCTCTTCCAGAATAGTGTTCGATTTGTCAGAAATTAATACAGAGGTGTCGTCGGCATAGAAGGTAAAGTGTATATCCTCCAGAGACTCTCCCAGGTCGTTAATATAGATCAGAAAGAGAATTGGACCTAAGATACGTCAAATAAAGAAGATTTTGCATTTCTCCGAAAATTGTTCTATCTGTATTGTTGATGCTCACATACTGTTTTCTATGATGAAGAAACGATTCTACCCGAGGAATTATTTGAAGACGTTAACCGGTCTATAATTATTTTTTTCTCTGACATCTCCTTGTTTATGAAAAGGAATAACTTTTCCGAGTTTCAAATTATTGGGGAAAACTCCACAGCAGAAAGATAGATTCACCAAGAAGGTCAATGGTTTGATCATGAGATGAAGAATTTTTTTCACGAGAAAGTTAGGAATTTCATCAGCACCACTGGATGAACTTTTTCTCAGTTTACCCCTGATCAATTGATCTAGCTCGGTTTCAACATATGGATATAGGAATAACTTTCCGTATCTCAGGCTTTTCTGTCTGAATCAATATGTTCATGTTTTTTCATTTTATCTTATATTCGTAAAGGCGCCTGTTGAAAATGATGATTGAAAGTATTACCCACAATAAGGGGGTTATCTGTAATAGTGCCGAAAAAACTTCTTATTGGAATATTTCTACGATAAGTGATCTAATTGGACAGTTCTGAAACTTATTCTTGTTGTCCAAATTATTATTTTATTTTCATAATAACTTTTTTTCGTGTCAGATAATAGTTTGTTTTGTTGTTTTTTTAGCATTCGAGTGAATATGTTTAAACTCTGAGATTCCTTTTATTATACAATACAGGTCTAGAGACTGGAGGCTGGTTTTCCAACATGGATCGTTACCCACGTTTCATTGTTCATAGGATCGGAATATTTTCTGAATTCGGATCGTAATGGATAAAACTTATTAAAGCAAAAATGAAAATACATGAATGCCTCGTCCTCTCGTACCTAATGATATATAGATCATTCCAGTTCTCATCACATAAAGCCTTAGCAAAACTGGTGCCAAATCAGAAAAGGTTCTATTCATATAAGATGAGTTGCTGGATATTTTTATTGGTAAGTTGTAATCAAGTAGAGTTGTATCTGATATGGTGTTATCTATCGTGAACACAGGAGATAATGGAGAAAACATAATCAATTTGAGTCTGTTACACGGGCGCCCCCCCCCCACGTGATCCTACCGCAACCGAAACTCACAAGAATGTTGTTGGTTTGGCAAAAATGTATCGAGGGTAAATATCCATCAAAATTGAAGACTCCACATACTATGAGAGATACTTGAGGTGTAAAAAGGTGCTCTAAGACATCATTGAAGGTATCCATGAAAATTTTGGGATCACCAGAAGGGGAGCGGTAATAATTCAATATAAAAATGGTTTCATCACTAATTTCACAAAACAATGCCTACATTTCAACATGTTTGTCAATACAGAATTTTATTTTTCGACATATATTTTCTTAGCATCGAGGGAATTCTCGGCTGTTCCTCCGCCCTTGGAAACAGATCTGGAGTAGCAGCTGACTAAGGAATAACTTTCAATGTGATGTCCATTGTTCCCAACCTGAGTCCATGTTTTAGTCAGACATAAAAAGTATAGATCCGGATACGATGAAGTATCAGCGATAAGTTCACTTATTTTATTATTATTTAAACTCTGTACATTGAGTAAAAGTAAATCAGGATTGAAGATCAGGGAATTGACCGTTTCCTTTTCTCCCAGAAGAAATAACGTTGAACGTAAGCACCTTCAGGCCATATGGTTGGCTCCATGGAGCGCTTAATTTTTATTAAGTCGTTAAGCTATGTTGGATATTGAGATGGTACCAATTGAACTCCATTTTCATGGGCGGATCATCGTTAGCTCTTCTGATCCTGTTAGCTTGGACGACCCTGCCAATATGCTCCACGATGTATTGTCTAATCTAGTTTCCTGATATCTTCCCAAACTGACTGGATGATCTGATCCTACGAAAAGAACGTGGACATGTTCTCCTAGGTAGTGACAAACGTGGTGGCAACTGATGTCTGATCCTACCGCATCTAAAACAGTTTTTTCTTGACGATCGTGTCCTCTTTTGAATTGTGCGTTTCTTCCATATCTTAACTGGATTTTCTCCAGTTGAAAATATGAACAGTGTGTACATAAAATTAGATAAGGAATCATCTGCGAATCAAAGATATACTTTAGTCGCTGTCTTCGTGATGCTTGCACTTTTGGAAGAGTATCATTGGATTGATTTCAGATTACGTTAAGTTACTGACATTTTCTCAGGACAATTGTTTTTTGGTAACCGCAGTAATTTATCGCGGCGAATGAATTCAATTGCCTTTTCACACTTGTATAGAATTTTGTATACATTTTTTTTTTCATTTTCAGTTGGGGAAGGTGAAAACCCAGAAAATCATGTCGAAAACCGATATTACACCGCAAAAAATAACTTTCGATCAATATTATAAATTAGGTTCTACCAACGAAAAATCACGATTGTTAGCTCTTAATTCGGCTACTTAATTGCAGGCTTTATACCTCTAAGTTTCGCTACAGTCAGCTCCAGATAAGATCAATACATAAAAAAATATTCCATCCACTTTTCGCAAACAACAATCTTAAATTATTTTGAAGGAAAAGATATTTGTCTCAGGTTTTTGGAATAATCTCAAATTCGGATTTCAATCAAAATGAACAAATTGAACAATAAAATAAAAGTGAATTCTTGATTTCATTGTCAAAACTCAAGGATTACGCTAATCTGCGGATTTCAAAACGATGAAAAAGATGGTATTTAGTGAAATTGTCTAACATCAGGTTAAACATACAAAAACACCGACTTGATGTTATAAATAAAATGCTTTCTTTCATAAAAAAAAAATGCTATAAAATATTTTTTTGCACTTGAGTATTTTCTGATTATATTTTTTATTTTTTTTTATTTTTTATGTTCTGGTTCCCACGAAAACGGATATCCTGTAATGTTCAGAGAACATCGTGAGAACCAAGGGAAAGAAGGTAGGAGTTGGTGTTCTTCTTAAATTTCTGGAGGTTGTATGCCTCGGGGAACACCTCCCTAGGCAATGAGTTCCAAAGCCTCGCTGTTCGTAAGATGAACGAGTCTTTGGAAAGTGATGTTCTGCAAGTCTCCAAAGTGACCACGAAGGGGTGTGATGACTGAACTTGACGGGTTAGTCTCGAAGAGACTGCAAAGCAGGAACGATTGTTGATATTTCAGAAGAGCATCGCCCATGAAAATATCTATAAAATAGAGACAAATCGCCAACTTTTCTACGGTGTTCCAGACAAGTGAGCGGGTTTGTGAGCGAAGCATCACCGACGAGACGAATTGCCCTTTTTTGGACAGAATCCAATAGTCTCAGGATATGTTTAGGTGCCGCGCTCCAAATATGGGAACAGTATTCCAGGACAGGTCGGATTTGTGCCTTATAGATCATAAGCAGCTGAGTGGGGGTGGAATAGCTCTTGGCACGAAACAAAAAACCAAGTTTTGGGATGCACTTTGGCAATGGACCTCACGTGATTTTCCCAGGAAAGGTTATTGCTGATAGTAATACCAAGCATCGATATGGATGACTTCAGTGGTATGGTTACTCCTGACAAAGTTATGTTAGGCACAGTGAGATCGGCTTTTTTAGAGAAAAGACATGCTTGTGTTTTGTTTGCATTGAATTCTACCAAGTTATTAGATCCTCACTCGAGAATTGTTGCTAAGTCCATATTTATATTATTAACATTTCTTCCTCGTTCATTTCTGGTTTCACGGGCTGATATAGGGGCCCTGGAAGAGAAAGCGGTATGGAGGGTACTATCATCGGCAAAGCTGTGTACTGGACATGAAGTTGCTTCCAACAGGTCGTTGATGTGAAGTAGAAATAGTGTTGGTGCGAGAATAGATCCTTGCGGAACACCAGCATTTATGAGTAGAGTGTCAGATGAAACTCCATCGACCACTACATGGAGAGACCTGTTTGAGAGAAAACTAGCAAGCAGAGAACACAGCTGAGGGGGCAAGCCATAAGACGGAAGCTTGGCGAGGAGTCCCTGGTGCCAAACTCGATCGAACGCTTTGGAGATATCTAATGCCACAGCTAAAGTTTCTCCATACTTTTCAATAGATAGCTGCCATATATGTGAGACGTAAGCGAGCAGGTCACCAGTTGATCTCTGATGGCGGAAGCCATATTGCCTATCGTTGACAATTCCTGAGTCTTCCAGATATTTCATGAGCTCGATGTTGATGGCTTTTACCATGACCTTTGAAATAATAGATAGCAGTGCGATAGGTCTGTAGTTGCTAGGTAGGGCCTTTTTGCCTTTTTTAGGGACTGGCTGTACTCTTGCAATTTTCCAATTGGACGGAAATACCCCCAAATTGTAAGAGTGGTTGAACAACTTGCAAAGAACAGGTGTTAATTCGGGGGCACATTTCTTGAGAACAATCGGCGGGATTCCGTCAGATCCATAGGCTTTGTTGGTGTTGAGACCCAGCAAAATCTTTCTGATAGTACGTTGGCGAAAGGTGATCTCGGCATGTGACTATCAATAGGTGTAATGTTCGGGGTTGTTTTCCCGATGAATCCAGAGTGGAATTTCCAGCAAATAGGTGCGCAAAGATATTGGCTTTTTCCTGGGCAGTCGTTGCTAGTGTTCCATCTTCTTTGGTTAGAGGAGGAAATGAGCTGGAAGTGAAGTTTCTTCCCACAGCTTTGGCGAAAGACCAAAATGAACGGGATCCGTTAGGACATTCAGCAAGTTTTGATCTTATTTTGGCATTGTGGGCATCTTTTGAGCATTCTATTGTCTCTTTGCATATGCCTCTAGCCTCGACATATGCTGCTCTGGTCTCAGGGCCCGGATTTTTCAGCCATCGATGGTATGCTGCCTGTTTGGAAGCCACAGCTCTGGTGCAGTTTCTGTTAAACCAGGTCTTATCGGATGATGTTCTTCTTTCGGTATTCGGTATGTAGGTTTGCAACCCCAACATGATGATTTCAGAAATTGTCTCAGCACATCGTGTTGGATCTACTGAAGAGAAACAAACTCTCTTCCATGGAAACGCTGAGAAAAACATACGAAGACCTTCCCAGTCGGCCGAATTGTAATGCCACATGAGACGGGGTGGTATTGTGCAGCTCGATGGTAAATGGAAAGAGCATGTTGTGGAGATGAGGGTGTGATCAGAGTTTCCAAGTGGAGCACAAACTTCCATTCTATACGGGTCAGGATTGGTGGTGAGGAGAAGATCTAGTGTATTGGCAGACTGGTTGTTGACATCAGGGATGCGGGTTGGTAGCTCGACCAGTTGATCTAGACCATGAGTGATGGCGAAGGCCTCGGCTTGACGACCCGCATCATCTGTTCTGTTAGAGAATTTGAGCCAGGCAGCGTTATGTACATTAAAGTCTCCCATGATTATGGTTTCAGCTGTTGGATGGTTCTCCTGAATGTAGTCCAGTTTGAGTGATAAAAACTCAAAGAGGTCGTTACATGAAGGTTCATTAGGTGATAGGTAAAGGCAGCAGAGGAACTTAGTCAGTTTTGGTATCAGATACCACATCACATCAAAGTCTTTCGGTTCCAAACTCTCTTCACGCTGGCATGAAACGTTAGCCTTAGCGTGAAGGCAGACTCCACCTTTGAACCTGAATCGAGAATGGAGTTCGTAACCAGGACAAAGCATATGGACCTTGTTGGTGGACGAGTTTACTTGTGTTTCTGTTAGAGCCAGAATATCCGGTTTTTTCGTCTGTAGGTGATGGTGGACGTCATTGATGTTCTTGTTGAGTCCGCGGATGTTGCAAAAATTAATCTTTAATGTTGAGTCCCCTCGATATATTTTTGAAGTGTGATATATTGTTAAAGTGTGAAGATTTTCCTTCGATATTGTATTTCTTCTATTAGAGTTTTTCCATTCGATAAATTGGATTTCGTGTGCCTTATATATTCATTATTAAAAATCACCGAAAATAACTGGCCTATAAGTACGCCTAGAGCTTGCGTTTAACACATAAAGATGACTTAATTACGATACCTATATACTGTGTAACGTTGAATAGATTACGAACGACTTTCCCAGAAGTCGATTTATCACCTGATTCTCTCGAAAACTGATGAAATGGCTTGAAAATCATTCGGGCTTTTATTTCTTTCGGATAATGATTTGGGAACTGAGGGTGGTATAAAATATATAAAAAACACATTTCTCCATAGCTACCATTCTTTCATTCTTATTCTAATAACTATATTGATGGTGTTCATAGTTTCTTCAAGCATGGATAACTGTTTGCAGCTATTTAGGGCAAGAGATTTTCTGCTCTATCTCTATCTATGACAAAAAAAAATACTACCAAGATACCGACTGTGCCATTATACGTATCGTAGTTATATCATGTTATGTTTCCTACTACCAACTGTCATTGCTTAATTTGTTATAAACATTAAAAAAAAAAATCGATTTTGACTTGTAACTTGAAAACCAATGCAGCACTCTCGATACTTTCGGAGGACAAATCGTAGAAAATCAAAATGCAAAGAAAATGAGCCCAGGCACGACTCGATCGATTCATTAATAACGGAAAAAAAGCGAAGAAACCGTAAAAAAAAGAGCTTTTAAAAAAAAAAAAAACTCCGTCACTTTTCATGTTATAGTGCAGGCTTTCCACGACATAGTAGTGGATAATATGCACTTTATGTGGAAAAAATTCAGGCGCTGTTGCGTCATTAGTTTTGGCATAGTTGCAATCTGAATTTTTCAATGCACTTTATTGCAGTAGACCTGGATGCATCATAGGTGGTCCGATTCAATTTTCCAAAAATATATCGAAGTAGAAGTATAATACTACAAAATTGTCATTCTTATTTTTCGTTAAAATGCTCCAAAATAGATGAAAAATACTTGCAAATATGACCGAAAATGGGCGAGTGCGTGAAAGCGGCTGAGTAGTGGGGCTAGAGCAGCAGTCGCGGGGAAGCCCGTTATGAATCTGCTCCTTTACCACCACTCCTGAGCCGCTTTCATGCCCTCGCCGATTTTCGGTCATGTTCGCAAGTATTTCTCACCTATTTCGCAGCATTTTAACGCAAAATGGGAATAGTAATTTTGTAGTACTATACTTCAACTCTCAAAATCTTCGAGAACTATTGGGATCAGACCACCCATGACACATCCATGGTCTGCTGCAATGAAGTGCATTAAAAAAATCAAATTGCAATTATGCCAAAATTAATAACCCAACAGTGCCTGAGTAGATTTCAATCACCATTATGTCGTGGAGAGCCTGCTTGAAACTTGAGAAAATGGCGGTGTTGTGAATTTTAAAAAAAGCAGATTTTTTCCGGTTTTTACCCGTTACTAATAATCCTATCTAGTCTTTGCATTTTGATTCTCTATAATTCGACCATTGAGAGTATCGAGATTGCTTCATTAGTTTTCAAGTTACAAGTCAAAAACGATCAAAAATAAAATGAATTGCTTTTCAATGTTTATAACAAATTAAGCGATGACAGTTGGGAGTAGGAAACATAACAGGATATAACTAGTTTGACACGAAAAATCTCTATTGATTGGTCTAATTTAGGGATATATTCTGTGCGTAATTCGATATTTTTATGTACGAATTGACAACTGCTACATGAATTTTGGAGGATGTATTATCATTACGCCCAGATTCTTTGTCAATATATTCACTCAAATGGTATTTGGATTTGAAGGAGGTCAGAATGATGGAATGAAAACTGATGGTTTGGATATCTAATCAACAGGTTCGAGAATTTTGAATGAAGAGAGAATTGCTGCGTTTGGAGTTGTTCTCCTAGCTTCTGTTAATACTAAGCACATGAATATTTTTATTTGTCTCTGTTTGTTATCAGTAGTTCTTCGTTTTCCATCTTCATCCACCATGCTGAAGATGTATATATGATCATAGGTGTAACGAACACAGTGCCGCAATAACATATCATGTTCTTTAAGATGCCTAAAAACCATTGTGCATGCACTTATACCTGTTTTGGGATCAACTTGGCGACACTTGGCCTACTTGGGGATAGAAATTACAAGCGTTTCAGATGGCGTCAATTTCGTTTCTAGTTTCAATTCAGTAAACTGTAACATACGATACAGGGTGAATTTATTTCTTCAAGTATTTTTAGAGGTCATTTAGATTCCAAACCAAGGATATTTAATGATTTACGTATGTTAAATGCAGAAGGATGCTGTTCATCAAAAGACGTATGACAGATTCATTATCTTGTTGAGGGGCAGCATGTTCACTTTATATCAAAGCCTTCACAGTTCCTTTTTCTTTCTACAGAGAGTCCTCAATATACGTTTCTGCTACAGTTGCTTACCCCAAGCATCTATTATATTTAATAGACCAGCAAACTGTTTCCATTCAGGGCATTTATTATCTGGAGTTTACCGCATTCCCAGAAACTATTATTTGTTTTCTCATTTACAGCTTTCGATATTGATGGTAAGAGGTTCGACTTCATGTTCGTCTCCAGTATGTCATCATTATGTATTAGAGAAAACTCAGTATTGAGCAGGGAGATGTGTAGTCTGAAATTGGAGACCTTCGCAGATCAAGAAAAAAAAGGAACTCAGTCTAAAATAAAAACAATATCAGCTTCTTGGTAGATAGCCCCAAATCCCATTTCATAACAAGATTATGATCTATAAGAAAAGATGTCTGGCAGACAGATCACATGATATTTCTATCACTGACATCTGGTTCAAAGACTGAAGTGAAGTGAGTGAAGTATGTTTAGTGCCCAAGGGGCAATCAAAATAACTAATAAGTTTTGAGCTTCATCCAAAGCAAATTATTAGTTGGTCATTTTGGCCATTTTCAAATACAAATGATTTTTTTTTGACATTTCTAGAAACCAATGGAAACTTTCAATTCAAATCAGTGAATCATAGAGAAACTAAAAATAAAGAGAGTTGTGTAACCTGCAGAAAAAGTTGGCACCACGTTTAGACAGTGGCGACATATTTCGCAACTGGCCGAACTAAGTTAGTACAGGCGGGTTTTCTAAATGTATTACTTTTATATGGTTGATATGGTATATATTTCATAAGTGATCGATTTGCCATTCCTGTATTTCATATGAATGGTTGTATCATATGAAATACAGGGATGTCAAATCGATCACTAATAAAATATATACAGTAATCGATTCGTAGACTGTTAGTTCGTGGTTGGAATAAAGTTTCAAAATAAATCTTTGTTTCATGATATCAAGAACAAAATAAAAGTTCTTATAAAATAAGAATAATAAGTTTAACACCATGAAAAAACATTTTATTTTATCTAGGACAAGGTACAACTACAGACAAAACAATAATAAAACTCTGAAGAACAGCAATATTAAAAATATTCTTCAGTCTTATCATGAAATCAACCAAAATGAAAACAAATTACATTTACAACATACCTTCAATAATTTTGTTAATTCATTAGCACAAAGGAGAACGAGTAGGTAAAACAAATACTCCGGTTTGATGATAATCATTAAGTAGACCATGTACTTCGTACTTCCTCAAATAGGTGATAGGATAGAAACTTTTGGATGGAAATAAGTACCAACTTGTAAAAAAAATTCTGCAACTGATGGATGGAAATAAGTATCAGTTTGTGGAAAGCAGCTTATATTTTACCTTGTAAAAGACTATTTCCAGGAATTTCAGCGTCAACTCGAATAACAAAACATTCTATTTTTGATGTTGGATTCCGAATTCAAGTCCATAGTATAATTTCTATCATTAATTTTTTGATGACAATAACAGTAGAATTATTCTGAAATTATTACGTGGTTTGTCATTTTCTGACAAATGTCGAAATTGGAAAATTATCATTTTATCATTCGTCTGTTGATTGCGGGTAGCGCCTCCATGCGCGACTGGTCGTACCAAAAACTTGGTGGTCAAGATCGCCAATGTTTCAAACAGTCGCTTTAATTTTAATTTGTCTATGCATTGAATCATGTACGTTTTGGCCAATCAAAACATTATTATAGTGGGAATATTCCAAAGAGAGTAAACGTTATCTGAGTAGGAGATTCTATTCCCCATAAGACAAAGGTGACAGTAATAGAAAGAGATGAAATATCATTTGTGAGTCATAGTGACGTTTATGGACATGTCATGGACCATTCTTTCTGGACAGTGGCGGACTAGCGCACTCCGCTCTGACTTCGGATTCGAGTTAAGGAAAAAAATGCGTATGTAGATAGCACCCGATGGGAATTCTTGAAATTTCACCACGAATTTGGAAATTTCAAGTCATATTGTTTAATTCGATCAGGTATAACATATTCACGTTGACATATCTGCTCTTGAATGTATAATGGACCACTCGGTATGTTACGCGGGCCACCTGTACTCATGTCCAAGTACGTCACTATGACTGCCAATGAATAGAACCATCATTCTAGTGAATAGATAAAAGTTGTCCAACCAGTTCTTTTCTTGATTCTTCGGCTCTTGGGGCGGCCGCGGGGGCAGCTTCAGGAGCAGCAGGAGCCTGTTCCGCTTGATTAGGAGGCATCTGACCAGGAATGTCCCCATTATTGGGAATGGGTTGGTGATCCAACCCATATGAGTTGGCGGCCCTGAAAAATTATATCAACATTAACTCTAATGCTTTTTATTGAGTTGAATTTTTATTGAGGGAGTTAGCATGAATATAGACGAACATATCGTTCTAGTTCTAGTCCAAGCAAGTTGATGTTTAAAAAATAAAGGTAGCCAATTACTTCGATAACAGAAAACAAAACTGAGAGTTAACAACATACTCTATGAGGAAATAATAAATGGTGTTGCACAAGGAAGTGTTCTGATTGGCTAGAGCTTATTAGTACCTCCTACTCAGATAATGTTAACTCTCTTTGGGAATATTCTACCTAGAAAATTGCCGCGGGAATAATTTGAGGTATTTTATGTTCATTGTCTGACAGCGTTTATTTTTAATTTGGCGTCTGTCATCAATTCGCATGAAAAGTGCGAAATGAATCAAAACCGGTTGAGTACATTGTATCATTGTTCGAGGAAATGTGTTTATGATCGTAACATGAAAAAATAATCTATAGAATATCACACGAGAGTTCGATAAATTAGAAAATAATTCTCCAGATTTCTTTCTCAAACTTTTTGCCAGTTGGTAATAGCCACTCGAGCCCGTCGAGCTCTCGTGTCTATTGCCTGGCAACAAGTTTTCGAAAATCTGTCGAATTATTATCACTTCATTCTCACTCTCTTGTGATGATATTACAACTGAAAAAACAAATTTCCATCGTACATAAAATTCGTATGCATCTCAGGCATTATAAGCATGTATCGTCTCTGGTGTCTAATTGTTATAACGCTTCTTCGGGTCCTCAAATCGCGGAATATATCGCCCTATGGTGAGAATGTTACGAGATAACATCGACGTTCCAACAATCCAAACAACTGAGAGGTTCGTCGGCCGATACTTCACCAAACCGTATTAAGCCGGTGGATTCTCTGTGTTCTTTGTATAGAGAGTCGATCTCTTGGAAGTACTCAGCAACCTTCTTGTTTTCCCTAGGTGATATCCTAATCAGAATACCAAATCCATTGGTGAAGTTCGGAATTGATAAATGTAAAAACTGTCATAGATCGATCTCCACCAGTAAAAAGACGAATTTCCCTCACTCCCTAAAGGCAAATCTTTACTAATACAGCTTCAACTCCATTGTATACAATCAGTAGAGTGGTTGCAGTTGACAATGTATAGCAAAACTAAATTCATATTGTGGTGTCCTACAAATTTAAAATTTGGCAGAAGCATGTCAGACAGTGAAATGCACAGGCCAGGATCTGATCACGCTTTGGTGGGCGCATCTAGTAGTCGGAAGCCAACAAAATTCCAAATTTGGTACCTAAACAAACATCAATCAAAATCAAGATTTAAAGACATATGACACAAACATATAATTGACAGGCGACCAAGCGACTAACGACTAAAGATAAAACGTGCTTTCTTTCACTATTAGGGACAAGAAATAGATGGACTATAGTGAATTCTCTTTTAGAAAACAAATTGGTTGAACTAACAATACCTCAAAAAATATTTTCGATGGGAAAAAAATGTCCAGACGCCCCTGAAGAGTATTCTGAGTAACCATAACATTCATTATCATAGATACTCAGTCTTTCTGAGGATGACCTGACTGAAAGGTGTTATGCCTAGGAATCAGTGGCAAGATTACATAAACTGATCACCAAAGTCACAGATATTTTGAATGTACGGGTGACAGTCAGACAAAATATCTTTAATTAGATGTATATACCTACTACTACCTGCCTTGATTATTTAACGTGATTGTTGAGTAAGTATCATCTCATCATCATCATATTGTCCGGAATGTATTTTGCCTGAATGGGATTCTACTGATCAAAACAATTTCATGTATCAGTAGATTCCAAGTTGTAATTATTTTTCAACTTTCAGAATTTTGCTAGAAACAATTCCTACTAGTGATATTGATACGAATAACCCACGCTACTACTTTTCCGTTATTACCGGACTTCGGCTCGCTGATGTAACACCAAGGATCCAAGAAGTGCCGAAAGAAACCTCTAGATCTAAATGCCGAAAGAAAGGTCAGGCAACATTCACTTTCCGTCAGTGAGGACCGTGGAATCACTTCCATTTGGAACTATTCTCGTCGCCAGTTGTTATACAGTGCGGTTTTTTATAGCATCCCCTCCCTGTTAACTTCAGAACGGTTGAACGTAGAACAATGAGACAAAAACCATTTCGAATGATATTACGGATACTACTTTCTGAGATGAAAGACATTGTGGCTCGATAGATGGCGCGGAGGGGCATATCAACTCAAAAATCTCAAACAGCATGGATGGGGGGTCAAGTGGCACATCGTTGAAAATATAACTCAATTTTCTTTTCAACCATCAATTTTTTTTCTAATTTTGTCAATACATGTTTTCACAATATGCATTCGAAATGTCAAGTATAACAAAATTCAAAGTGCATATTATGATAAAAAGAATTACCAAAATTCAAAACAAATTAGATGGTTGTAAAATGAATTGAATTTGAAATTTTTAAGTTGATGGTGCATGTCGAACCATTTAAAAATAACAGGGAGGAGGGCACTATAAAAAGCCGCACTCGCAATTGTGATTCCGCAGAACAACCATAGCTGAAAGAAGAATTGAATTACTTTTTCACCGATGTTCAACTCGACCTCTATGCCTTCCGAAATTTCCAAGTTGATGTACCCCCAGCACCTTCTGTCGAGTAAATGTGATGTTTCTTCTCTCAAAAAGTAGGACCCGTAATACCATTCAATGTATTTCATGTCTCATTGTTTCACATCAAACCATTCAAAAGTTATCGAGGTAAGGGTATCATTCATATCCGCACTTATACTGGGCTTTTCAAATGCATACTGTGAAAAAGCGTTTGAACGAAATTCAAAAAAATAGGATTGTTGAAAAAGGGAATTGAATTATCTGTTCAACGATGTGCCACTCTTGACCCCCATGATATTTGAAGTTTTTAAGTTGATGTGCTCTCCCCCGCACCATCTATTGAGCAATCACGCAAGGTTTTCAACTTCAAAAAGTTGTATCGGTGATATAATTCAAAACGGTTTCTGTCCCATTGTTCTATGTCAAACCGTTCAAAAAGGGAGGAGAACTATAAAAAGCCGCACTGTATATGTATATTGAATATGAAATGAAGCACTGATCGATGTAAACGAATATGTTTATCTGAGATACTTCTTGTGTTTTTCCGCCATCTAGAAACGAATAACCTCTAACTGGTGTTTGTTTACGAATCATCCGACATGTGACACCTCGATAGATCTAGAAGAATGGTTCGAGAAACGACTACCACGAACATTCTACCTGCATCCACCATTTTTCTAATAAGCATACAAACTGCGGAGGGTCGCTGGTGGAGTCAGTTAGAAAAGAGAAAGTCAGCCGATAGAGTCTAGAGCGAACAGTAATTAACAGTGTAGTATAACGTTGAATTTAAATTGAATTGTCATAGTTTAGTGTTATTTTGTGGAGCTGTAGATGAACAGAGAATTATTAACACGGCGTCCTAATAGCCGCAAAACAAAATATTGCTGTAAATGAAAATCACCAAGTAATTGGTGAATGCAATCAATTTGACATCCCTTCTGATATCATGCAATCTCTGAAAATTCAGATCTTCTTGGTATAATATGCGCTTGCGCCGATGCAAACTTTGGTTGCAAAGCAATTGAAAAAAGTCATCAGGAGTGATATCACGTGTGCTATTTCTGATTCAACTGTAGAACTGAAACTACAATTGATCTTATAAATGTTGATGTAAATTTGTGGGTGTTTGTATATGTACGGGATCGTGGGACATAGTCAGCTGTCCGGCGGCAACAAAGCAGAGGGTTCGACATGCGATACCAGTAGCATCCATATCACGAAAATTACACAGCTTGATTATTGGTCTTTGACCGCAACAACTGTATAACAACTACTACAACATGATCGTGTTTTGAATAATTGATTCGATATTTCATTATTCATCAATCTTCTACCCCGTTTTAAGTGATCTACTCCTCGGTATTGGATAGGGTGTTATTAAAAAAATTGCTGTTTTGTCCGAGAAAAATTTTCTTGTAACACATGTTTTTTCTTATTGAAAATGTATTGGAATAATTCAATTAATTAATAAAACGATAGTATTCATGAAAAGTTCTTAGTAGGAATATTGGTATATGGGATCCCCTTTTTACATGTTTTGGTAAAAAAATCTTCAGATATCGAGAGTAAACACCACCACCACGTAACATACCAGTGTCAATGACCTATTGAAATGAAATGTATTGATAACACAGCCCAAATAGCGTGAAACTCATATGATTTTTTATGGACAAATCGGTTCAATGAAATGCGTCCCCAGAAATATACTTTACCGGCGACCTCGTATTTACGAGTAAATTTGATGTACGTTAACCTTCAATAAAATAGAAACGTGGAATGTCCAATATCTCTATTAATTAATAATTGTGATATATGCAGCCAGACATACACTGAAATCGACCATTAATAACCTATTAATGGTCGATTTCTTTATTAATGCATCATTGTGGTAAGGTAGAACCAGAAATCTAAGGAGGTCGTAAATCACCAACCACTTGAGTTATCAGCAGGTGGTGGATTCTACGCAGAGTTGTACCTGCCCTAGCCATTAAATTTTGTTTTATAGGTAGGTATAATGATATTGGGTTGAGATAATTATTGAGAAAAATCGCTTGAATATAATTGAGAATTGTTTATTTATATATAATATATGATGATATATATATATATATATATTTAATTATTTAATATTATGAAAAAATATATGATATACCTAATTAATGTAAAATGTCAAACTTTATACTTTATAAAAAGTTCCGTTTTTCGATAAAAGGTATTTTTAAACGAAATTACTCACGAAGATCAGTTTCACTGTCGTCATCCAAATTGATAACGAACTTTTCTTTGGGTATTTTTTCTATATCTATATATGACTTTTCCACCTTTTCAATATGGGAAACTCACTTGGCCCAGCTGCTATCAGGAATATTTACAGTTTCTGTTTGAATATGAGCTACCACAGTTGAAATTAAGGTTGGAGGAGTGTTATTTCTTCGGACTGCTGACTTAAGCAGATGCCATATATGTTCAATTGGGTTAAACATACAGTGATGAGGGGAGTCTGAGCACTGTTTGTCCCAAGCTTTCAGCCAATGAAATATTTCTTTTTTATCGAATCACTGCGTAAAACTTCCAGTAACTATTTTTTTGTACTTTTCCTCATAGTACATATATTATTTAACATATATTCTTGTATAGTGGCTTAGGTGTCATTTGAACATGGTGCTTCATCTAGTCTTCGACTGTGGTAGCTAGCATTACCCATGACGATAATACTGTTGGGTGGAATATTTGGTTTGGGTTCATTTTGGAACCAGTCTCCAAATAATTCGGCTGTAGTATCATCATGATAATCGACTAAAGAGTCCTTAATATTCTTCAGCGATAAAGACAACGCATTTGGTATAAAACCATTTTCGGTTCCTGCGTGAATTATCGTAATGCGTTTTCCTTTATTAGACGGCGCATTAGTTTGGCACAAGTCAGATGAGTCTACTCAACTTTTTTTTGGAATATCGTGTGTATCGAACCAAGTTTCATCCAAATACACTTCTGTTCTACCATATTCTCTGAATTCGTTTATTGCCAATAAATATTCAAATCTCCATTTCTTGAGGGGCACAGATTTCATTAAGATTTTTCTGCTACTAGTGAGTTTTCTGAATTTAAATCCGTTTTGTACAAGATCTAGTCTCTTAGCAACACTGGATACCAGTTTCGTTCTTTCTTAGCCGTTGCATTGAAATATAATGTAGGCACAATTTGCTATTAATACAAGGCATATATTTTTCTTCGAAGTATATCTACATCACAGCCATCTGGTTTCCTTGAACCGCCAGTCTTTTCGTTTCTTTCTTTTTAAAATAGGGTTACTCAATATTTCAAACACTGTGGAATACGGTGTTTTTGTTAAAGAAGCACTTTCTTTTTTTTTTTTTTTTTTTTTATTTAAAGATAAGCGCATCAACCGCTAGGGTTATTAGCGCTACGTTTAATTTACATTTCATTATAGGTATAGTCATATAGATTGTAACATATTGATTCTTGTTAAAAAGGACATGAGGTTCCTAACATTACAATTTTCACTAAGAGTTTCGTGTAGTTCTTTTGGTATTTGAAGTTTTGTTCTTGCTTCTTGGAACTTGGGGCAGATTTGAAGTACATGTTTTACAGTTACTGTTGTGTTACACATATCACAAATTGTTTGGTTCTCATGTGCTAGAAGGTAGTAAGCACTTTCTTGTACAGCTTGATTCTTGGACATTCCACGTTCCAGAAGGAAAGTATGAACATTTAATATAATTTGTTTTCCGTGAGGGTGTAACATTAGTCGACTAGTGGTACTATGACCACCAGTTGAAGTTCTAGCTTCAGGATGAGCCCATGGACGCCACCTTTTTCACGACACAAAAATGGAATAGACACTTCAAAATAGACACAACTGACACAACGGAATATTAGGTAGGTAATGACTAAAATGTTGTTTAATTTTTTTCCTTTTATTTCTGAAATTGGAAAGCGGTCAGTTTTCAAAACAGTCTTGTTTTCCAAACCTGGTAGGTAATTTATTTGGTAACCGTAAATAGACCATTGTCGCATATAATCTCGGTAATAGCCTATTAGTACCGAGAGTCTGGTGGCCAGGTGAGTAAATTTCATTATTTATACACATTTAAACATATCCTTACCAGGGGTTCTGAATCAACCATACGAGATTTTTTATTATCAAATAAATTTGAATACAAAACTGTCAACAAAAGCCAAAAATAATGGAGAGCCCACTATTATCAAAATGCCAAACTATCACCTTCTTAGATTTCTAGTTCTACTAAATATGCAACTGAACACGAATTCAAATATTATTCAAATTCCAAATCATATCACCTTCGCACTGTCAAAGTTATGTATTTTCAAATCCAAATATTTTGAGTTTCCTACTAGTTGAAGCAAATGGATATCGAAATTTTCACTTTGACCCCGCCAGATGATGCAGAAACTGCCAAAACGGCCTGATACCTGATGAAAGTAGGAACATATACGAAAAAACTTACACAGAATTTATTTCGTGATGTTGTAAGAAGAAAATACCACGGTATCGGAATCAGTGCTATTGGCATAATTTACCAGTATTGCAAATGTGTGGCCTTAATTTTCAATTCTCAAATCAAGTCTAATCGTCAAAGAAAACATTCATATAAGCAAGTACAATAAATTGATTATGTTCATCAAGAAACAAAGAGTGGGATATATCCCGAACTTAATGCCGAAGGTAAATATAAATAAAAGAAGTTGATGAAACTACTTATTTTCATTATGAGGTACAGCAGAGTACCTTGAAAAATGAGGAGAATAGTTCAAGTATATGAATATGCGTACTGAAATACATGAGAGTCAATATTTCAGCGGAAATATGTGAGAAGAGGACACAGGAACTGTCTCACTGATTGACTGATCAACGCCCAGACCAAACCGCTGGACCTAAGACCTAAAATTTTGACAACACTTTTTTTGATAATCTATCCCTAAATGGGTGAAATGGTGGGAGAGAGGGGGGTGAAACTGAAAGTACAGTTGGTTTTACAATTAACGTTATGGAAATCAGTATTTGGGCTCTTCGTCACAAATAAAGGTAAATGTTCTATAAAAGGGAAAGGGGGTTGCAAGTGTGTTTAGTTAGTTTTGGAAAAGGGGGTTGAATTTTTGGAATTTAATTCCAAGTTGGGGTCATAAAAATTGGTATTTGAAGTCTTCGTTACATATAGAAGAAATATGTATTTCAGTGTTTTCAGAAATTCAACCCCTAAATAGGTGAAATAAGTGGTGAAAGTTTGTATGGGTGTTCCGTTAGATTTAAAATAGTGTCATAAAGCTTGGTTTTTGTGGTCTTTGTTACAAATAAAGAAACACTTGTTTCGGTATTTTTTGGAATTCCGACCGTATAGGGGTGAGTGAATTTGTAATACAACAAACAAATACAATATTCAACACGGACGAAGTCGCTGGTACCAGCTAGTTATAGTACATAACAGTTAATAGATAAAATAAGGTGGGTAGGTGAGTATTTGAAATCAAATCCAAATTGGGTAGATGGCAATTATTAGATTTTAGCCACGGAAAATTAAAAAATCAAAACTTTGTAACAAAAAATTAAAACGAAAAGAAAGGAACTGGAGAGCGAAATAAACATTATAAAAAGAATCTTTCTAGCCTTAATAACTATGGGAGATCAGTTATGTAAGTACCTGATTTTGAGTCGGCGCCAGACTAATAATCCACAAAGATGATGAAAATATTTCAAAGAAGTAATAAAATCAAATTAAATAAACATCAACGTAAAATCTCCAGTGATAAACAATGAATAACACTCCAAAAATAAGCTCTCCGCAACGACGTGTGCTCTCACGTGTATGCCCATTCGGGTAGCAGTCCCGCTGATATTGACTTCGAAAGAGCTCGGCAATATCCGTCGAAGAGACTCGACACCGTCATCATTCATACTCAAAATTACTTACTTACATTAGTTTAGGAACTTAGTTATCAAGACAAAAAATGTTCGTTTTATTATATTTATTTTGCTTTTCAGTTTATTTTTAACCGGTTTGATTTTTTGTTAAAAAGTTTTTCATCTCCTGTTGTAATCCAGCTAAATCAATCAATTATTGGAATCTGTCTTTACATATCACCGACACGAGTGCGATTGTCATCATCAAGTCTGGTGTTGTGATGAGGGTGCAAATACTGAAAAAAAAGGGTTTTGAAAACGTGGACTCATTTCGAAAAAAAAATGGATAAAGTGCATTGGCCGGTAATGTTTCATAATGCATTTTGGTACCTTCTTCATTGTCTGATAATGGCAAAGGTAAGAGCCGCTTTCTAAAGACGCGAAACGACAATATATTGTAGAAGGGATTGTCGATTATGGATATGTTGGTATCGAATGAACTCTTTATCGAACTATATATCGAATTCTATTAATTGTTAAAAGCCGGGCTCGGTTATCTGATACAGCGCGGCGGTTCTTATGAGGTCTATTAGATTTGTATTGTGAATCGGTGCCGCTATTTGGTTCGAAAAGAGGATACCGCCCTTCAAGAAAACGCACCAAACCGAGGGATGCTCCTTAGAAGACATTATCGGAGACTATCAAAACGTACATCATCAAACGAAATATACACAAAACACTTTATATCGACAGGTTAACGATTCAAAAATATATACAAGACCCTTTCAAAATATCTTTACATTCACGAGAAATATTATGAAAAAATATGATATATGTGTATATGGGAGAATGAAATTCTATGAATCGATAGTTGAAAAATTTCTAATATATTTTGATTTTTTCATTGACTTAATTTGAATCAATTAATTGTTCGTAACCAAGTGTTTGATGGTTGAAATGGTGTATCAGGTTGTTTCGAAATATAGCTGTATCCTTCTAATTTTCTTTTCAAGACTTTTATTTTGATAAAAATTTACTACCGCTGTGTACACAACGATTTAAAATCGAATATTAAACAAAACACCTACATTACACCGACAACACACGAATATCACACGAACAACACACGAACAACACACGAACAACACACAACAACACACGAACAACACACGAACAACACACGACAACACACGAACAACAAACAAACAACACACCAACAACACAACCAACAACAACACGAACAAACACATCAACAACATACGAAAAACACACAAACAACACACAACAACACACGAACAACGAACAAAAAACACGAAAAACAAACAAACAACACACCAACAAAACACAAATAACACACAAACAACACATCAACAACACACCACAACACACAAAAACACACCAACAACACACCAACAACACACCAACAATACAAAACAACACACAAACAACACACAAAAACACACAAACAACACACAAACAACACACCAACAACACACCAACAACACACAAACAACACACCAACAATACACAGACAACACACCAACACACCAACAACACACAAACAACACACCAACACACCAACAACACTTCAGTGCTTATCTGAAATGTATATGATATAATTTTTATGTACAAATATAAAAGATTGTTCAGTCATGAAAATAAAAAAAAAATTATTGAGATAGTTATCTGATTTTCTATTCCAGTCTCAATTAAGAACTCATATAGATGAATGAGAAAAAGTAGAATGTTTTCCAAAAGAGAGTACCCACACGCAATCATTGGTAACATTGACGCAAGAGAGGCATCGCATTCACTAGGTCTTCAATACATTTTTGTCGACGAAAATTCATTTCACGCTTCCAGGAAGGCCCGAAGAAATGGGAAACACATTTTCTAGAAGCAATCTCACTTTACAAAGATGGAGAAAGTTAGAAGCATTTCTTCACCAACACACCAACAACAAACCAACAACACACAAACAACACACCAACATCACACAAACAACACACCAACACACCAACAACACACCGACAACACCACAACAACAACACACAACATCTTCAGTGCTTATCTGAAATGTATATGATATAATTTTTATGTACAAATATAAAAGATTGTTCAGTCATGAAAATAAAAAAAAATTATTGAGATGGTTATCTGATTTTCTATTCTAGTCTCAATTGAGAACTCATATAGATGAATGAGACAAAGTAGAATGTTTTCCAAAAGAGAGTATCACACGCAATCATTGGTAACATTAACGCAAGAGAGGCCTCGCATTCACTAGGTCTTCAATACATTTTTGTCGACGAAAATTCCTTTCACGCTTCCAGGAAGGCCCGAAGAAATGGGAAACACATTTTCTAGAAGCAATCTCACTTCACAAAGATGGAGAAAGTTAGAAGCATTTCTTCTGGAGAGACTCTTCGAAATTAGTGTTTCCTGACATTAAAACCTGACATGGTATAATAGATTGATTTGTTTGAAAATATGAACAGGATGTTCATAAAATCAGATGCGGAATCATCTGCGACTGAAAGATACCTTTAGTCACTATCTTCCATCGTTCAAGATACCCTCTTGTGGGGTATTCATGTTGGAAAGGGAAACATTCTCGATTGAATATTGAATTGAGAGACTTTTTCTGTGAATTGAAAAATCCACTATAAAAATTAAGGATTTTTTTGTGAATGTCTAACAGAAAACAACTACTTTCCCGGCTGAAGCCACGCTGGACATTGAAATACATCTGACAGATATTCTGAAAGGGGCCTAACTCAAAACAAAAAATCTGAAATTGAACACTTGCAATTGATACCCTAACAACACAAGTACATCCTCCGTACATCCCAGGGACGTCCTTCATTTGCTACTGGGACGTCCCTGGGATATTCTTTGTCGGTATGTGGTACATACTAGAGACGTCCCAGGGACATCTACTTTCCACCAAAAATGACATCCAAGGGATGTTCTTTTGGTACATCCCAGGGATGTACCAAGTCCCGACAATGGACATCAAAGGAACACCCTAGGGAGGTCCCAGGGACATCCCTGGGATATATGGTACATCCCCTGGACGTCCGCGAAAGTCCTCGTCATTCATTCATTCAATTTGAGAAATTTCATGGAACATATGGAAAAAATTAAATTCAAACAAGATTATTAACACAAGACGGGTTCAATTCAGAAATTAATTATGTCAGATTGTGTAAAAATATAATAAAAAACTCACCTATATATAAATTCAAATGACAAATGAACAAAAAAGACTATGTGAATCAGTTGAAAATTGTACACATATTGGGGTGTTGCATTATCTTTTTCTCTGTCGCTTCTCTCCTTGGTCCTCCTGAAAAACTTCTGCAAAGTCCCCTCAATCTGTTTTTCATTGCCAATGGCTTCAGAAGATCATGTAACAAAAATATTATTGATGATTGAATTCACAATGAAAAAAATTACTTATACAGATATCATGATATAGCTCTTTTGAGATTTACAATTATAGATATGAATACTCACCAAGTATTACTGCTGCATGTGTTATGTTGTGTTTCAAGGCTCATTCAGTTAACTTTGGATTTATGTTATCATTTGAATTTTCAACATTTCCATGGAAGTTCCCAACATGATAATTTTGTAGGTCTTCTCTTGATGTAGGGCTCAATTCTACAAGGGATGAACCATCAGACAAATTCTCAGAACTTTTTTCACATTGATCAACTTCAGGAATATTTCATCTGAACTTGTAGAAGGTAATGTTATATGAATATCATCACTTACAGCTATTAATCGACTAGTAGAAGGCCCACTACAATCCTTTCAAGATTCTTCATTTTGTCTTACAAGTTTTCTTGTCCTTTTATAATATTTACTAAGTGTATTTTCTCTCTCAAGCCTTGATAATACCTTCCTCCTACGATCCATAATATCAATATGTACCTATAATAGATTAATAAATATCTATAAACATAATATTCAGATTCGAATAACCATATTATTGGAACAATCAATCTTGATCCTATTACATTCAATATTTTGATAATTTTTGTTTTACCAACCTTAAACTCAATTTATTATTTCCATTTCTCAACTATGATATACATAACACTATAACTGATGAAATGCTTCAAATGCTCACAAAAATCGTCAAACACAATACGGATTCCGCTAATCTTATTACATCAAACGAAGAGAAGTTAGAAACTTGAACATTATGCAAAGTGAGGTTAACTTGTTGACAGATCACCAAATAATTCAAGCAATGTTGCCAAAGCCAAACAAGACAAAACCAAAGATACCGAAATGCAATTGTGTATAATTTGAGAATTTAGATTAAGGGTATATTATGCATAAATAATTTTCTGCTTGCGAAATGGTCACATCCCAGAAATTTCTGATATATATTTCAATTCTCTTAATAATAATTTTCCAGAAAAAAACAAATATTTTTAAAACAAAATATCAACTTTGAATTTTCAATGAACATTTTGATGAGTTTCGACGATTCTTATATATAATAGTGGATATCAGAAATACCAGGGACATGAATGGGACAACCTCTGGATATGAAAAGTCCTCTGGACAACCTCTGCGGGACATCCCCTGGATGTCCCAATCATGTCCTTGTACCGCGGTACATAAAAAGGACATACCTAGGACATCCCTGTGTTGTTAGGGTAGTTATCTGATTTTCTATTCCAGCCTTAATTAAGAACTCATATAGAGGAATGAGACAAAGAAAAATGTTCTTTCTATTCAATATTCAATTGAACGATGTAAGATAGTCGCAGATTCCACATCTGATTTTATGAATATTGGTTATTGTATCTAAAATATGCCCGGCTATGAAAATACTATCTTTTTCTTTTAGTTTTCACCTTCTCACTTTACCTTTGCCAATTCAGTCAGTGACGCCTATGTGGAGATGATCTTAATCTCGAGAGGGTTGGTTACTATTTTTTTTAATATGTATTGATAAATAAATATAATAGACCCAGAAAAGATCATGTAGTTTTATTCAATGGAAATGTTTGGATTTCATATTTTATCTCAGATTCAAATTTCAATTATTTTCTACCTACCACTAGGAGAAAACTACCTTATACTATTTTACAAGCAATTCAAAATTATTAAATTATATTTCATTATGAATCATCGAAAGTCTGTTTCTTGATAAAAATCAAAATTAGAACTCTAACCACTTTGGTAGGACTTGAAATAATTATTGATAGTCTGGATGAACATTTTACTTAGTTCTTGAATACTTTCAGGGAAATATTTGTGATATTGTAATAAAATATTTCCACTCACTTTAAGTATCCTGGTGGATATAACTCTGGTTGACTTGTGGTGCTGGTTACAATGTTGGCAGGGACAACTGCATCGGTGGATTCAAGAGTTTCAATTTCACTTTCATTAGGTATGTCTCTTATCAGATGACTTCACTTTCTTCTTACTTGAGTTTTGATTGGGCTTTGTCTCGACATAGTAACATCAATTATATAGTTAATTTATAAAGTGTTCTCAATATTATACGATATTAAAATTTCAAAACATCTTTCCTCAAAATTTTCTTCGCATTCTTCTTTAAATTTTTTTCAATATATATCACCTGAAAATTGTCCTCTTTTAAACTATCCAATCACATCCGACAATTCTCATAAGATTCCACTTTTGACATTGCAGGAACAACACTTTTCATTCAATTATACTATGGTAATTTTTTATTCAAAACGTTTTCTCCAAACATTATACAATTGATTTGAATCTTCTCAATGACAGTATTTTCCATCTTTCGGTTTTGAAAACTCATATTTCATCTCTTTTCAAAATCATTGACATCTGACATATTTCACTTCATTTCATTTCAGTTCTGAATTCCTATACAGGATGTTTTTTACTGATAAATAATGTAATTTTCATTTCAATTTTGAATTCCTATACGATAAATAATTTAATTTTGATTTCTCTGCTCAATCAAGTTAAATAAATATGAGATGAAATAATCGAAATATAACGAAAATCAGAATAAAATTCATCTGCCACACTCTTGAATAGTCTGAGTTGATTAGAAATGTTACAAAGTTACAAAAGTTCAAACATTCAGAAAAATAGAATTTCATAGCAGGTTTTTATGCAAATTCTTCACCACAAATTCAATATCATATATATATATATATATATATATATATATATATATATATATATATATATATATATATATATATATATATATCTATATATATATATATATATTTATATATATATATATATATATATATATTCAAGAACTAAGTAAATTTCCATTCAGACTATAATAATTATTTCAAGTCCTACCAAAGTGATTAGAATTCTAATTTTAATTTTTATCAAGAAACAGACTTTCGATGATTCATAATGAAATATAATTTAATAATTTTGAATCGCTCTAAAATAGATAGGTAGTTTTCTCCTAGTGGTAGGTAGAAAATAATTGAAATTTGAATCTGAGATAAAATATGAAATCCAAACATTTCTATTGAATAAAACTACATGATCGTTTTCTGGGTCTATTATATTTATTTATCAATACATATAAATAAAAACTTTTTAACAAAAAATCAAACCTACGAAAAAATTAACTGAAAAGCCAAAAATAAAATAAACCTTTTTGGTCTGAATGATAATTGAGCTCCTAAACTAATATAAGTAACTGATTTTGAGTCGGCGCCAAACAAACAATTATCGAAGATCATTATCTATGAAAGAAGTCATCAAAACGCAGCCGTGCATCTCGCTGCCATCATTTCACGCTTCACCTAATTCAATTGCTAGTTTGTTTGGCGCCGACTCAAAATCAGTTACTTACATTAGTTTAGGAGCTCATTTTTTAGGTTTATTTTTTTTGGTTTAATTTTTTGTTAGAAAGTTTTTATTTTTTACTTTTTAGTTCCGTATTTCGTCGGTTTAATTTTTTGTTAAAAAGTTTCCATTTTTCAATTTTTGTGGCTAAAATCTACCAATTACTACCTACTTGATTTTTAATTACTTCCAAAATACTTACTTACCCACCTACTTCAACTATTACCAATTAAATAATATGATTATCAACTTTTACTATCTGTTGTAATATAAATTATTTTCGTTGTTCTGGTTAGTTCATTCCATTACTCTGTATATCATTCCATCCTCTCATAAAATATACTGATTTTGACGGAACAATAATAATGTCAGTAGCGATCTGTCATTGTCAACTACGTGTGCTAATGTTCACTAGTGAAAAATCAATTATCCCCTATTTTTCTACCCGTTAGGGTAGCTTATTCCTTTCGAAATCCAAATATAAGGTATACCCTATCTATTAAAAAAAGAATCATGAAAATATCATTTTATATAAATTCTGATACCAAACACAATGAAAATATTATATACTGTCTGAGTGAAAAGCCGATATGGAATTCTAATAGGGTAGTGCTCTCAACTCTCTTGGAATATAACAAAAATTGGCTTCTGGAATGATGATGAAAAATCGAAATTACCATACAAATAATCGGTAATTATGGATACCAGGCAATTATTTATTACTGTAGGAATGTAAAAGTACGCCAGTGTGATGTTATAGTTGGACCCAGTATAATACTCGCCAAAAACTAACCGTGAGTAAAAATATAACTAAAAAGTCACACTCAAATATTACAAAAAAAGTTATTTATTGTGTTCCAAAACTGTGAAATCTGAGAAAACTTTAGTCAACTAAAGAAAAGCTAAGAGACTGCATATTAGAGAGTGATACGATAGTGAACGATCTGATAGAATGAAAACCCTAAGGGAAAAAATATTCCAGCAAGTCATCCATCTGAATAGTCCATATTATATTATCAATTAGTCATTGCCTTTTTATCTCAAAGTTAATTGAGTATAGTCTTTCATATATTTGTCTGTATATATGTTTCCATATCTGCAGTTTACTGTATTTTATGTTATCTTTATATACGTATGTACTTTAAAAAGAGTTCATTATACTAATTGGGTACTACTAACTCTCAGAAACCAAACACATACAGTTGACGTAACCTTTGAATCAATATCATTCAGAATTGAACTCTTCTTTATGGATACCCGACCGTTTTGGAACTGCAGTCATCGAAGATTAAAATGTCAGTTTCCCGTCGCGTTTTATATGAATATTTGAAATAAAGGCAAACAATGCAAGCAAGCTTTCTGCCGATATCACCGACACCGGATGACGTGTTTGCAGAGTCGGACACAAAAACTGTACTCCATTAAGGTTATTGCTGGAAAAATAATAAATCTAATGGAATTGAAAGCAATCAAATTGGATTTTGCACCAAGTGTGTCATGATAGAGGTAAATCGTTAACGAACATTATTCAATCAAATTAATTGCACGCGAAGTGCAATCACGTATAGAAGGCTCTGCACACTTTCTTGTAGAAAATATCTACGAGCTTCTTCCGCTGAAACCCTGGTGTACCATACAAATTATGCAATAATTTTTTTTTCGGTATTGGAATAAGGAAGGAGGAGTTACGCACAGGAGGATTTGCACCCTTTCTTATGGAAAATATTCACTTTACACGTCCATTTTCTGCTACTGATAACCGACCTATACGTACTATGTTAAATAATCTCCCTATAAAAGAAGGTAGAAGTCCATTCTGTTCAAAGTGAAGTAGATATATTATGATGGAATTAAATACTCAAAATAATCTCCACGAAATTTATTTGAAAAAGGACATGTTTCGGAACTTCAAAGCTCCATCTTCAGCTGATACTTAAGAAATCTAAAAAAGGAGAGATAAGCTTAGCATATAGATCCAACAATTTACATCAGAGTATGGGAGTTTGGTTGTGAATACTTTCATCATTGAGGATAACAACATAAAAATGGAAATATATTGAGATCAGCAAAGCATTATAGCTTTGACATATCCTGACCAGTAATTGGGATAAACAGTACCACTCCATATAGAAGAGGCATGGTAATCGTTTACATAACATAGTTGGCATTTTGAATGAGCTCGACATTTCTATATTTTATATCTTAATGATGACTGCCCATCGACAGAAGAGAACAGAAGAGAAAAGTAAGCGATCTAAGGTATAGTACGGCCATCTTGTGTAAAATTGTTGATCCTCCAGTGAGTGAATGTCACTTATTGATGCCAATGATCCCTAGGACTCCACTTTTGTATGGCTTACCTAAAATTCATGAAGATCAGTGGTTTCTTACCTCAATTCTCCATCCGCCAGACTAGCCTCCTGGTTGAATGATCTCATCAGAGAACTGACTGATTTTTTCAATCCACACTCACTCAAGAACTCTGAAGATCTCACTAATGAAATTTCTCAAGTTCCCTGACAATTCAATGTTGGTTTATTTTGATAAGGTCAACCTTTTTCCCTGCACACCCCCAGAAGAGTAGACCTGTTTCATTGCCTTAACCTATGCTACCTATCAGATACCGTTCTTAAACAAAATTTCTTCAAATTTAATGATTTTTTCTTTTGACAAAACCATGGTTTGACCATGGGTTCAGACAATTCTGGTATATACGAAATAACTTGCTCTGAACCATCGTGCAATGCCAAATATATCGGCCAAAGCGGACGAAAAATTAGTACTAGAGTTAGAGAACACACAAAAATCATAGACAAATATGAAGAAAAATTCACAACCCACCCATTCGAATCAATCAGTTCTTGCAGTTCATTTGCCAAACATATAGTTTACACCAACCACTACTTTGATCCTGGTAAATATATTAGAATTCTTCACATTGCTAATAAGGGTTCGAATTGTCTAGGAATTTTCGAAATCAATTCTTCCTTGAAAGACCCATCTATAACTTCTTTGAATGAATAGATTCAATTTGACTTCAGCAAATTCTTCGATTCTTTCGAATTTCTAGTCCAAGTTGATATCCACAGTTTGGTATTTCTCCTTCACCTCTTTTGTTCCACCCTACATCTTAGTTTTGTCTCCTAATAATAGATGTCGCCCTCTCATGTCAGTCACTCACTGGAAGTTCAACAATTTCACACAAGACGGCCGTACTATACCTTGGATCGCTTACTTTTCCCCTCTGTTCTCTTCTTTCAAGGGTCAGTCATCATTTAGATATAAAATATAAAATGTCGAGCTCATTCAAAATGACAACTATGGTATGTAAACGATTACCATACCTTTTTATATGGAGTGTTTTTTACCCAATTAGGGGTAAACAACCTTAATATATTTTAATTTTTATGTTGTTATTCCTCCATGATGTAAGTATTTATAACCAAACTTCCATCCTCTGATGTAAAGTATCAGCTGAAGATGGAGCTTCAAAGCTCCGAAACATATCCTATTTCAAATTAATTTCGTGGAGATTATGTTGAGTATTTATTTTCATATTCTCCCTATAATTGCGGATACTTTCCTGTATAGAAAATGTTCAGAATCCCCTTCTCATACTCTGCTAAAACCCTGGCAGAACATAATAAAAGATAACTATCAGATTCTGTGATTAACTTCGAATTGATTACCAGTAAAATATATCAGAAAGTTGCTAACAGTTATGTTTAGAACGCTATGCACACTTTCCTGCCAAAAATGTCAACAAGCCTTCTTCAAACCCTGCTAAACCCCTGAAGGATACTAACAATAACTGACATAATGCATTCTAAATTATATTCCCCAGAATTTTAGTGAAAATTTCGTTGTATGAGATATGCAACCGTGAGTACATACAGGTTTTAACATTTGTTTCTGTCGACAGATACGATTCCCTGATTAACAACCAATATAATTTTTTGTTATTGAATTCATAACTCTTCGCGTCTTTTTCCGAAATAATCCTTCCATTTCAGTTTCACTTTGATGTCTACTTATTCTGCTGCATTTGTACTTTCTCTCTTCAAAATTCACATCCAAATTTCCTGGTTTCAAAATGTACTTTCTCTGCCATTATTTGAGAAATATCGCTAGGGTAAGATTAAAGATAAAAATAGAAAGAATTTCATAAAAACCACATTTTTTTACAAGATTATTTTGCTTTTGAACGACCTTGTCGAAAGGTAAAACTGTCGTTATTGGGCTTTCGAAAATATCCAATGGTTGATGGAATACCTCACTCATATTCCCCAGAAAGTTAATTTATGGTGGGCCATAGTCGGAGGAAGAATTTGGGGTCCCAATTTTTCTAATGTCAACCTAATTGGTCCAAGATATTGGGATTTTCTTCGAAAGGATCTCTGTCTTGGACTGATATTTCATATCCATATGAATTGAAACCAGATCTCCCAAGGAATGACTTGGGAAATCTGTCCACGCTCATTCAGATGAGATGTTCCGAATCCCTGGCAAGAGAGGAGGAGTTTGATTACGAGGCTAGCCAGATCGCCAGATTTGACACCACTATATTATTTTTTTGTGAAACTTGAAAATCGCTAGGCTGAAAAATTCAAAAGATTTGAAAGGAATAATTTGTCACGAATTACAGTGTAAAACTCCTAAAGTTATTGAGAATGTTCAAAAATAATTTATTTATCATCTTAGTCACTGTCAGGCAACTAACGATGCATAATTTTCACTTTCAAAAATGTGTAACGCTTGGTATGGAAAATGTGATCGACTACTTCCTAAAGAAATCGACTTTAATCAAACGAATACGCAAAAAATATCTATTGGAGTGAAAAGAACTTGTGGTAAAAGCATGTGGTGCGTCGGAAATGATCTTTTGAAGATAGAAAAACATCAAGTAATAATTACGTCGAATTGGTGTCGATAATTATATGTCGGCAAAATTCCAACACGTCTGCGGTATTTTGATGAAGGGGTAGCTTGTATGTACACTGTTACTCTTCATTGTATACCATGACGTTGCACTACATAATAATCAAGAACTTTGATTAGATGGCGCTACAGAAGATGTTTTTCTAATAAGCATCGTTATGTATCATCTACAGAATTCGAGTATTTCAAAAATGATGCCAATTCATTGAAGGATTTTCTTTTTGTATAGGCCAGGATCAATACAAAGAATATACTTCCATTCGAATAAAAAAATAGTTGATTAGGGCCGAATAAAACGCTCCAGTTGAAATTTCGATTGATGAAAAATTGATACAAGTAAAACTGAAGTTCTCATAATAAGCTCATTTTTATCGATACATCTACTGTTGACAAGGGCGATTCAGTCGTTGAGCACATCGTATCGAAAATATTTTTCAATTGAGATGACCCGCGTTTTGTATATTTGCTGAGGGACTTGTTAATGAAGAGTTTCAGAATATTTTCTAATGCATAATAAAAACTTTTTAACAGAAAATTAATCCGACCAAACACGGAACTGAAAAGCAAAAAATTAAATAAACCTTTTTAGTATCAATATCTAAGCTCCTAAACTAATGTGAGTCACTGATTTTGAGTCGGCGCCAAACAAACAAGCAAAGAGAGTTAGGTAAAACGTGAAATGATGGCATCGAGATTCGCGGTGACATTTTGATAATTTTTTTGAAGTGATTTAATGATCTTCGTTGATTGTTTGTTTGGCGCTTACTCAAAATTAGTAACTTACATTAGTTTAGGAGCTTAGTTATTGAGACTAAGAAGGATTATTTTATTTTTTGCTTTTCAGTTCTGTTTTTCGTCTGTTTAATTTTTTGTCAAAAAAGTTTCTATTTTTCAATTTTTTGTGGCTGAAATCTACTAATAACTACCTATGTAATTTTTTTTTTACAAAATACTCACTTACCCACCCTACTTCGACTGTAATATGATTATCTACTTTAATTATTTATTGTTATATAATATAAATTATTTTTGATAGTTCCGGTTAGTTTATTTCAGCACTTTGTATATAATTTCATCCTCTCATAGAATCTCATTATTGTGACGGATGTAGAAGAACAAAAATAATGACAATAGCAATCTGTCAATGTCAACTACCTATGTGTGCCAATGTTCACAGGTGAAAAATCAATCATCCCCTATTTTTCTACCCAAAGAGCTGGATTATTCCATCTAAAATTCAAATATGATCAACTATGCGGTATACACTATCTGATAAAAAAATAATCCAAATCGGACATACCAGTACAAAGTTATGCCTGATCGAATCGGTTGATGAACCAAAATTCAAGGGTGAACAATCAATATCCTCCATTTTGCTACCCTTGGGAAAGGATTTTTTTTTCAAATTCAAATGGAACCAATTTCGAAGTACACCCTATCTAATGAAAAAATAATCATCGAAATCGAGCTACTCTGTAGAAAGTTATGCGTGATCATACATAAAAAAAAATAAAAAAAAAATATACGCGTCCACTACAGAACCTCCTCTTTTTGATTTCGTCGGTTAAAAATACTATGATGCTAGGAATATTTCAATAATGACCAATGTGTATTAGTACCACATCACACTCAATCATGAAGTGGGCTTCCAACCGATTATGTTTTCCTTTCATATTCAATAATTTGTTTAATGTTTAAATTCTCTTGAATGCATTTTTCGTGCGAAAAATTTAAAAATAAAAAAAATATACAAACCAGTTATGAATCAAATAACAAACAAAATTCTACGTGAAAAGTGATATGATGCAAAAAGATATATGTGAGAAATACTATTTTCGCTGCCACATGATTCATGATAAATTACTGAGTCTACCTTTCCAACAAGGCGCCATTCAGTTTCTCTATTGTAGGAGAAAAATATGAGCCGGAAAATGTAGCAAATATTGGAATTTTATCATATTTCTTGGGGATTTGTTCTGATTTACGAATATACAACATACATTAATACAAAAACTCTTTCCCTGTCCCACTGGATGATGAAGATGATTTGTCTCGTCTTTATTCGTGAGGACAACGATGGAGCCAAAATTCAGGTATGGAATGAATCAGACCAAAGTGCCGAAGAACTATTATTATTTCCAAAAATGTATACATGTTGAATTAAAAAACATGACGAACTCCACAAATATTCTCAGCAGAAAACAAATTTCAATTCAAACCAACAAACGCTGCTGTAATGAGAAGTCATCTGCACATTGCCACGAGCTGACTGAAATTCAGGAAAGTTATGTCGTTTTCGGTAATTGTTTTCAGACACACAATCAGTAGATAGATATTTTTCAACATCGAACCACTTGAATTGTATAAATAATTCATGGATTTCACAAAACTGCACTAAGTTGTACAAGGTACGCCCTATCGATGATATTATCAGAGAACGTTATGTATAGTCAGATTGGAACGCAAACTCAAGCATTGACAAATAAATCGTACATTTAGAAAAAGTCTGTCAAATAAATCAATACGTGAAAAACAGGCCAACCTTCAGGGGTTTAAAAATATTTGTTTTATGTGGGAGATCTGGAATGGCAAATGATTCTGTTATTTCCTCTAGGTAGTCTACTACTCTGAAGTAGATTTCTTGAAGATAAAATCAATGGAGGGGACTCAATCTCCACGAAACCAATATCTATGTGTGTAAGTTTACTTTAGTTCCAATGTGTATGCAATTCGCAAGTCTATAATTTCATCATCAGCACGAATACAAAGAGTTCAACGAATGGTCACCATGAAATAAAGTAACAAACAGCGGAACTAAGAAGAAATTTTGTGATCTATTTATTATATAAATGTTTTTCTTTTTTTTTATAAATATTATTCCTTATTGTGGGTATTACAATGATTGTGATATTTTATTTGTGGTGACCATGGATGGAAGTATAAATTTCCGAAATACAAACACACTGACCTGACCTATGCAGATTGTTTATTTTTCACAGATATTCAATTCGAAGAAAGAAAGACTGTTGAGTTATTTATGTCAAAGGAAAATAATTTGCCGTCACATGGCATCAAATAAACGCGAAAAAGAGAAATTATCATGATAGGAGGGTACAAAGCAAAGCTAAACTTTTAAATTATTGAAAAACAGCAATGGTAATTTATAGCGAATTTCTGTTTGTGTTAACATCTTACCCAACTAACATTATATAAAAATTATACCAAGCTGAGAAACAAAATTCTCCAAGAAGTATTCTACTTTTGAGACCTCATAATTCAGCTTGTGAAAACCATGGATGAGTCGAACAAATCTCCTCCAACATACATCAACTCAATAGGCAAAATATATAGTAAAAAATTACTTATTAATAATTTTGAATATGTTCTCATATTTCTAAGAGATTATTAGGTGGAATGTCACCTGAAGTTCACCAGAAAAAATGCACCAATTTGACAGAAAAAATAATATATAGAATACTCGGAATTCTATCTGATTTTCGTCCATCAAATTGAATCTACCGAGGTTCCCATTTATTTAACGTGAGTAAAAATCAAAATTTTCACAAAAAAGTTTGTATTGCACTAAATTATGACAAGAGAAGCTTCATCAATATTCAAATCCCTCTGACATTATTTCCGAACGCCATGTTTATATTATCATTTGCATTGATTCCACGAATTGTACAGTAACAGGTAGTAGATCAAGATTTAAAATAAAATACACAGGAAGCTTCTCTCTTTCTCTTCTAACCACAGATGTATTGGACCCTTATGTTCAATTTTAGGTCATTAATGTACAGAAGGGCGACATGCCATGATTTTCCAATTTACGACTTCTAAATTAATTCCATATTTTTCCCCATATTGGTGAATCTGACGTATATATGACGTTAAATTTAGCTTCGCCAAATTTGGAGGTCAACGTAAATACTACAAATGTTTGTTGGGTGGAGAAAAATTGTTTGAATGCAAGTTATGGAGCCCAGGAAGCTCAGTCAAACTAAATATAGTTTGCCAATATTGATATGAAAATCATATATTGGTATTTTTTAGTTCTGGAGATCCTGATCTGCGAAAAAAGTGACGACGTCCGAAATACTATTTTCATGAAATACTATTATCATGAAATTCTATTTTCATGTAATCTACCGAATAGAAGGACTCAAATTGTATTATAATGATTATTATTATTATAATAAAGATAGATGACAAACAATTGGAACAATGAGATAAGGGGATCTCATAATGAATTGACAACAGAAAATGGAATGTTACAAACATACGTTTCAAATTCAGTGGGTACTGGGTCAGAAGATGTGGTTTCTATGTGAGATGAGACCAAGAAGGAGAACGAATGAGCCGAAATTGTAAAATGGATTTGTCTACGTTTGGTAGAGTGTTTGCTAAAAATCGGTAAATCAGTTTAAGTTCAGGAATACAGGGAAAGACCCTGCAGCGAAACAAAGTCAAACTTTGTCCAGAAACATAATGTGATACCGTAGATCATCTGCCACATCTTGATTGTGGTAAGGTATGCAAACAAAAAAAGGATTCCAAACTATTTGGTTTCTTATAGTTTTCAAGTTTTTTATACACTTTATGATAGATTAGATAAATTATGATAACTTTTTGTGAAGAATTATTCATAGTTTTTTTTTCAAAAATGAATAAATATTATAAAATCTATTAACCTTCGTATCGACAAATTAATTAATTATTTATCAAGATTTATTTTCTTCCATGAACACATGGATGTTTCAAAGGGTTGACCTCGGTATGTCGGGACATGATATCAAAAGCTTTTCCCGCTGACTTCAATTTTATGTTTTCAATATCCTGAAAATAGTTCATATGAAGGTTCCTCCGACATTTCCATAATTCCCTGATAAGACAACTCCGCATATCAACATCGACAAGAAACTTGATAAATATATGGAGTTGGGGTGTAAAGGGAAACAAAAATTTCTATAACCGTGTTCTCTGTTTTATTTTAATATTTTTAAGAAAAAATAAATTATAAAAAACTCTTTTTGCCGATGGCCACTTCTTTGTTTTATATAGAAATGATAAATTCTTTCGAAATTTTTCCTACCAAAAATATATCGCAAAATGGACGAATTTAAAATCAACTCGTACTCCCGATTGAATAACATAATGAAATTTCCCATAATCTTATATTATCTCAACTCCTCGTGTACAGTATAGCCACACTCTCTCTTTCTAAAAATGAATATAATATCTGCATGTTATGAGGGCAGCTGCTGTTATCAGGGTGTATGAAAAAAAAACACACAACACCAATTTTGAGTGTTTCTATGTGAGGCACTGTGATTTTGGGTCAATATTAGTCTGTTGGACTCAGATTCATGCCTTCGGCTTAATATTCGAGGTCTTTTTTGAACAACTTTTCTTTTCAATATATAAAATAGTACTCTTTGTCTTTTGTTTCGAATGACTTTTCTTCAAGTGGAAATAAAACTTTAATGACTTCGCCTCTCAATTAAAATGACTCTTACATTGAATTCAAGTGATCTTTTTCTGAACCAGATAACTTCAATACTTTTATTAAATGACAAAAAAAAATCATCGAAAAATAATATCGATAAAATAAAATGGAAAATAAAAATCATATCTGACTTTAGAAACAGATCAAAGACATAGATTTCGAAACATCAATCAACGTAAAGAGGTCTCATACTTTCAATTTTTATTTAACTTGTTTCTTAGGTGAAACAAATAGAATCCATACTACCCGTAAAACCTCTATTTATATTTACCGAAAATTCTCTAATTCAATAACTTCATATGCATATTTTTTTTTTTATGTTCTGGTTCCCACGAAAAGGGATATCCTGTAATGTTCGGAGAACATCGTGGGAACCAAGGGAAAGAAGGTAGGAGTTGGTGTTCTTCTTAAATTTCTGGAGGTTGTATGCCTCGGGGAACACCTCCCTAGGCAATGAGTTCCAAAGCCTCGCTGTTCGTTGGATGAACGAGTCTTTGGAAAGTGATTTTCTGCAGGTCTCCAAAGTGACCACGAAGGGGTATGATGACTGAACTTGACGGGTTAGTCTCGAAGAGACTGCCAAAGCAGGAACGATTGTTGATATTTCAGAAGAGCATCGCCCATGAAAATATCTATAGAATGGAGACAAATCGCCAACTTTTCTACGGTGTTCCAGACAAGTGAGCGAGTTTGTAAGCAAGGCATCACCGACGAGACGAATTGCCCTTTTTTGGACAGAATCCAATAGCCTCAGGATATGTTTAGGTGCCGCGCTCCAAATATGGGAACAATATTCCAGGACAGGTCGGATCTGTGCCTTATAGATCATAAGCAGCTGGGTGGGGATGAAATAGCTCTTGGCACGAAACAAAAAACCAAGTTTTTGGGATGCACTTTTGTCAATGGACCTCACGTGATTTTCCCAGGAAAGGTTATTGCTGATAGTTATACCAAGCATCGATATGGATGACTTCAGTGGTATGGTTACTCCTGACAAAGTAATGTTAGGCACAATGAGATTCGACTTTTCTGTTCTGTTTTGTTTGCATTGAATTCAACCAAGTTATTAGATCCCCACTCGAGAATTGTTGCTAAGTCCATATTTATATTATTAACATTTCTTCCTCGTTCATTTCTGGTTTCACGGGCTGATATAGGGGCCCTGGAAGAGAAAGCGGTATGGAGGGTACTATCATCGGCGAAGCTGTGTACTGGACATGAAGTTGCTTTCAACAGGTCGTTGATGTGAAGTAGAAATAGTGTTGGTGCGAGAATAGATCCTTGCGGAACACCAGCATTTATGAGTAGAGTGTCAGATGAAACTCCATCGACCACTACATGGAGAGACCTGTTTGAGAGGAAACTAGCAAGCAGAGAACACAGCTGAGGGAGCAAGCCATAAGACGGAAGCTTGGCGAGGAGTCCCTGGTGCCAAACTCGATCGAACGCCTTGGAGATATCTAATGCCACAGCTAAAGTTTCTCCATACTTTTCAATAGATAGCTGCCTTATATGTGAGACGTAAGCGAGCAGGTCACCAGTTGATCTCTGATGGCGGAAGCCATAGTGCCTATCGTTGACAATTCCTGAGTCTTCCAGATATTTCATGAGCTCGATGTTGATGGCTTTTTCCATGACCTTTGAAATAATAGATAGCAGTGCGATAGGTCTGTAGTTGCTAGGTAGGGCCTTTTTGCCTTTTTTAGGGACTGGCTGTACTCTTGCAATTTTCCAATTGGACGGAAATACCCCAAATTGTAAGAGTGGTTGAACAACTTGCGAAGAACAGTGTTAGTTCGGGGCACATTTCTTGAGAACAATCGGCGGGATTCCGTCAGATCCACAGGCTTTGTTGGTGTTGAGACCCAGCAAAATCTTTCTGATAGTACGTTGGCGAAAGGTGATCTCGGGCATGTGACTGTCAATAGGTGTAATGTTCGGGGGTTGTTTTCCCGATGAATCCAGAGTGGAATTTCCAGCAAATAGGTGCGCAAAGATATTGGCTTTTTCCTGGGCAGTCGTTGCTAGTGTTCCATCTTCTTTGGTTAGAGGAGGAAATGCTGGAAGTGAAGTTTCTTCCCACAGCTTTGGCGAAAGACCAAAATGAACGGGATCCGTTAGGACATTCAGCAAGTTTTGATCTTATTTTGGCATTGTGGGCATCTTTTGAGCATTCTATTGTCTCTTTGCATATGCCTCCAGCCTCGACATATGCTGCTCTGGTCTCGGGTTTTTAGCCATCGATGGTATGCTGCCTGTTTGGAAGCCACAGCTCTAGAGCAGTTTCTGTTAAACCAGGTCTTATCGGATGATGTTCTTCTTTCGGTATTCGGTATGTAGGTTTGCATCCCCAACATGATGATTTCAGAAATTGTCTCAGCACATCGTGTTGGATCTACTGAAGAGAAACAAACTCTCTTCCATGGAAACGCTGAGAAAAACATACGAAGACCTTCCCAGTCGGCCGAATTGTAATGCCACATGAGACGGGGTGGTATTGTGCAGCTCGATGGTAAATGGAAAGAGCATGTTGTGGAGATGAGGGTGTGATCAGAGTTTCCAAGTGGGGCACAAACTTCTATTCTATACGGGTCAGGATTGGTGGTGAGGAAAAGATCCAGTGTATTGGCAGACTGGTTGTTGACATCAGGGATGCGGGTTGGTAGTTCGACTAGTTGTTCTAGACCATGAGTGATGGCGAAGGCCTCGGCTTGACGACCCGCATCATCTGTTTTGTTAGAGAATTTGAGCCAGGCAGCTTTATGTACATTAAAGTCTCCCATGATTATGGTTTCAGCTGTTGGATGGTTCCTCCTGAATGTTAGTCCAGTTTGAGTGATAAAAACTGCAAAAAAATGCATCAATATGAATAGTTTTCGTACATGTGGTTCACCCCATACAATAAAATGAAAGCAAGCGTTAAACTACCTCTCCAAGAAGCTCCGCACTCACAAAGTAGACTAATCGTTGTCTCTGGTATCCCATTTTCCTACTAGATTTTTCAAATATCTTGTACCACTCGATCAGAACTCGAATAAATTTTATAACTTGAATATCTAGTCACCCGAACTGACTACTGAAATTTCAAAATATTTATTTCCGACGTTTCCCCATTTAACCCGTATCTCGAATAAAATATCCCCAAAAACGGTCTCTTCGCTTCTGAGCCTGAAAATCAACTGTAAAGACTTTTCTTCGTTCCTGCATTCAAAAGCCAAGCCACGCTCACATTGGTAATTTCATTGGTCACAAAATTTCCCTGACGATGCGCGATCTTAACCAAAGTCCACTCTCACTTTTCTGGCAATTCTGTCGACTGTACAAAATTTTCCCGCCTTGTTGATTCAATGGAAAAACATTCCCAGACGATACAACATTATCAACATTGTTGTCATTCAAGAAACTGGAAATATATGAATTACAAACCAAAAATTATAATAACTTACCCTGGAACCAATAAAAAAAAACAATAACACTCACAGGGTGTTACATTGGTATCCTGAGCAACCCTCAAAATGTGAAATTCTACAGAACAGCAACACTGTCAACCCAGAATATTGGCAAGAAGAAGTGTGGAATCTCATACCATTCATTTTGTAGCAGATGTGTCATTTGTATTCAAGAAAATTCCATTATTCTCAACATGAATTTAATTTTTGACAATATATTTGGCTTTATCACCACCTTCACAAAAGAGCAAATCATTCATAGCTCATATAATCTTGAAGAACGAATATGGTAACCTTGGGTAAGTGTGATCGCATTTTCGATTTGTTATTTCCACCTACGTTTCTATCACGTTCAAGATGATATTTTTTCAAATATGCTTCGACATATGACAAAACAATATTCAATATTTCATCAAACCATGTCTGTAGGTCACACTTCCTCATCGAGTTGGGGAAAGTGGTATGGTTTAAAATTTAAATAACAAAATGGTTACAACTTGGTTTCTCGATATCTAGAGTATCTTTATTCTCGGAAAAAGTGTAAAGGTTATAAATGAAAAGCCACTGAATCCACTTCAGAGAAAAGTTTTCTTTTCTACTTTTCAAGTATTTCTGGTAAAGTCTCACGATGTCCTCATCTATCAAAGTGTCACGATCTCCTATTTCTGGCCATGTAGACGTATATTTCAAGAAGGTAATTACCAATCTGGCCAACAAAATTCTTGGTGGATTTTTTAGAATCCTATTCTACCATAATCCATCACCTCATTGCAATTTGACATTGCACTTCATCAATCTCCTTCTCCCTAAACATATCAGGCTCCATATCAGCGTATGAATCCATGAATACTGGTTCTTCCATTCCTTCTTCGGTGCTCGAGCTATTAGAACTGCATTTTCGTTATGATATTTTTTTATTGAGACTTCCTTTTGTGGAGTTATTACCTCCGCACCTGTAGCAATGTTGTTCCATTATAGTGAATCTGCTTCACTATATTCAATAATAATTGTTCCAAAATTACGTTCAATTCAACGAAACTTGTCGACGGTCCAACGTTGACAATATTCTGATCATTTTTTTGAGTGTCAGACCTAGTCGACGGATCAGCGGTGACAATATTCTGATCATTTCTGAAGGGAGAAACTAGTTGACGGTTCAGCGGTTATTATATTCTGGACATTTTCTTGATGGACGGATTGTTTGCCTAATTTGTTGCAAGTTGTTGAGATATCGTGAACCTTTTTAAAGCTTCTGGATCATACTTCTGGAACTATATTGCGATAGAATGGATGTATACCTGCTTTTCCAAATCCGTTTGTGAGTTTGTCCAGTGAGTTCTGAAGATACTTTCTCAGGAATTTCCAAACCTATATTTTTTTCTTTGCTAAGCCAAAAGTTTCGAATACCAAGTTACAGACGAATAGTGACAAAACTAGTGGTTGAAAAAGATTACTAGTATGAAAAGGTATCACAAGGGCAAGCCTAATAGATCCTCCTAATGCAAAAAGTACGAATTTTTCAAAATATTTGAAAAATATATTTGCTTCCATCCAGCCATTAGGACTAGCCGCATAGGATGTTCCAGAAAAATAATTATCTTCTACAGGCAATCAGGAATGAGAGGTGGAGTTTGATACCTGATGCAGAAACAGCTGATACAGAAGTTGTCCTTGAACTCGCCTTGCCCAAACTACTTTTGATTTATGAGGATCATGTTACAAAGATGATTCATCAGGGTTCCATATCAATTCTGGTTTAAAAGTTAAGGATCCTCAATATTTCCTTCAGTAAATCGAAATATCCGTTAATGGCGAGGAGATCCGTATTTTTTTTCTGGAATATTCCACTGCTTGAGGTTTCTTGATGCTCAGAAGATGCCTTTTCTTGGAATTGAAAAACCATTCATTTCCAGAAATATTGTTTTTGAAACGATGCCAACTTAACTCATCTTCAATTGGAATTGCTGGGGCCCTTCCTTGAGTTTTGCTTTCCAGTCCACGGGTACCAGTCGGATGGTGAAATAATGTTTTCTTAGTGATTTTTTATGGTTTGTGAGCACGTTATATAGTCATGGCCCCCTCTTATTCTCCCCAACAGCAGTGTGAAGATCATTTTGCGAGTATTTCGAGGTTCTCTTGGTTTTGCGCTTATAATTCCCCACCATTGCATCGCCAAAAAATTGTTTTTCACTTGTAAATATGTTTCTTTGGGGCAAGCGTGACCCCAAGTAGCACACAGAGGTCATAATTCGGTTGTACAGACGTCTACTAGACCTTTCGCAAAAGTCCATGACTTATGTCTTGTAATATGCTAAGACGTCGCTTTGTATGCCAATACGACAAAAAGGCACACTCTTGCGACGTCACATCGACGTTATAAAGTAGTGGTAATGACTTGCCAATATAGACTTATATAAGCCAGTCGCAGAAGGGTCGTTCTGTGGTCTTAGTGTAGTCATTATATCATTGATGATGTCATTCTTTTTTTAATTACCTATCAAAATATTTTATATATCAATATAATATATAAGTCAGCCTTCCTTTACATCTTCATGATAATCTGTGACCGTGATAGTTATCGAGATAAAAATGATTTTCATTTATGTGTCTTTAAGAATTGTTCTGAAACTCTAGTGACCAAGCAAATCCATTTTACGATCAAAATCCAATTCTACTCACTTAAAATTCATGCGCCTCGAAAATGACGAGAGATAAATATTTATTTTCATTTCAGAAAAAATATATTTCATCAATGTTTCTCATTAATCGTTGAAATATGTAGACCATATTACGATAGATACTTGATTAGCACATCTCCAATGATTTTTAAATTGATTTAACACCCTGGGTCCCATATTTTTTATTTTAAATATTTTTGTTCAATATGGCTACCAGAATGATGTTATCAATCAATCGAAAAACATGGATGACGTCCTTCTAGTGTCGAAAAGTTGTAATTACTCCGGTATGTACTATCATACGAGTGTCTCAAAGACATCGCAATATCTTACCACAAGTAGCAAGTTTTGTTGTACTAACGTCGTAACGCTATCAAAACAGAAAAAGATATACACTGAGTGCATAAGCGTTCCGCTAGTTCCGCCTGATGGAAAACGCTAAAATTTAACTGACATTCACAATAGAGGTTATGTTAATGTTGAACAGTTATATTTAAATATTTTTTATTTATCACTCGAAGTGCACATACATATTATTTATGTATTTCCTTGTTGTGAAAACAATTGAAAGAACTGGATGAACTTCATTTTTTTGCAGTGTCCCGATAGACTGATTAATTATTTCAGATGTTAATTTTGGAGTAGGCACTCATCCTTCCTCTTTATATTTTTCTGTACGCTCCAGTTCTCTTGTAAGGCAGATTGGATTTTTGTTTTGACATTTTAATCATTCATACGGAACTTAATATCCTACATACATAACACAATATACCTATCCAACAAAAATAACATAACCAACAAAAATAATCTAACCTAGATACATAATGTAATCATTACGACCAAAGTTCATCAGTTGATAAAACTACGTTACATAAGTATAATATGTAGTCGTAGAAACGTTCAAAAATCTATTCATTGGAACCACATATGTTCGTTGTCATAATAACCTCACAGCAACTGCTCTTTAGTTCTACTTAACGACACATACAATTTATTTACATACAAACCACAGTACAACTTCATTTCGAAAATTTTTATTGTACTCTCGTTATATCTACTACACGACGTCAGAGCAACGCCTGAAGGTTATAAAATGCACATTAACTTTTTGGTTTTGAAACATACAAATACGTGGTCTTTAAGACGGTATGAGAAGTCATTATGACTCTGTGCTACTTGGGACCCATTGTATCCAAATTATTCCTACATAGAAAAAACGAATTATCAATATTGGAGAACCTGTACTATAACTACTATATATATATATATATATATATATTGTTATGTTATGTTATGCCAGTTGTAAATTTAAAAAGACTTAAAACCCACAAAAAGAATAATTACTAGATGGTTAATGGTTTCAAGAGTTTGTTTGTGAATAACTTTTGAAAGCCTATGTATATTGTGAGCCTAGGTAGAATATGGATAGGTAAAAATGTCAAAATACTATAAAACAATCAATTTCATACACTGTCATAATGATCATAAACCATAATTGGAAAAAAGGCAACAAAAAGTCTAAATTTACAAAATTTTCATGAATAAAAGGTGATCAACACATTTGTAAATTTGAAACATACAGTATATGAAATTGGAGATAACTAAAAGTAACCAATGGTAGAACAGCAAACGTCTTCATGATAATAGCCAATCAGAGAATAGATGGTCATAGGTAAAAATTGGAAATTGTGAAGGAATAGCAATTGGTTGATATCATAAGCAATTATTATTAGAATTTGTAAATAGTAATAAGTATGGAAAAATAGTTGGATATATAAATTGAGTAAGATAAACCTAAACAGTGAAATGTGACAATTTAGTGCGCGAATTCAAAAATTCAAATGGGAAAACAGGAAGGGAAACTTGTATCGAGGCAACAACAAACAAAGCCAAAGAGGAGATTGAAAATAAAATTAGAAGGGAATGGACGCAACATTTTGAGAGAACAAAAATTGAAAGAATTCCAACATTTGAAGAGCAAAACCAGTATTACCTTAATTATATATCATTTCCACGTCTCCAAAGCTGATTTCCGCATCTGTATGGTTCCTGATTTATGGTATTGGAGTTCTGATAGCGCTTGTAGTGACAAGGTATCCAGTTTCAGGGCATATCTTGAAACACCGACATCTCCAGCAGGTATAAAAACTTCAATAGTGCACTTTCGGTCCTGAACTATTTCACCAATAACGTATTTCACATCTGAAGAACTTTATTTCACCTTATTTTGAACAATAACAGAAAACTTTACTCTCACGGAAAAAGTGATGTTCTGTTTATCTATCCATGATTTCAATTTTATGATTATCCGTGAATATTTGTATATTCCCATTAGTATACGTTATTTCTCGTAGGCCAGGTAAACTTAAGTCTTCCTGAATAAAGGAGATAATTGTTTTTTGATATTTTGTTATTTGTTCTTTCACAATGATCAACAAACATACCTACGACCATTGAATAACTTGAGTTTGACATATCAAGTAGTGGCTAAATTGCTTTGAACCGGCTATCTGAGATGAGGGCGTACCAACTGTGCTAGCTGTGGTGAGAAAAGGAATAACAATTGTCAGCTACGTGACGAGAGAACAGTGACGTTCGTTGGCAATTATTATTACCACATACAAATTATTATACAGGGCAAAAATATCTATCTATATCATATCAATTTGGTTCACAAAGAATAACGAAAATTATTAGCTATCTTAGTATATAAAAACAATTTAGATTTTCAATATATCAAAACATTACAAGTGGTGCCCAACGCGGTGCAAAAATATATTAATTATAATAATAATAAAAAATATATATTTCCAAATTCTCATAACATTACAATATATATATATATATATATATATATATATATATATATAAATATATATATATATATATATATATATATATATATATATATATAAAACTCAGACTTACCGTTAATTCAACATTAAATAATATTTTAATAGAAATATTGTGCTCATCCGTACAGCAGGTAACTAGAACAAACTTCACATTCCTAGAAAATATTTCTATAATGTTAGGCATTGCAGAGTTTTAACTGTAGCCACGTCTGCGAGGGCAACTTAGACCACCTTCTGAGAGATGGCTCCATAGTTTTCTTTTCAACCACCAACGCAAACAGAGGGGTGTCTGTCTGTGGCACTGTAGCTCCCAAACGGCGGTGTCCTAACTCGACAACGCTTTGATGACTGTTCAGACTCAACCCAGAATAACATTACCCGAGTTTATCTTATTTATATTCCACAAGCCTACTAAACGGTGTTTTTTATGAATAATCATACCCCAATGAAAAATTTCATTGCATGCCTATGGCCTCGCCTACATATTCTTCCATTCACTTTGAGATCCACGTAGGGCCGACACTCGCAGCTCAGCTTCTGTATTCAAGTTCTCAAATAAGGATGAAGATATGAAAGCCTTGTAACCCGAGCAACGTGTGTTTTTTAAACAAATGCGGTGGTACAATGCGCGAACAGCACCCTTTAATCATATCAGACACCGCCCCAATTACCACTTTCATTGTGTGATTTTCATGCGCCCACAATGCTTCTTTCATTTCCGAATATTAGCCCCGAATACAATGAGTTATTGTAATTATATTTGGCGAACAGCGATTGTGCTCGTAGGAAAGAAAGTTTCATGTTAGCTTTCACAAAAAAAGGAATACTCCTATTTCTTCATCATGTTGTGGACTTGAATTATAATATTTGTGGATAGGCAGTCAATTAGATCTGAATTCACACGATGTACTGTATTGAGTTATGACCTACTATTTGAGAAAGTTTTGTCAATTTCGGAAGTTTTAATGAGAGAGAAATGAAGTCACCAAAAGTTAATGGCAGCATTTGGCGGCGATACTGCTGTTACGAAAATCGCTATTTCTTAATGTTCAGACACAAACGTAACATTGGAAAATCTCCAGGGATTTATTATATTCATATAGATAAATCAAAATTTTCCGTGCCTATTGTACATGGTCAAGACACGAAATAATGTATTGGTTTTTTCGGGGAAGATTCCAAATTAACGTGGTTGAATGTTTTCAAATATAAAACTTATTCCAAGTTTAGGATTAAGCAATTCGAATATTTCCATTTCGGCATGTGCTTTTCCATATTTTGATCGAATTATTGAAATCCCGAAAGGTTATTACCATAACCAATCCTTAATTGCTTCTCTTGTAGGAAACATCATTTATTGAGTCCTTCGAAAATAGAAGTCCATACTTGAAGTGGAAGATCAAGCTTCAAACATATAATTCATCAAAGGTTGATTGAAGACATGTTTCGAAAGTATATACTTCCATCTTCAGTTCAGCAGTACAATGATGGAACAGAACTGGAATGAATATCATGTTATACAACGAAATGATGAATCTAAGGCTACTTACAATGTGGTGTAGAAAAAAAATCTGTGAAGTATATTAACTTGTAACTTTTTTTTTGTCCGAGGAGAGGATATATTGCATGAGACCCCGGTCTTTCCGGAGGCCGGATTTCCACCTGCTCAAAACTACTCTCTGTGTCTCTCTCTATCGTCCTTCTCTTTGTTTTCGATAATGTGCCTTATTATTGTGTATGCACTTCTCCATCCTTCCTCACCTGAGATCAGAGAGCCATCATACTTTCCACTCCAAATGGTACACCCGTTTCATTTTGATATTTTGACGTGTTTTTTTCCATCGTGCACATGCAAACAGGGTATGTTCAACATCATCTTGTTCTCCGCAGTATCGACAGTCTTCAGATTCTGCTTTCATGCGGATGAAGATATATTTTCTGAAGCACCCATGTCCACATAACGACTGGGTTGAGTAGTAGTCGACTTCCCTATATGGCCTGTTTGTCCACTCTTGTATATTTGGCATCAGCAGTATGTCCATCTACCATATTTCCAATACGTACATTTTCTTTGCCATCGTGCCATGAGATTCGTTCTGGCGATAGATCCAACCACTCCTCTGTACTTTTCGTTCCTTTCTTGAATGAAAAGTTCAATGGGAGGTACCTCATCTATCACTCCAGCTGCCTCTCCTGAAATAGTTCAATACGCAGAGAATATCCTTATGCACATTTTGCGTTCTGGTTGCTTGTAACTGTATGCCAGGCTGGGGCAGCATAGAGTATTTGGGAATTGGCCACACTCAAGAGCAACCTTCTTTTGGATGCCCTTGGTCCTTTTATGTTTGGCATAAGTCCCGAGAGAGCTACCAGTGTCTTTTCTACTTTCTGAGCGACTTTGTGCACATGTTCCGCGAAAGTTAGCTTTGTATCCAACCAAACTCTCAGGTACTTGATTGCTTCCTTTGGTTCTACAGTAACATCCTGTAGATCTAATTCGATGGTGCCTATTTTAATTTTGGTCGTTATCAGAGCTGCTTCTGTTTTCTCGGGTTCCAATTGAATGTCGTTATCCTCCAGAGAATTAGATACGCGGTGCAGTGCTGTATTTGTTGCGCACATCAGACCTTCTTCTCATTTGGATACCACTACCATGGCAATACCGTCAGCAAAGCCTATATAAGGGTGACTCCTGCTGGCTGTTCTATTCTCAAAAACCCATCGTAAAATATATTCCCCCGTTCGTATGAATGCGGACTTGTTTTCATTTTGGGGTTGGTTATTTTCGAATAGTATTAAATTAGTTTTTCGGTATTATGAACCCTGGTTCAAATACAAATTCGGCATTTGAAATTTGAAGCCCACGACTGAGACAACAGTCTAACTCTCAGTTGACTTTCGTATGAGAGCTTTAGCCAACGCTAAGAATAATCTCGCGGATTCAGTAGATTACATAGGGGGACGATAAATGATCTCGTTCTGTAGAAAAACAAAATAGTTTTAGACGGATTCCAAGATAACAGGAGACAGTATCGTAAAATTCGGGGTAATTTTGTATTTTTGTTTTTCTGGCACGTTGACCGATGAATCTACGGTTACATGGAAAGGTTCACTTATGAGTTTCTATTTCCTTCAGAAATTTAAGATCTTCTACGAAGCAGGACAAGTCTCCGGGGCGATAAGGGGCTTTGCTTCCCGGTTATTGCGATTCAGTAATTTGTAAGCTTAACTCCAACAAGATGTTCGGTAATTTTTTTTACGTCATTTGTTAAAAAATTATTTATAAACAAATGGACAAGTTTGCTATAAAAAAAATTTATTTTGATATTTTGTTGTCATGAAAAGAATCTGAAAATTTTTTTTTTTTTTTCCAAAATCATAATTGTCATTCCTCAATAAGGTAACAAGATTTTTTTTTATTTTATCAATAATATCTGTTTATTAATTATAAATAAATTCTGAATAATTTTTTTTTTCTTAAAAGTAATTAAAATAACAGAAAATTTCAATCAATTTCATAAAATAAAAATATTAGTCAGAAAAGTTTATAACAAATTGTTAAATCAATTAACAATGAAATTATTGATAATTTTTTTTGTTACTTCATTGGGAATTTCCAATTATGATTTTAAAGAAAAATAGGTTCTCAACTAATTATTCAAACAATGAATATTAAAAAAACGGTTATAAACAATAAAAAAAAAACAAGATTTTTTTTATCATTATTTTGTCATGACAACAAAATTGTAGAAACCATTTTTTTATATAGTGAACTTTGTCTATTTTTTTAGAAATAATTTATTAACAAATGACGTAAAAAATTTTGACCCAGCATTACTTACTTAATGCCATTGTTAGATACAAAATCGGCAATAACATGAAAAAAAAAACAAGATTTTTTTTATCATTATTTTGTCATGACAACAAAATTGTAGAAACCATTTTTTTATATAGTGAACTTTGTCTATATTTTTAGAAATAATTTATTAACAAATGACGTAAAAAATTTTGACCCAGCATCACTTACTTAATGCCATTGTTAGATACAAAATCGGCAATAACATGATATTTGTTAAAAAAAAAATTAAATTTTTTTGATATATTCATTTTTTATAATAATTTAACAATTATTGAAATATTCAAAAAATTATGTTATTTGTTTTTAAATATATATATATATATATATATATATATTCATATATATATATATATATATATTTATATATATATATATATATATGTATATAAGAAAGGCTCCAAGGAGCGAAAAATGCAATTATTTGAACTTTTTTGTCGCTATTTGTAAAAACCGAGGTCGGAAAATAAATTGTTAGTTAACAATTGTATAACTTTTTGGAAACTCAACTCCAACGGAACTTCATTCTTTCAAGTGTGTAGATGACAGCATAATTTTTTCAAATGATTGAATTGATATTTAATTCTATAAAAGAATTATTTCATATGATATACTGTTTTCAGCGGCCGGTACGCCCATGTCGTAACTGCCGGGTGGAGACCAATTTTCGGCGTTAAATTAAAATTATAAATAATAGAGATAGAGTTCTGGGATTTTAAACTTTTTTATTGGAATTTTCCTCCTCTTCAAGAATCATTTTTATCAATAATTAACACCATTTTGAACTTGTTAATCGGACTATAAAACTTAAAACAAAAAGATAAGAGAGAGTGAGAGAAAAAAAAAACATCAATATTACATGAAAAACTATTGAATAATTTCCTGATCGGAGTTTTCTGTAGAAAAATGTTGGCAGCGAACTGGCAGGGTAGAAAAATAATAATTGTCAGCTTAATACAATAATCGTTTACAAGATCAAGGAAAGTGTATTTTTGGGAATTACAAACAATGAATCGATTCTTACAGTTACGTTTTGTGAAAGAGTTATAAGTATTCAAGTTCATTGGTAGACCTCATTTCTGCTTCGTACAGAAAGCCTTCCTCCCTCTTTTCAACATGATATTTTTTACTGACAACTGAATAAAGTACGTCAGCGATTGAAGGACCGGAAAGGCTTCCATGTTAATAGCGAGGTTTTTAGTAATCATAGTTAGGTACATGTCAAGACGGCCATCATGCCACACCTTCCACTCCTCCCCCTTCTACCTTGATGAACACCTACCTCTTTCCGCAGTGCAAACATTCTTCTGAACACTATGTCGATTTAATTATATTGAATAATATAATCATAGAATCATAGTTTGTATGGGATAAATGTTCAAATGTTCTGCCGGGAGAATAGGAAAAAAATCAGTTAAAAAGATTTCCAAAGAAACATTACAAAATTCACTATGTGATCCCTTCCCTATCTCGCATAGAATGTATTCCCTGATTGATTGTTGATATCGCAGATTCTCAGGTAGATTCCATAGGCCAGTAGATATAGATAATCATTTAATTAATTCCAAATGTTTTCAAACTTGAATGGTATGGTAGTGCATTAATGAAAACAAACTATGAAATTTTGCAGAAGTCTGTGATGAACGGAACATTGTTTTAATTGCAAAAAACGTTTTCATAGTTTATTATTGCACTGAAAATTGCAAAAGTTCTGGAAACTAGGCATACCTATAGTAATGGTGTTTTACAACATGCATTGAGTTTGCAACCTTGTAAAAGTTACGGAACCTTGTTTTTTGTCATTTGTTCAAGTTTTTCATTGAATTTGTTTAAAAAAATTACAAAAGTTCTGCAAATTGGATAAGTGAACGGAACAAAAGTTCATAATATTCAGGTACATTTGCAACTCTTCCTGAAAAACGCATCATTTATTTATCAAACTTTTTTATCGACGTTCCCATTTCCAATACACACAAGCATTGAAATATTTTTTATTTTGTTTATTGTGGTTGCAAATATAGAGAATATCGGTGTTAGTGGATATGTAACTTTGCAACCTCAGACGAAAAACGGAACCTATTAATCAACCATTTTTTTTTGCATTTTTACAACTTCTGAAATAATTGCAGAAGTTCTGCAAATTGCAATTCAAATTACAACTGATATTTCACGTGACGCAAGAAATTTGCAACCATCATTGTTCAACGGAACATTATTTGTGTAATTGTATTTTTTTAATGATTTTTCCATAAATTGCAAATTACTTATTAATCTCTGAAGCAATCACTATTTTCGACTAGTCAGCGACATAAATTTAATATCATATTTTCGAATGCTAGAATCGAAAGAGTACAAAATTCTGCTAAAAGACTATTGGAAGACATTAATTTTTCATCGCAATAGAAACGAAATGATATCTTTCTATTCATGTGAGACGTATCGTATAAAAGTGCTCTGTAAAGAAAACGTGTTTACTGTGTGCAATCCTAGACATATCTGGGTGAAAATTAACTCCAGTGAACCCTGTAAAAAATGTGTTTTTCAAAGTGCATATTAATCTTGTAAACAATCATTTGAAAGTGGTTAAATTCCTTAAAATAATCAATCTAATATTGTTTACAATCCAACTCTAGTGTGTTTTTGTGATATAAAAGACGAAGGTGTATAGGAACAAAAAATCGGTGCCTGGCTTTTAAATTAAAGGAACAAATAGTCCAGCAAAAATAGTCCAAACTTCGCCTTGTGAAGAATTTTACCGTACACGAAAGTTAATCATACGCTAATACTCGTCTGAGTTATGGAATCAGCGATAAAGAATTTACGAGAAGAGGTTATAAAAAATAGAACAGAAATCAAATCTTCCATAGAAGCTAGTGAAACTAGACTTTTGCTGAAAATAGAAGAATTGAAACAAAAAGTCAACAATCTAGAAACTGAAAACCAAATACTCACAAATAAAGTAGAAAACTTGGAGAGAAATTCTAAAAGAACAACATTCTGATATTTGGTTTGGAGAGTTCGGAAGATATCTCAGCTGCATCTGTTACCGAGAAGCTTAAAACACTGTTGGATGTTAATGTCAACGAAGCAGACCTGAATAATTTATACCGCCTCAATAAATCTGAGAAACCCCCCGTCAAGATTGAATTCATTTCTTACCTTAAAAAAACAGAAATATTAAAACAAGCCAAGAAGTTGAAGGGTACGGGTATTGCAATTTCTCACGACCTTACATTCAAACAAAGACGTGAGCAAAAACTCTGAAAACATTCTTGAATAGAGCCGAGAAAATCCTGCAGACCAGTCGTACATAAAAGGAAATAAATTATATGTGAATAGTAAAGCTTACACTGTGGAAGAACTACAGGAAATAAGCTATTCAGAAGAGCGCTCTGAAGAGCGTAACACTTACACGCACCAGCCACGCCAAATACCCGAAATTCAGAAAACGAACTCGAAGTGACGGAAGATATTGTACCATCCCAGAAAAGTACTGCAGAACCGGGAAAAAAATCGTCCGCTAATGGAAATACCCCCAAAACAAGCGAAAATAGGAAGGCCTTACTTGTTCCAATGAAAGAGAGAAAACGAAGTCATCGCTTAAACAAGTAAATCTTCTTATGTCCAATTTTTCATACACAATTTTATAAACTGAATATCAATTCAATCTAACTTTATATAAAATTTAGTTATCATATTAATGTGTTTATTGAATTATGGATCGATATATCAATGAATATAATAATGAGCCCATCAAAGCTGAATTCGTGGAAAATATTCATTATTTTAACGAAATAAAAAATAAAAATCACAATCTCAGTATTCTCCATATGAACATCAGAAGCATTCAAAAAAATTTCGACGAATTCATAGTTTTTCTGGATCAGTTCAAAAAAGATTTCGATATAATAGCTCTTTCAGAAACCTACAGAGTACATGAGTTGAGCGTATTCAATATTGAAGGGTATGATATAATATATAATGGTGGCAACTACAATAAAAATGACGGAATAATTGTTTATATAAAAAATAATATCACCTACAACTTCATTTTAGTTGATATTGGTAGTCTGAAAGCTATTGAACTAACTATTCTGGGATTCGAAAGTGAAGTCATAATAACTGTCTTATATAGATCGCCGAACACATGTCCCAAACTGTTCAATTTGGAACTCGAAATACCTCGAAAATAATATTGAAAAAGTCATATAATCACTGGCGACATAAATATCGATATTCTTCAGGAAACAGATTATATCGAGGAATATAAAAGCATTTTGAGTTCCTTTGATTTTGTCTCTTACATTAATCAATACACGAGACCAATAAGTGAGACCTGCTTAGATCATTTCCATATTAGGCGTAACGAAAATTATCAGAGAATATCAAATCATTTGTTTTCGAATATACAATAACCGACCACTATCCCATTGCAGTACTGCTCAGTCTTGAAAAGCGTCATTTAGCTATTATTGAAACCAACCCCATAAACGAAACCAAAATTTTTATAAAGTACGAAAAACTCAGACATGATCTAGCATCAGAAACATGGAATTCTATGTATGAATTGTATGATGTAGACAAAATGACCGATTCATTCATGGATACTCTTTCCAAACATATAGAAAACAACACAAAACTAGTGAAAGTAGCAAAGAAGATTAAATCTAAAAAACCATGGATTACAACTGGACTAATTATATCTATCAACCACAAAAATAAATTATACAAAAAGTCACAAATCAATCCACATAACATTATACTCCGAAATGAATATACAGCATATAAAAATAAATTAAATAGACTCTTACAGAAATCAAAAAAGGATTACTATAGAGGTTTAATAGAAAAAAATAAAAACACTTCTGAGAACCTGTGGCAATGCGTCAATGAAATATGTGGTAAGGCAAAAACTGAAACAAAAATTGAGCAAATAACAAACCGAAAAAATGAAATGATTGCTGATAGAAACGATATAGCAAATGAATTCAACAACTATTTCTGTGACTTGGGAAAAACTTTGGCCGAAAAAATCAATATCCCCAATAATTTTGAAGAAAAAATCAATAATGTAAAAACACAATATATCTCTTTCCAACTGATGAATCTGAAGTAATAAAAATAATCAAAACACTAAGAAATAAAAAATCACCGGGAAGAGATAACATACGGTCAGAAACATTGAAAGAAATATGTAATCAAATCGCTGCTCCAATAACGTTTCTGATCAATAAATGTTTCAATACAGGATTGTTCCCCAAACTATTGAAGGTGGCAATTGTTAAACCCTCATTTAAAAAAGGCGATAAAAAAGAACTCGGAAATTATCGTCCAATCTCGCTGATTTCGAATATTGCTAAAATATTTGAAAAAATATTGAAAATGAGGCTTGTAAAATTTCTAGACAAACACGATGTAATTTCAGGGAGTCAGTATGGCTTTAGAGAAGGAAAGTCAACTGAAGATGCAATTTGTGCATTAACATCAAAGATATATAAAGCAATTGATTCAAAAAAACCTTCACTCTGTGTATTTGTTGACCTCTCTAAAGCCTTTGACACAGTATGCCACCAAAAATTGTTAAGAAAGCTACAAATATACGGGATTAGAGGAAATGCATACAAATTATTGGAGAGTTACCTCTCAAACCGTCAACAACAAGTCTGTATAGAAGGTACCATTAGCAAAATGAGAAATATCACATACGGTGTGCCACAAGGTACTGTTCTTGGGCCACTACTATTCACCCTTTACATCAATAGTTTATTATCAATGGATATAGAAGGTTGTGTCCTCAGTTTCGCTGATGACACCGCAATATTCTATCAATCTAAAGACTGGAAGACCCTCAAAACTGAAGCGGAACTGGATTTCAAAAAAATCAAAGATTGGTTCAGATACAACGAACTAACCCTTAATATGGAAAAGACAAAATATCTCCCGTTCACCTCATACGCAAATAACTTACCAAACCTAGGTAATCTTGTTGTTGATCATGAAACCATAATTCCTGAAGAGAAGTCGATGAAATACCTAGGAATAATTATTGATAGGCACCTACGATGGGACTTGCAAGCAAAACACATTTGTAATAAGCTGAGAGGCTTCCTTTCACGTTTCAAATACTTGAGAGAAATTCTGGACGTAGCTCATTTAAAAACCATTTATTTTTCTCTGATACAGTCTCAACTTTCGTACGGGATCCTAGGTTGGGGAGGCTTAAATGACTGTCATTTAAATAACATTGTCACTTTACAAAAATGGATAATTAGAATTATATACAATAAAAAAATAACCTACTCAGGTGACACACTGTATAGAGAAAGTCAACTTTTCGACCCGAGACAGCTCTTCTGTCTCAAAATCATAATTGGCATCTACCAAAAAAAAATCAAAATTGAACACATTGAACATAGCCATCATACTCGGAACAGAGAGAAGAATTTTTTAGTGCCAAAATGTGAAAAAAGCGCGAGGCAACGTAGTATCGAATTTTTGAGTCCAAAGTTATATAACATCCTACCAGATCACTTGAAATCCATCGAAAACTTCAACTCATTTAAAAGTCATATAAAGAAATGGTTACGACATACGGAGAGATATATAATACATGATATAGTTAACAATAAATTACAAGGACTCACTCTCAAGTACTGAATAAGCTCAACAGTTTTCAGAACTCTATTACACTACTAGTAATCATTATGTGACACTTTTGAACGAAAGTGTTTGTTTACATTTATAATTATCGTAACTCATATTTTTTATATTATACGTATATCTTATTCTCATTTAACTTTTACAATGTTTTTATATTAATATTTTATATTCATTCAACTTTTACATTTTACATATTTATAGTTTCGTTTTATCTGTTTTCTATATCTTATAATAACGTCTTTATCCATATGATAAAGTCCCATATGTATACCTTATATGTTTATATGTGAATAAAATTCTACACACCATCTATCACGCACAAGCTGTACCCAATACAGCTTTATTCATATTCGTTGAAATATTATATATCACACAGTTTGAAGATTCATGAATAAACATTATTATTATTATTTAAAATTTTCACCTGTCACAACTTGACTTTATAGCAATCGACGAGATTTTATAATGAATAATCGATGCTCTATGGAAGTAAAGATATCAAAACGTTATCGATTGTATATCTCGCAAGTACATGATTTTCATCATCAAACAGAAACGTTGCTGAAAAATAAAAATTTGTGACATCGATATTACATCTCAAATTTACTTTTTTCAGGTAGGTATGTATGTATTTCTTGAATTATATAAAATTATAATTTACCTTTCCACTCGACTTTTTTACTCCAATTGTGATTTCGCATGAAAAATTCTATTGAATCCGAATGGAGGATTGAAATGTAATCGACACGTGAACATCATTCTCTTGACTTATAAAAAATTTTAAAATAAAAAGGGGAAAACATGTTGGTAGGCAATTATATTTCAGTTGTAGCTCCAGGACTATTAGATGAATGTGCATTGTTTTTGGTTAGTTATACATATAGTTCTATCATAAAAATGCAATTGACATTATTTTCGTTATTCTGGTAATAAATCATGTTACTAACTGCTGTGCATTCATTAATCTGTAAACAAAACACTGTCACGTAACACAGTTGTGGGTTAATCGTGCTAATGTACAACTGTACGAGTGTTTTTTAAATCTCGATATGTCCTCCATTGTTTAATGAATCAAGAAAATTATGAAAATATGTCGAGAGATTCTCGATCCTCTATCAAACGTACTCAGAGTATTTTTTAGGCAAATTCATAATTGTAATGTGATTGATTTGTTGAAAATATGAACAGGATGTTCCTAAAATCAGATGTGGAATCATCTGCGACTGAAAGATAAACTTTAGTCACTATCTTCCATCGTGAAGATAACCTCTTGTGGGGTATTCATATTCATATTCAGCCGGGGAAGTAGTTGTTTTCTGTTAGAAATTCACAAAAAAAAATAACTTCATTTTTATCGTGGATTTTTCAATTCACCGAAAAATTTAAGTAATATGATGTTTTGAATTCATATAGAGAACGTTAGCTTCCAACATTGACTGATTTCACCTACAGTTGAGGAGCTTCTTCTTGGTCGATAGTTAACTTGGTAACACAATTAATGTCATTTATTAGGTATATGAAAATCCGTATTATTCAGATAACACAGGTGTTTCTTAATGTTCCGCATTGTAACATAGTTTGCAAATTATTATACTGCCACCAATTGGTAAAATGAGTTGTCTGTCCGATTCGCAAAACTTTTGCTTTTTTGGTAAAGTACAAATACGAAAATATTTTTCTTTTTATTTTACGCTCATTTCCGTGTTATAGACGAAGTTGCAAATCAATGAAAACATTGTATGTCAGGACATCTCCACTTGCAACAATTTTGGAAACTTTTGTAATAATTTCGATACTCATTTCAATAAAAAAACAATTTATGAAAAAATATGTTTTTCGTTTGACGCAAGAGATTACAAATCAAAACTCTTGTCAACAACATTATTTCAGTTATTTTTTCGAATTTGCAGAACTTTTGAAATTTTCATGGAAAAATTAGGACTAACCACAATTTTTTTTTCGATAAAACAGACATTTCCGTTTTGTCCGAGTGGTTGCAAATTTATCAGAGGATGTATTTATCAAAACTTCGAAAGTATGCAGAACTTTTGCAAATTTTTCCGCGCTAATAATGTGAAAATTCATTAAATCCTGATTTTCAACATCTTCCGTTGAGAAACTTGTCACCCCCCCCCTCCCCTTGAAATATCCCTTATATCCAAAATCGTAGAAAACACTTAAAATTGCTCAGACCCGTAAATTTTTATTTCTTCCACCAAATACGTCATCAGTGTGCTATCACCCCCCTCAACCCAGCACCCTCTACTTCAGAATCTTCAGAACCACCATACTTGTGATACATCATTTTGGAGGGAATTCAATCACAAAAACTTCGGTGTAATGCAATTGAGAATGGATCAAGTGTTATAGAAGTTTCAATGGAAAATAAGTGTAAATCAAAATAATTTTTACCTGAAATGATATCAATTGAATGTTAGAAATGTGAACCATTCCGTTCCATAAAGAAGTATAAGCGATATTCGAAATGTCTTCGCAAAGTTCTTAACATCTACAAAATTCTTTTCAAATAGATCATTAAGGGAATTGGGCTGTGTGGCATGAATTTTGTATTTCAAATGTCCCCCTGAAAAAAGTCTGATGGTGATGAATCAGGAGATCTCGTAGGCCTTTATAGTGGTATTCGCCTTCCAATCCACCTACCTGTGAAATTCACGTACAGGTGCCACAGAATGTGGAGCTCCATCTCCTTGGAAATTCAATATACTTATTGAGGTTAGTATCAATAGAATATGGACCTACAATTTGGTCTTCCAAAATCCCAGCCAAGCACAAGTTTATAGTTGTGGAAATATATTAATTTTCTATTCGAGAAAGAAAAATAGTGTAATCGTCTCAATACATTACTGCGTTTTGGAAATTTGACAATTTTTGTAATATTTGAATTGAAAAGATATTACTGTTTTATTTGTTTCTTCACAATCAATATTATCTGAGTTCAACTCAACAATAGTATTGAACATTTATTTCCTCTCATTCCTATTATCTGATAATTCTTCGTAAAATGCATGTTTTCGTTATGAAATCTTGAATTCGTCGAATAAGATCATCTCCCAAAATATAAAAGATTCAGAATGATAACCCCACAAAATTTACCAATTCAGTGTATTGTGTACTCTATTTCGTGTGTTTTCTGTCATTGATATGATGATTGAGAAGCCACTGACGATATTAATCTCTTGCGGAACGATCTTGAGGTTGTAACGCTTATATCCTCTGAGCCTTTGGCAATATTCAACTGTTAGTGTCGATTCCGTAGTTGTTATACTTCCGATTGCGTATTGGTTGAATATTTCCTTAACATGTAGTCTTCCATAATTTACTGTGGGTAGAGGTGGGGTAGAGCAGTTCATGGTTTTAGTGAACATAAACAACCATTACTATGCGCTACCTAGTTCACACCTCACTCCAGATTACGAAATGGATAAGAAACAACAAGCGGGTCCCGGGACCGTTCTTGAATTTTCGAAAAAAATTAGATAGAGGTAATTTATGGTAATATCACTTTATAAAATTATAATTATAGCCATGAGAACTCGTATATGGATCAGTTGCTGCCATATCTCTGTGTGGCCGAGGGTACCATCGGGTTTCTTCTCAATGCGAATTTTCGGAAATGCTGCCTGATCCGTTTCTCCTGAATCCATGGTGATTAAAAATGTGAAGGGTTCTTAATGTACATGTGGCCATATAACGAGAAAATCATCGAAATATCTCAGCCACATCACCTGAAAGATGGCAAATGTGAATTTGCCGAAACGTCGAATATATATATATATATATATATTGTTATGTAATGATAATATAACAAATTATTTTGTTATTATTTCGCCCCACGTTTTGGGTGCCAATTGTAATGATAATTGTAAAAACAATAGTTGTTATGATATTAATTTTTCGTTATGAAATATTGATAGATAAATATTTTCGCTCTGTATAATATATTTTGCAATGATGTGATAATAATTGCTAGCTAACGTCACTGTTCTCTCGTCACGTTGCTGCCAATTGTTATCACTTTCCTTACCACAGCTAAGCTCAGTTGGTACGCCCTTTGTCTCAGAGAGCCGGTTCAGGCAATTTAGCCACTAGCCACTGCTTGATGTCATTTTCTATTCAGTGTTTATGGATACGATTGCTGATAATTGTGGGAAATAAGCAACAAAGTATCAAAAAGCAATTATTTCTTTTATTCAGGAAAACTTAAATTTACCTGGCCTACGATAGATAATTATTTTATGGTGAATCTACAAATATTCATGGATAATCATGAGAAAGTTCATGGGTGAAATATACACAACCTCACTTTTACCTTGAAAGTGGAAATTTCTTTAATAATTCGAATTCAAATGGAATAAAGTTCTTCTGATGGGATATGAGTTATAAGTGAAGTTGTTCAGTTCGTGATGTGCACTAGGAAAGTTTATACCTGTCGCTGGAACGGTCGTTGTTCAATATACACTCAGATTTGGATTCTCTTTCACTCCAAAGCTCTCAGGAACTCCAATACCAAAACGAAGGAACCATGCAAATTCAGAAATCAGCTTTGAATACTTGTATATTGTGTACCAATAAGGTAATGTTGGTTTTCTGCTCATCATGTTGAAATTAATGAACTTTTCTTTCTCTCCCAACAAAATGTGGCATTCGTTATAAAATTATTTTCAGTCTCCTCGTGGCTTTGTTTTTTCGTTTCCAGGATACCATTTTTCCTTCATTCCTTTTTATTTGAATTTTTGAATTCGCGCACTATATTGTCACATTTTCACTGTTTGGGGTTATTTGTCAAAACTTATAAATAGAACTATTTTCACTTTCTTATAAACTATATACAATTTCAGTGATAATTGTCTCTGACACTTTCTCGTTCTTATTTTCTCACAATTTCAAATCTTACATTTGACCATACTGTTCCCTGATTGGCTATTGTCATCAAGAAGTTTGCTGTTTTCCCATTGGCTACTTTTAGTTAGATACAATTTCATATACTGTATGTTTCAAGCTTATAATTTTGTGGATCACATTTTATTCAGGATGATTTTGTAAGTTTAGACTTTTTTGTTGTCTTTTGAACAATTATGGTTTGTAATCATTATGACAGTGTATGAAATTGATTGTGTTATAGTATTTAGACATTTTTATCTATTCATATTATACAGAGGCTTAATAAAGGAAACAGAACTTCAAAAATTATGTAAAAACAATCTCTTGAAACTAATAGCTATTTAATAATTATTCTTTTTGTGGGTTTTTCTTTTTAAAATATATAACTGGTTTTTCATAACATAACAATATTGTTTTAATAGGAAATGTTTATCAATATAAATATTTAAAAAAGTCAGGTAATAAAACTGATACTTTACATGAATAGCAGGTATTTATGTTATCGTAGTTTCATGCTATGTTTACTTTAATTTTCTATACATTTTACTTTTCTTGAACCTTGCACCAGTCTCTAGTACACGCAGAGATCTCAAAAGTATAGCATTGTAATTTTCTTTTTTTGCCAACAATTTATTTCATTTAAACAACCTTAAAAGGAAAACACAGATAAAAAAATTTATGAACTAAATCTAGATCACAACTGGACTAAGACAATACTAAATTTACAACATCCTGTACTGGAAAAATCAAATTTGAAAGAAGATGACAGCTACATGTAAAAGTATTCTGGAGAAAATTATTCAAATGCAAAATTTTGAAGGCAGAAAAATGTCACAGATGAATTTTAATCTACTGTATGTAGTATATAAGATGTAGAAATAGTTAGAAAATATAAAAGACATGGCATAATTTAGAATACACAATTTGTGTTGAAGAAAGTGAGCAAAAACATGAAATCTGTGGTAAAAAACAAAACAGTGAGGGTTACCAGGAAAAAAATTAACGGAAGGCGGGGGGAGAGAATTTTTTTTTTGTGAAAGACGTACAAAAAAATTAAACAACAATTAAAGTGGAAAATATGAAAGCAAACACAATAACTCTGCGATAAGACACATCAACTAGATGTTCCAATCAAACAGCCATCCAGTTATTGTCCAGAAAGTTAAAACTTACCTTCAATAAACAGTAGTCATTGCCGAGGGATTCATCCACCACTTTCAAAGCAGCCCGTAACAAGTAATCGATGAATTCATCAACAGGAACAATGACCAGGACACAGAGAAGTCACCAATAATAAACCCCAAGGTACTTTTAATAAAACAGAAGTTTTTCTACAAATATTTCTACCTATTATCATTAACAAGTATTATCAATTTCCATTATATAGTGATACATAATTTATATTCACAATTAAAAGATTATTTAATTGCTTAGTATTAAACCAATGTTTGTTTTTACTTAAATTTGACTTGGAAAGCACTTGCAATAAGATATTTCGAGCAGGTTAGATAAACATAAGTTTTAATTGAATAAAAAGGAAATTATCTGACCGATTTCTGCTTTCATCGCTGTCTCTTTGGTAAAATACATTCTGTCATATTGTTTGAACATTGACAAGAAAAGCCGTCAGAGGGCACTACTGAATCCTGCTTTGAGAGAAAAGGAACTCATGCGAACCATAGGCGTCCGGACTGAACTGGGAAACGTGAAGAATACAGGTGAAAGAATATTTGGAAAATGGTAAAGGTAACATAGCCGGACAATTCATGATTGTGTGATAACTATTTTTTTTTTTTTTTTTTTAGCAAAGTTAGGGTTAAAAAAAACAAAATTTTTTGTGTTTAAAAAAAAAAAAAAAAAAAAACAAAACCCAAAATATATAAAAATATATATATATATATATATATATAAATATATATATGCCTAGGACCCCAACAAAATAGATACAAATCGCAATCGAATATTATTGTTAAAGATGTGTTGTACTTAAATTGTCAAAGTCTCATAGCGCACTATGATGAAATATCTCAATTAGTTTTTGACGAAAATCCCTTAGTGTTGTGTCTGTCTGAAACTAGAGTAACCGAAGATATTTGTGATGTAGAAATCTATATTGACGAATATGAAATCGTTAGATGTAACTCAGTAAGTAGACATACTGGAGGGGTTATTCTCTATGTTAGAAGAGGTTTAAAGTATATAGTGTTGAGAAATGAAAGTTATAAAATGAATTATTGGATAACTTCTATTAAATTAACTGTCGAAAAAAAGGTATGGCAGATAGCGTGTGTATACCATTCTCCAAATGCGAGCCATGCCGAAATTTGCACATATTTTGAAACAATTTTAGAAGAAATTGATTTTAATCAAAACTATATATTTCTGGGAGACTTTAATATTCGCTGGGATATCCCAAATAACATGTATACAAAGAAATTAAAACAATCTTTCACACTATACGGTTTCAAACAGTTTGTTACATTTCATACCAGGGTCACAGAACGTAGTGCAAGTACTATTGATCTGGTCTTTTCTAATAACTATGATGTGGAAGTACATAAACTAAATAATAAAATTACTGACCATGAAACATTAACATTACGCATACAACAACATGAATATAATATTACCCAAGAATACTATCAATTTAGAAAAATTGACTACCACAATTTAAGTCTGAAATTTATCGAAAAAGAATGGCTCTATAACTCTGTCGACGTAAACAAAGTCTTCACGAATTTTATGTCAAATATAAAAGAAACCCTCCATAATGAATACCCCCAACAAACCAGAAAAGTCATAAAATCAAAAGAATAGTTTAACGAAACCGCCAAAATGGCTATATCTGATCGTAACTATGCTTATAACAGATTCATAATCTCCAAGTCTAAAGATGATTGGTTGGCATATACTCAAAAAAGAAATAATAGTGTTATGGTAATTCGTAATCTCAAACAATCATATTTTGAAAATAAAATTGATAATGTCAAAAATAACTCGCAATTACTATGGAGAACTTTAAAATCTTTAATAAAACAAAACCATCCAATCAAATTACAACTATTTTCAAAATAATGTTGAGATATACGAAAACATAGAAAATGAATTCAATGACTATTTTATTTCGAGTATTGAACAAATTGTCAGCAACCTAACGAGTGTTGAATTTATTATAAGAGAAGCCTCCTATTTTGAAAATCGAGCGGTAAACTCAAATAAAAGACTTGATCACTTCGAAAAACTTTCACTTGGAGAACTCAAAAACATTATCTTTGAGCAGCAGAACAAATTTTCAGAAGATGAAATAGATTTTAAATTAATAAAAAATACTTTTGATGTCATTGGTTATCCTCTCTTACACTGTATTAACACCTCTTTACAACTTGGAGAATTTCCCGATAATTTAAAAACCTCAGTTGTAATTCCAGTACCAAAGGTAACCAGCACTGAGAATATTGAGGAACATAGACCTATTAACACTTTACCTTGTTTGGAAAAAATATTAGAATTGTCAACCTATAAACAATTCACAGCATATCTTGATACTCAAAAACTACTTAACCAAGACCAGTCAGGCTTCCGAAGCGGTTTCTCGTGTGAAACAGCATTGCAAAAAGTAGTGAATGACTTTAAATATGCTATGGACGAAGGTAAATCTATTGTAGCGGTGTTCTTAGATTTACGTCGTGCATTCGAAGTTGTAGATAGAACAATCTTATTAAATAAACTTAAATATTACTTTGGAGTAAATGCATCCTCATATAAATGGTTTGAGTCGTATTTAGAACATAGATATCAAAAAACTAAAATCAATAATAAAATATCACAAAAAAGAACTGTTTTAACTGGAGTACCACAAGGAAGTGTATTGGGCGCCATACTTTTCATATGTTTTATTAATGACATATTAGATCTGGATTTGGGCGAATGTAAAACACACCTATTCGCAGATGATACCATCGTCTACATTATGGGTGATAATATTAATAACTTAATAGGAAAACTAAACCAACACTTTGAAAAAATTCACGACTGGTTTAATAATAATAAGATCGTTGTCAACGTAAATAAATGTAAATACATGATAATCAAAAACAAACGAAAAATGCAAGAAGTAATTGATTGCAATGTTCAATTTGACGGAAGAGATCTAGAACGTGTGAGCCATATTAAATATCTAGGTATAATTATTGATGAAAAACTCACCTTTAGTGAGCACATTGATTATCTTTCAAAGAAAATATCTAAAAAAAATAGGATTTGCATATAGGATTAGCAGAACAGTAACTCAATACACCAAACAATTAATATATAATAGTATAATAAAACCCCAATTTGATTACTGTTCCTCTATACTCTTCATGTGCAATGAATCAGATATTCATAAACTACAGATTCTGCAAAATAAATGTATGAGATTGTTACTAAATACCAACAGATATGAAAATGTAAACAGAATGCAAATAAAGTTAAATTGGCTGTCAATTAAGAATTTAATTAAGGTTCGTACAATGATTTTTATTTACAAACTTATAAACAATATGTTACCGGAATATTTGTCTACAAATCTACAGTTCCGCAATGAAATACATTCATATAATACACGCCAAGAAAACCACATAAACGTTCGTCAAACCAACCTGATGTGCACGAAAAAAGTATCTTTGATGCTGGAATCGTAATCTATAATAACCTACCCGATTTTATCAAACTGTCTCGTAATATGAATATTTTTAAAAGTAGTATCCGTCAATATATATTAAACGATCAATTTCAGTAATTAAACGTCACATTCTATAGGGCGATCTAGGCTATTCTTGTTCTCAGAATTGTTCAGGTATAGGGATTTCTCTGTACTTTTTAAAACTATGTTATATCATGCTCTGATGCTAATTTTAATTAACTAACCATTAGCGTTTTACGTTTCTACTAATATTTATTCATTGATGTCTCTTATATATTGTATTTATCTATACTAACCCACCTCATCTCTGTATCTTTGTGATAAAACGATATTGTATTAGCAATGCTAAATAAATAAATAAATAAATATATATTTATATATAAAACATAAATAAAAAAATTACTCAAACTTATTCACTTAGTAGGGAATAAGTCCCATAAATGAAACGGAATGAATTCCAATATACTAGAAAGAATTAACCTATTCTTTTTCATAACTAGCTTATCTGTATGCTTTACATTCCATTAGATAATGATGTCTATGAAATATGCATTCCTCCAATATTACAGATCAGTTGTTTCAATTATTCAATTGGTATAGACGTACTGTTTGGTGACTTGTATCATTAGATTGTAGATAACATGCAAACAGAATTATTTCAAGATCGTGGAAAACGACCAGATGGATAAATATACCGTATCTACAGTGGTGAATAATTCAGCGGATAACTGATCGTATTGGCAATTCATATGAATACTTGAATATGCGTATCGACTCTTGATACATATTTATATATCACTCTACACCGTAGAACTAACAATTCAAATGTATACGAAAAGTAATTAGCACTACCTAACACATTTAGATACATTTCAGAGTTAATATTTGAAAATATGGCATATTCAGTTGCTACTAGTTGATAATAGATATTGTAAATATAGATATTGTTTAACTATATAAAGTTTTAAAGGGTACGAGAATATTCTGAACTCATATCACCATATTAAGTATTTCTGCAAACTCTTCCTTGCAATCCTATTATATTAAGGAATTCAGTAAATGTATAAAACATTATCTGAAGGTACAGTCAAGTAGAATATACTTCCTGATTCTGTTGGGTTGTCTCGATTTTGCAATAAATATATAAAAGATGAGAGCAATATAAGAAACGACCCAAATACCGAGTATTATTGAGTTTTGTGGAAAAGTTCACGTTGTAAATTTTATGGAAAAAATTCAAAGAAAAGTGGTTAATTTATACAAATGTTAGAGGAGTAAATTTTCCAGTGAAACATATTGATGTAAACTTACTTTTGCACTCGATACAGCGCAGCGGTCGAAATTTAGAAAAATCTTAATTTGTTTGTCATATTTTGGGAACCACTGGGGAGATATACATTTGATAATGTGACAATTTGAACTGATTGTCTGAGAAATATAAAAATAGAGTCTGAGAATCTTTATTAACATTCTCTACCGACGTTACATATTCAAACTGTCTCTGCATAAACGTAAATTTTTTACTGGGGAAAACAAACATACCTACCTCGTTATATTCACACTGGTAGACATAGATAGATTTATTCATCTTTTGAACTATATTATACAGTGTGTCCCAGCTTAAACTTGTCACCCCCCAAATCTCCGAACTCGTGGAAAAAATTGAAAATCGCTCAGACCCGTCGATTTTTATTTCAAGGGGGAACACTTCCACCAAATACATCATTATTATGTTGTCAACCCCCTCAGCGCCAGCACCCCCTACTTCAGGATTTTCAATGGGACTACTATACTTGTGATACATCATTTTGAAGGAAATTCAATCCCAAACACATCGGTGTACTGAAATTGAGGATCGATCAAGTGTTGTTGAAGTTTTAATGAAAACTAAGTTTTATCTAGATATTTTTATTTCTCATCACCTAAAATGTTATCATCGTAAGAAAGGTTCAAAATGTGAACCATGCAGTTCCATATAGAAGTATAAGCTATTCTCGAAATGTCTTCGCACATTGCTCAACATTTCTGGAGTCACTGCACGACACTCCACAACAATTCTCCTGCGTAGATCATCAAGAGAAGTTGGCTGTGTAATATGAACTTTGGATTTCAAATGACCCCATGAAAAGATGTCCAATGGTGATAAATCAGGAGATCTAGCCGGCCATTCTATTGGTCCTCGCCTTCCAATCCATCTCCTTGTGAAATATCTTAGAATTGACGTACAGGTGCAACAAAATGTGGAGGAGCTCCATCTTGTTGAAAGGTGAGCTTCGAGTAACCTATCATCGTCTTCAAGTAACTGAGTGATTCTGGGGTTCACAGTTGTATCAAGAAGTTCAAGATACGTTTGTCCGTTGAGGTTACCATCAATAAAATATGGACCTACAATATGGTCTCCCAGAATACCAGCCCAAACATTCAATTTCTGTGGAGTTTGTGAATGAGTTTCCCTGTACCAATGGGGATTTACGTCACTCCAGTATCTGCAGTTGTGCCTGTTCACATGTCCATTCAAATAAAAAAAAATCGTCAGAAAAGCACACATTGTAGAGGTAATTATTATCACCAATCAATAATTGACTCATGATTTCACAAAACTCTGTTCGTCTGTCAGGATCATCTTCATTTAATTCTTGTACATTCTGCATTTTGTAAGGATGGAATTTTGCTTCTTTCAGAATTCGATGTACGCTGCTTTTCGAAACTCCAGAAATAGTCTCAAGTTGTCTTAAAGATTGAATGTTGTCCATCACTGCATGTCCTTCATTTCTCATAGGCTTCTCTCGTTCATGTTTTTCATTCAGCACTGATCCCGACTCCATGAACTTATTCATCAATTGAAGCACGTACTGATATGATGTGGTTTTTTCTGGATGAATTTTATTTAAAATTCGAGCCGTAGCTCTAGCACATCGTCCATTTCCAAAATACGCAGCTACAATGGATATCCTCTCTTGTATAGTATAAACCATTTTCGAAAGTTTTCAAATTGTTGAATGAAGTGACTCGAATACATCAATATACCAAGGCGTAAACAAAGATATGCGTATACAAAAACACATGGCGACAATTTTTTTCATAAAAACGTCTGTTTCACCTTCTTAACTATTATTTCTGACAGCATATTATTTTTCAATACAGTGGCGTACCCACAGTGAACCTTTCTTACGATGATAACATTTTAGGTGATGAAAAATAAAAATATCTTGATAAAACTTAGTTTTCATTAAAACTTCAACAACACTCGATCTATCCTCAATTTCAGTACACCGATGTATTTGGGATTGAATTCCTTTCAAAATGATGTATCACAAGTATAGTAGTCCCATTGAAAATTCTGAAGTAGGGGGTGCTGGAGCTGAGGGGGTTGACAACACAATGATGATGTATTTGGTGAAAGTGTTTCCCCTTGAAATAAAAATCGACGGGTCTAAGCGATTTTCAATTTTTTTCACGAGTTCGGAGATTAGGGGGGTGACAAGTTTTAGCTGGGACAAACGGTATAGATGGAACAGGCCATATTTCTAAGGAAAATATAAAATATATAAAATCATTGGATGAGTTATTGTGAATTGAAAAACTAAATAATAATAAATGACATGAAAACACATTACCAGGTAAGTTGAACTCACACATATGGATATCAGTAACGCATGAAATGTGATACATGTTGTGAGACAAACACATACATGAAAATATAGTTGAAATGAAGTGAATAATAAATAACATATTAAATATATTCGTCACAATGAAAATGATCGGCAACACCAGCCTGAAGTGTGAATTACTGTGTAAAATAATTTTTCAGTTAGAAATAGTTCCAACTGTTTTTAGAAAATTTAGATGACAGTGTCTTAATATCGCTTGGCAACATATACAGAGTGGTCCAACGAAAAGTATGCACCTAGCTTTTCTCCTTTGTTTAGAATTGAAAGCAAAAATGCTCGGACATGTGGAGTTTGCTTTTGAGGGGGACACATTTTAGACATATTTTTCAACCTGTGCCTTTAACGCCCTAGCGAGGGGGTGTCACAACCCTAAAATTTTAAATGGAAAGTGGGGTCGAGTGATATATCATTTGAACGGGCACAAAATTATCTTTCTAATGATACCCTATTTATTGAAATTTATTCGAACAGTTAATGCGAAAACGGCTTTAAGAACAGTTACCCGATAATTTTGGTATTAATGATAAATACAAATAAGTTTTGGTTATTAAGAATCAAAACATTTACAATTAGTAGTACTTACGTTTCAATGTTTGTTACTTGTAACAGTGCTTTGTAAAAAAGTAAACAAGCTGTTAAATTGATTTATTAAAACGTTACTTCAACAAGTGTTGAAAATGTGACCCACTTGCTTCCATACAATAATAGAGATTTTGTTCAAATCTATTTCTAACATTTTGTAGCATATCAGGTGTTATGCTTCTGCATTGTGCTGTAATCCGTTGGCGAAGATCTTCTATGGACTCGAGCTTCGTAGCAAAACATTTATTTTTCAAGTGTCCCCATAGAAAAAAGTCCAAAGGCGATAAATCAGGTGACCTGGCAGGCCATTCAATTGGGCCTCTCCTTCCAATCCACTGTCCGGGAACCGGTTATCTAAAATTCTCTACAGGAGCAGCATAGTGCGGAGGTGCTCCATCTTTGCTGGAAATGAAGCCGATCGGCATCATGATTTTGGTCGTCTTCTATTATCTGTGTTATGAAAGGATCAATTGCATCGTCAAGCATGTTTAGGTAGACTTCACCAGTTAAATTTCCAGGAATGAAAAGTGGTCCTATGATATGACTTCCTAATATGCCACACCAGACGTTTATTTTTTTGAGGTATTGGGTATGAACCTCGCGGAATAAATGTGGGTTACTGTCATCCCAGTAACGGCAATTATGCCTATTCACAGCTCCATTCAAATAAAATGTACACTCATCGGCAAAACAAATGTTAAACAATAAGTGCGGATCTTCAATTAAACGCTGGCTCATTTGTTCACAAAATTGCAGCCTTCGATCAGGATCATCCTCATTCAGTTCCTGTACTAATTTAATTTTGTACGGATGGAATTTGTACGCTTTTAAAATCCGTATTATGGATGAACGGGAGACTCCTGAGGCTTCAGCTAGTTGACGGGTACTTTGAGTATGATCCAATTGAACATGCCCCAAAACAGCGACTTCCACAGCTTCATTTCTGATGGGGTTCTGCGGCTGGTGTTTCACATTACAAACAGATCCGGTATCGACAAACTTTCTAACTAACTTGGCAACATACGAATCATTAACATTTTTATCGGGATGACTGTCCTTAAACAAGCGAGCAGTTAGTCTAGCACAACTATTATTTTGAAAATAAAGTTTAACAATTTCAACTCGTTCTGGAATGGAATAAACCATTTTGTACAGTGAAATTAAAATAACTTCAAAAGCGACCAGACTGAATCAATGAAGGGACTGAAATGAAAGTTTGCCTAAATTCTTTTCCTACACTTATTTGCAGTTTTTTTCGACAAAAAAACGCAAACGATAAATGGGGATTTTTTGTGATGAAAAAAAATTACATTGAAATGTTGCTTTCGGTAAAATGATGTAATTTAGAAATGATTGTAGTTATTCTGATTCCTAATAACCAAAACTTATTTGTATGTTTCATTAATATCTAAATTATCGGGTAAATGTTCCTAAGGCCGTTTTCGCATTAACTGTTCGAATAAATTTCAATAAATAGGGTATCATTAGAAAGATAATTTTGTGCCCGTTCAAATGATATATCACTCGACCCCACTTTCCATTTAAAATTTTAGGGTTGTGACGCCCCCTCGCTAGGGCGTTAAAGGCACAGGTTGAAAAATATGTCTAAAATGTGTCCCCCTCAAAAGCAAACTCCACGTGTCCGAGCATTTTTGCTTTCAATTCTAAACAAAGGAGAAAAGCTAGGTGCATACTTTTCGTTGGACCACTCTGTAGAGATGGATACCAACAAACATAGGACGCTTCATACTTTGCATGATGGTGTTTTTGGCTACTAAGCATGTTGTTATTTCTGGTATGGTAATTATGGATTTCTGATCTCGACACTAACTGCCTTATATTTGCATGGATATACTTAATGTCTCAAAATGAGCCGACATGCAACAGTTAGTACTTTATTCTAATGAAAAATCTGTTTACATGACGTTTTGTAACCTAGATTGAAAGATCAGTCTCAGCAATGATTTCTGTTTTATGAAAATGCTGTCTATTTCAGTATGTAAACCACAGACAGCAATATTGTAGTAAATGGTTGAAAATAAACTGATATCAAAGATTTAGTATCCATTTGATTTTCGAGGGATTTGATTAGATGTGTACTCTTTATGTTCTTTTTCAAATTTATATGATAGATTTCTAGGTAAGGTAATGAATAGTAGAAAGTGGGTTTGTTCATGGGTACTTGATTATTGGTGGTGTTTGTATCTGTTGAAGCTGAATGTGTTGAGGATCTGTGGAATAGTAGATGATTCAATAATTTGGCGGGGTAACCACTGTTGTTGAATAATGTTGCTAGTTTTTTCAGGTTTTGTTCTCTTAAAGTTGTATGAGTGGTCTTGATGACTCTATTTTTCATGGCTAATCTTTCAGTCGCAGATGATTCCTCATCTGATTTTATGAATATCCTGTTTATATTTTCAACGAATCAACCAAGTTAATCTTCTGTTGTTTTTGGTGGGATGATTCATAATGTAGAAATCTGCCAGAGAGCCTGGTTCTGTATACCAGGTGGTGATTATCTTATTATCATCTTTTCTTATTAATTTCGTATCCAAAAGGGGTACGCTGAAGTTGGAAGTCCTCTTCTTCTATGGTGAAAAATATAAATTGGTTGTAGTTGTTGAAAAGTTCCAATATTTCATCTTTCCTATTGTATTGTATGCTTAGTATTATATCATCTACGTATTTTTTTAGGAAAGGTATGGGAAAATATAGTTTTTTATGATATTTTCTACTAGATCATCCATGACATATTGTGCCCAAATGGGAGATACTGGACTGCCCATTGGCATGCCAAGAATTTTTTCATAATATGTACCTGAATAAACGAAGGTAGTGGTATCAAAAATAAATTATATCAGTCTGAAGAACGTGTTCTTGTCCACTTCATAACATGTTGAAATCTATCTATCTATCTATCTATATATCTATGCTGTGCTTGGCTAAGTCAAGAGATATATTGTTAAATAGTGATTTTACATCCAAGCCGATCAATATATGATGTTGGGGTAACTGAAATTCGTTAATAAAGTAATAAAATCGAAAAGAATAGTTTACGAAATACTTTTACATGCTAAGGTCAAAATATTAGTAACCAGTTGTGCTACGCCCTTGTTGGGACTGTTGATGGTTGAAATAATGTGTCGAAGTTGTGAAGATGGCTTATGTATTTTAGGAATTCCATATTGTATTGTATGTTCTGAACATTTTACCTTCTTCTTTTGACAAAGATTTTCCATTTTCAATTCTGTAATTAATGTATTGCTTTTTGTTGTATTATGGAGAAGGAATCTCGTTTTAATTTTGTAATATTTCGTATCATTTAGGATTTATTTTGCTAACGTTCATTTTGTCAGAAGGCATAATTTTTATTTCAGGATTATCTTTGACGAATATTTTTGTTTTATTGTACTTTTTTGTGATTTGGCTTTCGTTGCTAGGTATTTGATAAACAAACATTGTAATTATGTTGCAAGTTTGTCTTAAAACCAGATTTCTGTCAGATTTTTCTAAATAACTTACAATGTCAGCTAGTAAATGTGGAATTAAATACAATCCTCTCTCTACCATCCAGTCGAAAACAATTCTTACATATATATATATATATATATATATATATATATATATATATATATATATATATATATATATTATGACTTCTGCTTTATATCCCTTCAGCGCCGTCGTCGATTTCACATCTGATATCATAAAATTGCTATTGATGTCCTAAAAAAAGTTGAAAATTCTTAAGTAGGTTCCGATCATCAAATAAAAATTAGTAGAACCACAAGAGACAAATTGAAGAAAGATATATATATATATATATATATATATATATATATATATATATTTATATAATTTATATTTTTATATATATATATATATATATATATAGTCGTGATAGGCTCTATATTATATTTATATTATGGTAGATTTGTTATTGTCTAATCGTTATTATAATGATTGTTATTGTTACTTATTTTTTTTTCAATAACAACTAGTCACCATGAAATATTTGTTATGATGAATTTGTTTCAGTGATTTCCTTTTTTATTCAATAATTTTGAAAAATAAATACCTATCATAACAGTAATGATACTTCGGATATGTTGTCTTACCCCTTTCTAACACTATTTTTACCTTATCCCAGATCAGTCGGTACGCCTATGGGGTATGAGTCATCTCTATTCTCATGCAGGATTCAGTAGTACCAACTTGGCGCGTTGCTCGATGTCAAAATGTTTTAATTTGTGAGAGGGTTATGATTAGATGTTCAATATATAAACAAAGATTGCAGAAAACTCGTCAAATAGTTGTTTTTGTTGAAAAAAATTCTTAAAATTGACCTACTCTGCGAAATCCAGCTTATCTAAGTCAGAACAGTAATATGAAATGGTGAAACTTCTTGATGTTATAAATACTAGTTAAATAAACGTTTAAATGTTATGAAAAATCTGTGAGCATCGAAAAAATAATTAAATGTTCAAAAGAATGGACACAAGTGATCAGATAACCAATATGAGTTTCTGGACCTGATACGTTGCACTTTAGTTAGTTCTGCTTATGAAATACCTTGTTATTCTTTTTTTTGTGGTGTTCTCCTGCCTCTTTGAAGTGTTCGTGCTCACTGGAAAATACAGCTACACTGCAAAAAGCCCCCTTTTGTTCCTGGGACTGGCATGTACTGGATTTGTGTCCTTTTAATAGGGTGAGTGGATTTTTCTTATTTGTTTATTCTCCCATTGGTGTCTGAATTAGTTATATAACGTTTTTGGATAGTTTTGCTTGTTTTTCTCTTGTAATTTATTATCATTTTTCTTCCAAAATTGGTACGTGGTTTCGTTTTTGCATCAATTATTCGTATCCTCAGCTTGTTACCTTTTCTCTTGGCAACACAAACATTTTGTTTATTTTTACAAATTTTAAAATGTATTGTCACTTTCTGTCTGGTTTTTTGTTATCCTAACTCATTCTAATGATTTTATTTACAATACAATTTTTATGAATTTAAATTTTCATATTATTTTATTGTTTGTGCAATTTGAATGTATCGTCGGTAACATACTCATGACAATAGAGATACTTCAGGACTGAATGAATAACATAGTACTTCTCCGAATTGTTTTTTTACAAACTCCGAAATGTAGCACTTTCTAATTGAATAATTAAACCTGACAATTTTTTTTTTAATTTGGATTGATTAAGCAGTTTGATAATGCTCAGTTTGACAGAAGTCTGTGTTTAAAGTTTGATGAAAATAACTGCAGTTGCAAATAACTTATGACAAAAACCTACCATGTTTTGAAAAATTTCAACAATCTGTATCTCGAAGACAAATCATTTTTCGATAAACATTTCATAGGAAAAAAGTAGTTTATTTTGACGAGACCTACTACATACTTAGTTTTTGTAATGTTCTCAGCAACTTCACTTAGCGCCCTAGGAGCTAAGTAACATGCATCGATATAGAAAATTGTAAATATCTCGAAAACGATCACTTCCTGCGTTGTTGAGGAACCTTTTTTACTTGGAAAAGGTGTGGGAATGAGGTTTTTTCATTAAAAGTACCGAAAGTTTACTGTCAAAAATGTTAGGGCAATTTGAAATAATAATGACAGCGTGCGAAGCGCCCTCTAGATGTTACATGAAAATTAATATAAAATTATGATTTCCCACGTCAAAAAAAACCCGGGTACCAAATTTAATGCAAATAACTTATTTTTTGCAAAACAAATTTTTAAAAAGCGAACAAAAAAAAATCAATTTCAACACCCTGTATCTCCGAAACGAAGCATTTCCGGACACAGGTTTAATAGACTTTTTTTCTTAGAATTGTCTCAGGAATACGTCACTCGAATATTTCAACGTACTTATGTTACACCCTGTATATATATATATATATATATATATATATATATATATTTATACAGGGTGTTCCAAATTAAGTCGGCACCATTGCCAACTCCGTTATTATTGATGCTACGATTCCGGTTAAATGGGCAAACTGGTAGCATTTTTAGTGGCCATCTCGATGCCGAAAACCAAAAAAAATTTACAGTCGCGTTGTTAAAATATTTCATAAAATGATATTTTTTTCAATGGAACACCCTATATTTTTTCATCCATTTCGATTCGTGATAATATTCTCAACAACAAAGCTCATATCACTTTTCTTCCTAAAGTGGAAAATGAGCGACTTATGTGGAAATATGTACCTATTTCTTTCACAAGTACAAAACATTTCTTTGTTTTGGCGAATAAAACCTCATGATTGTCCAAACACCCATTTTTGTACTTATACGAATGACAATATTTTGTTACTAATAGCAAAATAAGACAGTAAAAAGAAAAAATTGCGCTGGGATGTGAACTCGTGAAACCCGTGATCATGTCGCCAAAACAAAGAAATTTTTTGTACTAGTGAAAGAAATAAATATTTCCACATAAGTCGCTCATTTTTCACTTCAGGAAGAAAAGTGATATGAGCTTTGTTTTGAAATTTATACGGAACGAAATGGATGAAAAAAATATAGTGTTCCATGAAAAAATTTTATTTTATGAAATATTATGACAACGCGACTGTCAATTTTTTTTTCGGCATCGAAAACCAAAAATACTACCAGTTCCATTTAACCGAAATCGTAGCATCAATAATAACGGAGTTGGCAATGGTGCCGACTTAATGGAACACCCTATATATATATATATATATATATATATATATATATATATATATATATATATATATATATATATATATATCCTTAAAAAAGTTTATTATGTAACACCTTGATATTGCCACTTTTCTCTAAGTATCATTATGAATCACTATTGGAATATTGAGAGGGACATCAACAATGGATCTTTCTAAAAATAAGCTTCCACCTAGTTGATGAATAAGTAGACCATATACCTTTTCCAACTGAACAGATTCCTTTACGCAAATAAACCGAGACTGTGTCTGCTCTTGCCGAGTACAAAGTGACACTCAGCAGTTCAACCGTTTGGAATAACATTTCAATTTGATTTCAATATGTGACCGTTTAGGTTTTTAATCGGATTAACCTACCTCAATCCGAATACCAACTAGGATGGAAGAAATACTCTCATGGATGCCAAAGTACAGGATCGGATTGAGACCCGGCGTAGTAGATCCGATCATTACGCCCAATATGTAAACAAACACCCATATGAACAACTTTTTAGATTGAAAATTACTAACACCCGGATTTCCAATCGTTAGGTATCGTTGCATGAAGTTAAATGGAATACATAATACTCCAACAATTCTCTGAAACTTTTAGTTGATTTTTGCTAGAATTCCGTATCGCAGTTTAATCCAGAAACAAGCTTTCTTCAAAAAACATCTAGTGAACTCATTAACAATAATCCCTTGAAGTAGTTCAACGGTGATTCAAGAAAACTAAGATAAATAATTCCAACCAAATGAAAAATAACAAACTTATTAACAATAAATAAGTAATCTAGCTATTGATGTATAAAAAAAATTGCCTATGATAATTCCATCAAATGTTCTCACACAATATAAGATATATCTGGAATCCCGAATAACCTTCTTTTTTCAAATAAGTATATTCATCAATGTTCTTCAGTTGTTTGTTCTATGTTCTGACACGAAACACTACACCTACTGAAATGGTTTGATCCTTTTGAGTCTTCGTGCCAGGGATAACTTGTCCAGTAAATGAAGAGCGTCTATATTGGAGTGAGAATAGAGGCTATTCCCATCTTCTTGATTTTTTCTGCCACCACCGATGAATGGGAAATTGACCATGTTCCTCAGAAATACATTTTGAGAGGTTTGGAGAATGTTCATTTTTGAATCTTTGGCATACCCCTAGAGTTGAAAGTCATAGAGTCACACTGGTTTCAGGACTCGGTTGTAGATCAGGATGTTGTCAGATCAGATAACGTTTGAAGCTAAGGAATATAGTTCGTATTAGAAATTATGAGCTCCAAATAATCCAACAGACATTTGACACATATCCATTCATTCTATTGATATCGGTGTACTAGTGTATGATAAACAAAAGTGATATCTGGAGGTAGTGGTGATCACTGATTATGAATTTTCACGTCATAACTCAGATGACGGATGTCAATATCTAATGAAATTAGGATTGGGGGTTTTCGGAATTGAAATTCAAGATTGATTTGTTGAAAATATGAACAGGATGTTCATAAAATCAGATGTGGAATCATCTGCGACTGAAAGATAAACTTCAGTCACTATCTTACATCGTCAAGATATCCTCTTGTGGGGAATTCATGTTGAAAAGGAAAACATTCTCAATTAAATATTGATAGAAAGATTTTTCTGTGAATTGAAAAATCCACGATAAAAATGAAGTTTTTGCTTATGAATGTCTAACAGAAAACAACTACTTCCCCGGCTGAAGCCACGCTGGACATTGAACTACATTTGATAGATATTCTGAAAAGACCCTAACTCAAAATAAAAAATATAAAATTGAAAATTTGCATTTTCATTCAGATAGTTATTTGATTCTCTATTTGTCTTAATTAAAACTCATGAAGATGAATGGGGCAAAGAAGAATGTTTTCCAAAAAAGAGTACTCACCAGAAAAATTTTGTATCAATATTTAATTGAGAATGTTTCCCTTTTCAACATGAAATTCAAGAGTTCAATGTGAAAATATGTTTGTACAATTTCCATAAACTATTCCAAACACATGATGAAAAACGGGCAAAATACAACCCTGCAATAATATTTCCCTCAAATGAATCTCTAAAAAAAACATACAAAAGGTGCAAAAGTTAAAAAAAAAGTTTGAGGGTTGCGTGCCAAACCACAAAAAAAAATATTCAAATTCTGTTAAGGCGACACTTCTTTTGTCCATTGACAAGTCCTTATTCGTGAATTACACAAGAGTGGAACAAAGTAAGTAGGGAAGAATAGACATAATCTGAATATCAGATAGTTCTATGAATATTTCAAAAAGTTTGTCTCAGTATTTACATATGCAAGTAAGGGTATGTTTGTTTTTGATTCCTAGCTGGGGGAGGGGGGAATCTTTTATCCGGAATTGGTCGATTCATTGAAAAAATGGGAGTTGACCAAATTTCCTACTGAATAAATTGATTGAAAAATAGTCAAATCCTAATAAACCACTCAAGAATTTTGGATTTCGTCCATGAGGAAGTTGTTTTCATATTACACAACTGTGATATTATAGCATTGTGCATGACTTGTAGTGATGGTTCTTGTGAATGGGAATTTGTTTTTGGTTCACCTTCTTTATGTTCTTGTTACCATGGAAATCTGCTTACTTTGATTTGCAGGCGAATAACAAACAATCACATCAAAACACATCTCATCCAATTCTTCCGGATGTACTATTGTTTTTCTGCTATAATTTTTCCTTGTTTCTGTTTTGTGATTTGGTGAATTCTATATATTATTGGGAAATTGATGCATTCAAACAGTTTTTCCATTGATAGTTTAAATCCTATGTGTAAATGTATGGAGTACAAACTCTTATAACACAGCGTTGAACATACAAATGACATGCATTATGTATGTATATCTTGGTTCACCAACTGACATTTCCAATAGGTTTATCCAAAATTTTTGTTTTTGACTGCGTGATATTCCACGGGTAAATATCTCATTTCATTCACTACTCCTTTTGATCTCCAAAATGTTTGTTGTTTTGACCATTATGGCTCCATATTCAGCAGTTCAACTTGACGTACTTGACAATCTGAACTTTTACCAGGTCTTCATTGGATATATTCAAGAAAGAACATTGTACTAGATACGAACAAGAACGAGATAAAATCCCATCCGATGCTAGCAATGCTATCAGACACAATGACCCTCCTATACACCTTTGATAGACCGTATGAGATTCTCCTCCTGGGAAGAGCTGAATGGGAGACGAAAGAACGAGAACACACAAGTGCCAATCTACAATGGTACACAGCGGCTCCAAAATGGAAGACGGAGTTGGGGCCGGGTTACAGCCAGAATTTAACCTTAGTGTTAACCTGGGACAGTACGCCACAATATTTCAGGCAGAAAACAAATGCAATCGTTCTCTGTCCGCAAAAAATTCTGAACAGAAACATCAAAAATCAATCGATCAGAATTATGTCGGACAGCCAAGCAGCACTGAGAGCTCTGGCATCAAGTGGGATAGAATCCAGATTAGTATGGAACTACGTGAAAGCTCGCCAAAGCGTCTCCCGTTCCTGAAAATATGTGCGATAGCTCATTCGATTCGGAATGACGTCTTGAAAAATGTTTTTCGAGCATTTATTAGCACATAAAAAATACAATCGTTATTATCAAAATAAGATGAAAAAGAAAATGTATTTAGATTTTCGTTAATAACTCAAAAACTATTAATATTTAACAACTTTTGAAAAAAGATAGAGGAGGAAATTTCCCAGAATTCTATCTCTATTATTTATAATTTGTATTCAACGCCGAAATAGGTCTCCGCGCGGCCGTTATCGCATGAGCGCAACAACGCTGGAGAAGTATATCACACAAAATATTTTTTTATAGTATTAAATATAAATTAAAAAATTTAAAAAAATTATGGTTCATTAGAATAAAGCTCCGTTGAAAAAACATTTTTATGTCGATTTTTCAAAAAGTTAAACGATTCTTGACATGTTTTTTTGGGTAACCTTCCACAGTCTGAAAATAAAAATATAAATCAGGAAAATCTAGGCAAGTGTAGAAAGGGCAAACTAATTAACTCTCCCCGATAAGCTACCCAAAAAAACATGTCAAGAAACGTTGCTCCTCCACAAAAATCACATTCATTCAATGTTATACGATTGTTAATTAACAAATTTTTATCCAATCTCTGTTTTTACAAACGTCGTTTAAAGAATTGACCTATTAATTTTTTGCTTCTTGGAGCCCTTCTCATATACATACTTAACAAGATCACGTGATAAAAGTTCATCAAAGTTTTATATTTTGTTTGTTATAATTTTTTTAAATAAACAAAAAATGAAATAATAAAAAAATCTTGTTAAAAAATTTTTGTTGACAAATGTTATCATACAGCTGTTTTTGCATCTAACAATGGCAATAACTAACGTAGGACAGAAAAAAATTCACGTCATTTGTTAAGAAATTGTTTATAAACAAATAGACAAGAATAATATTTAAAAAAAAATATTTCTTAACATATTGTCAAGACAAAATGATTTAAAAAAAAATCTTAAATAATTTTTTCAATTGTTTATAATATTTTTTTTATATTTCGTTTGTTCAAATGATTGATTAAGAATTTTTTTTTTCCTATAAAAAAAAAGTATCAATAATTTCATTGTTTATTGAGTTAACAATTTGTTATAAACAATTTGTGATCCTCAGTTTATTTTTTTCCTGGAAATAAAAAAAATTACAAAAACAGCCATATATAACAAAGTACTGAAAAAAATTGTTATATTTAAAAATGTTATAAAAAATTAAAGACAATTTTTTCCAGTACTTCGTTATATATGGCTGTTTTTGTATTTTTTTTACTTTCAGGAAAAAAATAAACCAAGGGTCACAAATGGTTTATAACAAATTGTTAACTCAATAAACAATTGAATTAATGATATAAATTATTTTTTTGTTAGAGAAATACCAATTATAATTTCAAAGGATGAAACAATTCCTCAATTATTACGAAATATAAAAAAACTATTATAAACAATCAAAAAATTCATTTCAGGTTTTGTTTTCTTTTTTAATCATCATTTTGTCCCATAAAATGGTAAAAAATTTTTTTTTAAATATTATATTCCTTTATTTGTTTATAAACAATTTCTCAACAAATGACGTGAGAAATATCTTTCCTACGTTAATCAATGCCATTGTTAGATGAAAAACAGGTGTATAATAACATTTGTTAAAAACTTTTTTTTATATTCAATTTTTTTTTCATTTAAAAAATTATAACAAACAGAAAATGAAACTTCAATAAACTTGTATCACGTGATCTTGTTGAGTATATATATATATATATATATATATATATATATATATATATATATATATATGCTCCAAGAAGCAAAAAATGTATAGGTCGATTATTTAAACGTTTATGTCGACTTTTGTAAAAACAGAGATTGGATAAAAATTAGTTAATTAACAATCGAATAACTTTTTGCAAAATCGACATATTTTTTCCCATCGGGGCTTCATTCTGTTTTGATGGCACCATGATTTTTTCAAATTTTTTAATTAATATTTAATACTACAAAAAAATTATTTTGTGTGATATACTGTCCACAGCGGTGTTGCGCTCATGCCATAATAACGGCCGCGCGGAGACCTATTTTTGGCGTTGAATAAAAATTATAAATAATGGATAGAGAATTCCCGGATACCCAACTTTTTTATTGGAAATTTCCTCTTCTTTAAAAAAAGTTCTTATATATTGATAGTTTTTGAGTCATTAACGAAAAACTGAATATCTTTTCTTTCATCTTATTTTGTCAGTAACAATTGCAATTTTTTATGTGCTAATAAATGCTCGAAATACATTTTTCTAGACGTCATTCCGAATCGAATGAGCTATCGCACATATTTCCAGGAGAGGGAACAAGAATTAACCTGTTTTTTAACTTGTTAATCAGACTATAAGGGTTCCTGGACATGAAGGCTCTGAAGGAAATGAGAAAGCCGATCTTCTGACAAAAAAAGGCACTATAAAGGAGTTCATAGGACCCACGCCCTTCTTCGGAAAATAACCAAAGAAGTGATTTCAAACTGGATCGAGCGGAAAATTCGCTAGTACTGGTATAAAATAGAGGGACTAGCCCACTCGAAGGCATTTATACCAAACCCTTCGAAAACAAGAATAGCATCCCTGTTAGAACTGAAAAGGAGGAACGTGGGGATCTCAACAGGACTACTGACGAGTCACTGTAGTCAGCGAAAGCATCTTAAAAAAATCGAACTTGCGGAGAGTGCAGAGTTTCGCTTTTGCCAAGACGAGGACGAAACAGCAGAGCACATATTGTGCAGTAGCAAGGGTCTGGAACGAACATGATTCTACCGTATGGATTACGGGTTGACTTGTTTCAAACTATTACCAATGAATTGATTTATACATTTGAACTAAAATGATCGACTCAATATATAAAAGGAATTTTTTTTCTTTCTACTTTTCCATTTCAGTTATATCATTATATTTGATATTGGCTGGGCTGAAATCTTCAAAACTCTTATGTTATGTCTTCCACCTTGCATCTCCAAAACGGATGGTCCAATTTGAATGAAACTATTTTATATTTATAAAAAGGTTCGCGTGGTCTAATATTTTGATCATCCTAGCTCACTAGAGGGCGTTGACATGTATATGAATGTTTGTTTGAAGGTTGTAGACGATGTGGTAACTTGATTACTTACGCACCACCACACCGCGCGAAATCACACGCACCACTGCACCTGGCGGAATTACACGCATCATTGCACCGACAGTCATATACATTGGTAAGTAGCACCTAAACTTGTCAGTATTCACCTGAAGACGATTGCAGATACAAGCATTCGAAACGTCGTGAAAATTTTTTAGATACATTGAGCGATGGACTCCGAAACGATAGTAATCATGTATATGAATATCTATCTATAATAATAATGTTTATTCCGTGAAAAAAATCAATGTATGAGGCAATTCCAAAATAAAAATGAGACAATTACTCATAAACAAACATGAAGAATCCCACTAAAACCGAAGTTGTGCATGAGTACTCTTTTGTTGTTGAACGCAATATGTACAAATTTTGAAATGCTACATACAAATAATTGAATAGTTTATCTAATCATTCCGATCCTCAAATCTAAGCAATATTTCCAATATAGTACGAAATAAGTGATGATTATATGTGTATATGACAGTATTTAAAAGTATGAAGAATAATATTAATTAAATATGAAAATGGTTGAGTGTTGAAATAGTGGTAGTTATTTCGTTTAAAAAGTTTGAAAATTCTTGTGATGTGGGTATAACAAAGATAAAATGAAAATGTTCATCATCTGTAATTATATTATATCCCTATTCAGGTCAAGCATATACCTTCTGAATTTTTTTTCATTAAGTTTATATTGTTTATTTTGAGTATGTACATCTTGTACATTTCAGGTGAGTAGTTGAATATTTTACTGCGAAGTAATTATATGTGTGCTGTCCAATATTTTGTTAAAGTAACTTGTACGTTACCTAAGTTTATTCTGGTATTATACTTAAGTTCAAAATTTCAAAGGATATTTTTATTTTTGTAAATGAATAATATAATGTTATATATATAGTTGTCGTTTGTCAAGTACTAATGAATCTCTGAAGATGCAGTTTGACGCTTAGTTTTTCTCTTGTACATTATTCTCAGTATTCTTTTTTTGTAGTAGTTCCATTTTTTTAGGTGAGTATCAAGTAAGCCACCCCAACTGAAGATGGCATATTGCAGTCGGGATTGTACTTAAGCATGGTATATTGTTTGAAGGTGAGTTGTATCGAGAATAGATCTTGAATATTTGAATTTATATAACATTCATCTGAGTGTTTTCGAAACATGGCTAACATGTACATTCCATCTGAGATGGGGATCTATCGTGACACCTAGATACTTGATATGGCTTGCTTTGGTAATTTTCATATTTTTTTCGTGATTGTTAATTGTCAATTCACCAAAATATGGCGGGCGGTTTTTATAGCTTGCGAATGGCAGGAAGTGCGTTTTCTCGAAGTTAATTTTTAGTGATTTGTCATCAAACCAGTCTTCAAGTATGTTAATTTGATCCTCTACTTTTATTTTGAGGCTTTCCCAGTCTTCGGCTGTAAAGAGTATGGGCGTGTCATCAGCAAAACTAATGATGGATCCGTCGCACGTCAGTATGAGTAGGCTGTTTATGTATAGGAAGAATAGTAGAGGGCCAATTACAGTGCCTTGTGGTAGGCCATAACTGATTTCTGCTTCTGTACTGAGAACATTATTGATTTTTACAGCCTGCTTTCTGCCATTCAAGTAGCTTTTCAATAGTTTTTGAGAATTACCTCGTATACCTGAGCAACTTAGGGCCTTCAATAACTGGTTATGGTCAACAGTATCGAAGGCCGTTGCTAGGTCTAGGAATATACATATTGCTGGCCGTTTGTTGTCTATGCGTTTATAAATTTTGCTTGTGAGAGCAGCTATTGCTCGTTTGTTTTCGGTATTAAGAGAATGAATTCCATTCACAATTTTCCATAATTGTTTTGAGCTATTTCTACTATTTTTAATTTCATTTTGGTAATATATCTGTTTAGCAATTTTTGTCAGTCTGTTTGTGTGTGTTTTGGGGATAATTCTTGTACTCATGATATAATTAGTTTTTATGGTTTCTATCTTTTATATAATAATAATGAATCGTCTTTATTAATGAGAATATGGAGTAGAAAAAGAAAAAATTACATATATGAGAGTTTATGATTTTGGCGAAGTATAGCTTAGAGCTTCTCAACTCAACCAAATCATTTTCTCAGATTCTCAAACGGATTGAAAGCAGGTGAATGATAATGAGTGGATCTTATGTATAGATATGTACAATGGAGAGTAACTATGTTGGGGACAGAGTCATTATTATTGGTTTATTCCTCAATAGGGCATAGGCGAAATGTGCGTTCATTGTTTATGGAGTGGTAGTTGTTTGTATTTGTATTTGAACTTGTTGATATTGATAATTTTAACTTGCTCGGGTAGATTGTTAAATAATTGAATCAAATATATATTTCTGCGTGGAGTGAGCTTACTTTTCAAAGCAGACGAGTGTGGTAGGTTCATTAATTTAAATTACCATGGTTATGCAGTCTCCAGTTTTTCATGTTTAGCCAATTTGTTTCATTAAATTTCTGAGAAACTGTGTCATATTTCCTAATTCCATATATAAGACGGCAACATGAGTTTTGGACCATCTGTATGTCTGATGCTAGAATGCACGGGCCATAAATAAAGTCACAGTAGTTAAAATGAGTGAGCACTAGTGAGTTGCCCAACATTTTTCTCAGCTTCATGCTCAAAATATAGCGGTTAGAGTAAATAAATTTGAGAGATTGGAACTTTTTCTTGATTAGGATTCCAAATGGCCCAAAAATCTGATTTTGAAATCGAGCTGCACACCTAAATTTCTTGCAGAGTCCACCATTCCCAAGATGTGTCTATCGATACTGATCTGCATATTCTCTTGAATGAAGTCCTTTTTAACTCGACTTCCAAATCACATCAATGTTGTTTTTTCAGTATCGAGTTGTAGATCGTGTTGCTGAGATGGTTTTTTATTTACTGAAATCATCGTTAATAAGAGTTTTTTGCATTTTTAAGTAATCGTCAGAATCAAAATTGAGATACAGTTGTGTGTCATCAGCATATGCTTGAATTTTACAGTTCAACAGAAGTAAGTATTTCGGCCGTGTAGGTAATGAAAATGAGTGGTCCAAGTATAGATCCCTGTGGGACACCGGTAAATAAATCCATTGATGCGGAATATCTGTCATTGATAAAAACTCGTTGTGACCTTCCCAATAAATAAGACCAAATTAGAAAAACTGCGTTATCATCAAAGCCGTAATACCGAAAGTTCATGATTGATGGTATCAAATGCTTTCGAGGAGTCTAAAAGCATTAGCAGACTTTCGAAACCATTGTCCAAAGCTTCAATGGTATCGGTAGTAACTGTGGCCAACGCTGTACCTATGCTGAAGCCCTCTCTGTATCGACACTCTGAGTCTGGTGGTATTTTTTTCATGAGAAGTAATAAAAAATTTGTTTATTAATCTTTCTTTCGAAGATCTTGGACATGGAGGGTAAAATACTTATAATTTTGAGTTCAGAATGGCTGGTAGGGTTGCGTTTCTTGGGAAAAGGCTTACCAACCGCAATTTTCCATTGACTAGGAAAGTATGATTTTTCTATGCAGCAATGACCTATGTGTGTTATATGAACATCAATAACTGGGTTACAGAGTTTTATCATGTAAGATGAGTTTTGGTCAACACCAAGAGCTTGGGTTTTCATGCAGTGAATAACTTCTTCAACAATGGTTAAATGAAATGTGAATTTGTTTCCAGGGTCAAAGGTATTTTCACTGAAGAATTTCATTCTTCCATCAAAATTATTCATAACATTTTGAACAAATTTGGCTAAGTAGTTATTAATTTCGTTACTTCCACAAAAATTATTATCTGGTGAAAAAATATGCGAGGTTGCTCAGAGCATTCCATAATTTCCGAATATTATTTTCAGCACGGATTGAGCTGAGATAACCTTTCTTTTCAGCTCTCACCATTGGTAAGTGTAATTACGGAGATCTCTGTATCTCAGCCAATCAGTGTTCATTTTTTATTTTTGAAATTTTTATAGAGCTCTATCCCGTTCCTTCAGCAATAGTTTCTGGGTAGGGGTAATCCACGGAACGGGGGTGTGGTTACACGTGCTACTCTTATGGGTGCGTGTTTCTAAATGTTGCTGATTATTGATTAATTCAGAATTTCAAGTTTTTTATCTATACTATTTTCTAAGATTATGTCAAACCAGGGAAGACAGGGGTAAAATACTTTTTTCTGTGGGATTTTTGTTTGAAAGTTAGCACATCTAATAGTTTTTTTTTTCATAGAGAAGGTTTATATGCTATCCATTTTACCTCAACTCGCCACTAGATGACGCTGCTGCGCATCAACTTCTATACCGTTCAATCGATCGATCGATCGATGAAAATTGGTATACACAGATATTTGGTCATGGAGAATATTTTCGCGCTTTCCATTTTGCTATAACTTGCATAACGGGATAACGAGAAATGGTTAACGTTATAACGAGTTGACGGGATAACGGGGTATTGGAAAACGGGATGAAGGGATAACATGAAATGAGTTAACGGAATAATAGGAAACTTGTTAACGGGATAACAGAAAACAGAATAACGGGATAATGGAAAACGGACAAAGTCGTAGGGCATAACGTAGATGGAGCAACACAAAGGAAAACATAAGTAAAAAAACAAATTCACAAAATGATCTCAAACAAATTTATAGAAATTTGGATAGGACAATGTCTGTCGGGTCAGGTAGTGATAAATAATGAATAAGAACATGAGCTTTCTCATTTGAATATTTGAGTTTGAGTTTCTGAAATTGCTCCTTTGACTCGAATGATTTCGCATCTGATATGACCATGGAACACGAATATGCAACGCAATGCTTCAGGGCAGTTTCGTAGATATTTGTTGTTATTTCAGTAGTGTCCGTTTTCGTAAAGGATGCATTAATTTATTTTTAGTCGATGATATTTATGAAATGGTTGAGGAATACTTTGTCAATCGGAAGGAGATATATTCAGCGATTATTTTTTCCAGAAAGGAAGATGAGCCGGTTACTCGATACACAAATTTATTTTAAATAACTCGAGAACTTTGTTTACTATACAAACGGAAGCTCAGTTTACCTCCATCGGTGCATTGAGAATAATGGCATGTATTAATTTTGTTGAATTATTTTTTCCTCTCAATATCTTCCTTCAACTACAATTGATCTTGCAGCTATTCCAATCGAGACAATGAGAACTCTTAACAATCACGTTCATCAATTTCCTTCCGCATAACATGGTATTCTTTTCAACAATATATTTTCTTGGTCAACATAAGCCTGTTTACGGAAAACAGATTTCAACTAGATCTTTGAAAAGAAGTAATATAGCTCCGGGTAGAGAGTATACTAAAGAGGATAAAAGGCTTAAAGCGATAGGAAAAATAGCAAAACACTATGAGGAGATTATGGATTCATGTATTAGAAATTGTCCAGGTACTACACCAGTTGTTCGATTCTTATAGAAATCCACTAAGCAGATCACATGAATAGTTTTGTGTGGTCTGGAAAAAATTGCCTGCACGTGTTCGGACGGATGTGACAACTGAAAACATACTTGTATCATTATTCATTGAATTTTACAGAAAAACGGTAAAAAAAAGTTATTGAAAATGAGAGAGATTCAGGTCATATACAATATAAAAAATGTGACCCGGTGATATATCGCACGATGAGAAAACTGAAGTACACTTGAACTATACTTTTACAGAATTTCTGATATGAAGAAAAAATGCAGATATTATCTCATCTCATAAAGTCTGTTCGCCAAACTTAATGCTCTCACTTTTAGTGCCTTTGATATGGTATCTTGTAAATCATTTTTATTATATGATTTGGTCCAATAAATATAGTCATGTCATCTTATTTATTTAATAATTGATGAGGATTCGAGATTCTGGTTATAAAACGGTGTATTCTATTCACACACAAGCACGGGACTCACTGTAGCGTCTAGTCCTAAGAAACTGCAATTTTTATTTTTTTTCTCAATAGCGAACTCATACACCAACTATCAGAAAAATAATTATATATAATAATATATAATGAGTTATTTCTCTGCGTTGGGGTTGAATTTTCTTGTTTTTTTTTCGACAAAAAACACAAAATGTTTTGAAAAACGAATAAGAAAGTTCAACAAATAATTAACATTATTTTTCAATATCTTATTGATATAAAAATATTTTGTATTCAGTTTCTGCATGATTTGCTAGGAAATTGAGATATTCCACTGATCCGATCAAATTTTGACTTTTTTGATTAAATTTCCTTTTCATATAGAAATAAACTGTCGACAATCAACATCAATAGGTACAATGCTTGGATAAATACAGATAATTCCGGATGCCAAATGCTCTTGAAATATTATAGGGGCCGAAGTCCGAAATATTTCTATACCGTATTTTTTTTCCTGTTATATCATCCTTAACACAGTTATGGAATCTGTATAATATTGAGACGTGTCATCAGAAACTTCAATGATTGATGGATATGAAGTAGCACTATTCAACAAAATCTCTCGGACGGACGTGCATTTCTTTTTTGTCACTACAATATCTACTGATTAAGCAAGATAGATCATGACATATGTCAGCAATCACAGCTAAATATAAAAAAATGTGATTTTACATCTCCATCGTTTTCTGTATGATACCCTTGAGTACCCAATATTCAAAAGGATTTGGATGGTGTGTGATTGGGGACATCGCTTATTTTACACATAGTCTCATCTCAATTCTATTAAACAGAGATAAATTAAATTGAAATATTTCAAAATAACCTCTTTAAAGTATTCATTTCGAAAATAAATTTATAAAACCCGGTAAAGCCACGCTGGACATTGAACTACACATGAAAGATTTGAAAAGAACCAAAAGAAAAAATTTGAAAGTGAATATTTGCATTTTAATTTAGATATTATTTGGTTTTTCTATTCCATTCGATGATATGAATGAGGCAAAGAAGAAGGTTTTCCAAAAAGGAGTACCCACCAGAAATCACTTGTGACATTGATCTAAGAGTGGCATCGCATTCACTAGGTCTTCAATACATTTTTGTCGACGAAAATCTATTTCTCGCTTCCACGATCATCAGGAAGACCGTTAGAATGAATAATAGTATATTATTCATGAGCGTGGCCATTACTCGTGAGAATGAAGTTTGTCGACGCGGAGCCGAAGGCGAGCATCGTGAATCATTCGAGCGAGTAATGGCTATTTGCTCGCGAGCAGAATACTATACTTTTTCTGTGACTTATATCAGGACTATTTGAAAATAAGATTCATCTGTGGAGGAAATCCTGAAAGAGTGTAATTCATTTGATTGCATAATAGGAAGTTTTTATTGAATGAAAAAATCTATAATTATATTTCGAGAAATTTCATAACATAAACAAAATCATTTTTTGTTAATGAAATTAATAGTAAAATTGGAGAAGTTGGAAATCATAACTGAAGGTATTGAGGATTCTATATCCAAATTCACATTTCCATTTTTCATCTCCGAAGTATTCTGTGCAATAAATGTTTGTGAGATCTTGCTGGTACTGGTAGACGGTTTTATTGAAACCAAGATTTTTTCTGCAGTATTCATTTTATTTTTCATCGAATCATCTATGTATCCTTCCGCCACAGATGTTGAGTTCCACCCTCCATGCCTCTTCAAAGAAGTGATGTCTCCACCTGCATCCACCAGCAGGGTGGCAGATGATCTACGAAATTTTCGTTTTGGTGTTTGGTATGGTGACTAATATAGCCGATCCAAGATCTTCCAAGTCCCTATTTTCATAGAGTGCATTTCATTCGCACGACAGGCTCCCATGATTCCCATGATCAGTGCAACCTAAAAAAAAGATACATAAAAAATATTTCCAATTTTCGTTATTTTATTCAATTTTAAACAGTTTGATAATTGTTAAATCAGTGGTTGGAAAAAAAGAAAAACCTCACCGGCGTGATTCGAACTCACGATCACTGGACTGAAAGTCCAGAGCTTAAGCTATGTGCTACCGAGGTGCTTGCAAATTAAAGTGATATGAAGCTATTCAATTTCCTAACTAGGTTCTCTCATTTTGTTAAGTGAACTTTTAAAAAAATATCAATTTCTTATCTTTGTCGCAAGATATATTTCGTCATGTGCTTTGTTTATGAATGAATTTATTTCATCTGGGGTGAATGTTTGAGCCTTTCTCGGTATATAACCATAGGATTTGCAATTCAAAAACGCACGTTATTTTGAATAACGTTCTATGTTGACATCGTGGTTGATTAGAATGGTACTTCTAAACATTGAATATTGTGTCCAAAGCGAGGACGACTTATATTTTTCAGCTAATTGGGAAAAATATGCTAGAAGTACATTTTCCGAAAACGAATTCACATTATTTTTCTTTCACCAATCCCTGAAAATTGCATATATCGTCTAATATTTTTTTCTGGATTTATTTGGTAATAGATTTGAAGATGTTATTTTCGCCGCACTACATATTTCTGGTGGGCTACACTCGTTGTCACTTTCTGAATCCATCTTTTTCTTTTTGTTTTCCGTTAGAAACTATAATATTTCACAAAACGAACTGTCAATTCAATGATTATGACGTTTGTGAACAAGCTTGAAGTTGTCAAATTCTCAAGGCATACTTGCGAATGGAAACAATTTCAAACACAACTGCACAGTAATGAATATGCTCATTTGTGCTTGGCTTCAAAGTGTTAAGTAATGAATCTGGTTCAACTGTGATTGGATTCGTAACAGATTTCTCTTATTCTCGTTATTTGTTTTGCGTTACTCAGAACGCACTAGGAGAACGACTATTGGTATCGTGGATTGGCCTATGCTGACATCTGTTGGTGACCTACTAATGTGCACGAAATTTCGTGTCATTAAAATTCCACGATAACAGGTCTAAACTTCACCGCACAGATTATAGGTGTCACTATCTATAATTTGATGCATTTCATATTTTTGTACTTGCCGATAGGTGTTAACTCTACGAGATATCTGATACGAATTTGAAAGATACCACAGGCCGTCCTGATGATTGGGAAACCATGAAACAGGCTGTAGACGGATGGTGGACTCTCTTGGTTTCGTAACAGATTTCTCTTATTCTCGTTATTTGTTTTGCGTTACTCAGAACTAAGATGTCTGAAAACCCTGGTGAATGAACTGATTCGATATTGTTTAGATTTTTTGGGGGAAACCACTTGTTACTTCAACAGAGCTTCTCTCTCTGTGGTAGATGGCGCCATCCAAAAATGTTTGTCTATATTCTCGCTTAATGTCAGAACCTAATTTCTGACATCTGCAGCATCTTATATGAAATTATTTCCAGTGTTTTGTTGGTATCTATGCGTTTTCCATCTCTTTGATATGAAATCTTGTTTAGCTTATTCCTGAGTTTGTTCTTCAAACAATCACTCGTTAATCAGTTCATTAGTGCGTGAGGAATTGTTTATTTTGAGGTAGTGTAGTGTGTAAGGATACTTTTTGTAGAATGGGCCACATTTGTATTTTGTGTGGACTAAAGCCGCAGATTTTTCGCCTGTATTCAATACCAAAAGCAAGTACAAATCTTGAAGAATAATGATATTTCCATAGTTCATTATATTGTATGCATTGAATTTATTATTTTCTGCAATTTAATGACAATTTCATTTCCAATTCTCCGTCTGTCAAAATGAAGTTAACCTCAAATTCAAATCGTACAAAACACGAAAAACAACAGGACAGTGCTTTCTTTGTACAATGTTCGGGGGCTTCGAATTCTAGCTTTGCTATTGGTGAAGTTTGACAGATGTCTCTTTTGAACCAATAGCAAAGCTAGAATTAGAACCCGCGCACAGTTCACCTCAAAAAGAAATCTGAGGAAATGAATATACCCTGTTACTGAATTGAAACTGAATCGAAATTGGCGCCATCTGACACGCTAGTAATCTCTATTACCAAGTAGGCCAAGTGTCGCCAAGTCGATCCCAAACTTCTACAGGTATAAGTGCAAGCACCAGGGTTTTTATACATCTTACTCAGATCGCACTAGGAGTACGACTATTGGTTTCGTGGATTGGCCTATGCTGACATCTGTTGGTGACCTATGTGCACGAAATTTCGTGTCATTAAAATTCCACGATAACAGGTCTAAGCTTCACCGCACAGATTATAGGTGTCACTATCTATAATTTGATGCTTTTCATATATATATATATATATATATATATATATATATATATATATATATATATATATTACAAATCACTTCACTTATGTTAAGCATTTCACCTATTCACCACTGTTATATTTTTCGATTGTCCCAAATGTATGCATTTTTTAGTTATACCCCAACACAATCTTTGTCTTTAAGAACTCTATTCTTCCGACAATAAAGTACATATATTTCGAAAAAAAGTCCATCATGCTTAACTTGATGAAACCCTGATAAAAAAGGTTCTGTAGCAGAGACCAGCAGATGGTGATATATGAACATTGCATTCATATTGAAAAAACAATATTATACAATCAGATTCTTCATTTTGAAATTAGTATAATCAAAACATTTAAAAAAAATCCGAGACAATTTGTTAACTTGAAATATTAAAAACAGATTAGCATTTCGAGTATCGAATAGTATAAAAAATGAGTATCCATTTTACAGGAAGTGACATTCTTCATTAGGATTATGACCTATATGTTTTTTCAATAAAATACGGAAACAACTGTCCCAATCAATGAAAAAACGGGAGCTCAGAATGTTTAATAAAGCACGAAAGAGTCCTGCTCTATTACTCAACCTTCTCAACAAAATGTTAGTGTGGATAAACTCATTGTTTCAGTTGGAAACAACAACCAAGTAACACATGTCAACTTGGGTCGACTGAAATGTTGATGGATCATTTATACATTGTAGAATTTTGGTGTCCTGTTGAGGTTCCTCCGTGACACCTTGACACGAAAGGAAACCCTTCAACCACGGATTCTTTTTAAGCCTTTCTTTACTGTTGAAGTCCAATGATGTATGTGTCTGAATTATATTCATTGTTACATTGTTAGCTCCAGACCCAGATGTGAGGGATTAGATATTATTAGATTCGTTGAGTTTACTTTCAATTGTGGTTTCTTGAGGTTTTTGCTTTTACTGCAGAACTCAGCTATTCATGCGTGATAATCTCGTTGATCTACTCCTCTACGAGGCTAGTCTATAGAGTGGTGCAGCGTTATCACTCTCGGATTTTTTTTGTCATTTTCACATTTGTTGAATTGATAGAAAATAGAATCATTCAACTATGCATGTTTTCGTTGTACAAATTTGTTGTTTAATGTTGAGAGCAGAGATTTAGAGGAGACAAAAACAAAATGAGTTATTCTGTTACATTATGTTGCGACAATTATTTATATTAACAAATATCGTCGTTTCACAAGAAACCTTTGAATTATCAATCAAATAAAGTAGAAATAACTATGTAGTATGAACATCGTTTTGCGTTTTCAAAATACGCTAAAAAACATTATTAAAATATTCGTATTTTTCTTTGGATGCCTTCATTGAAAATAATTCGAATTTATTCCAGACTATTTTCCTCATTATTTTTGAGCCAATCAAATGGCCGAAATTTCAAACAGAGAACCAATAAGATCAGTTCTGTAGTGATAAATCGTCTTCTTGGTGTTTTATACGATATTATTTTTCGATAACACCACACAATGCCCTGTCACCTGTCATTATATGTCAACGCATTCAATTCATATATTATATATAATTCAATTCCTGCAAGGAAACAGTTAATGCAAAATGGATTAAATAAGGGATTTTGAGCTCACTACATACAGTGATTCGATATTGGAATTCAAATATATACATTTTTCAGACTGTTAAATGAGCCAAATGAGGCTGTGAGTCATATAATTCCAATATTCTCATACAATCAAGAGTGTTGAGGAGTAGTGGGTAGGTAACCAGACTATCGCGCGGAGCTAGAAATATTTCATGAAGAATTGTTAAACCACTAACAACTTCATAAGAATCTCAAAATAGCATAAATCAGACAAAACTCAAGTAGTATTTACATAGTGTGAACAGGCATTCAAAATTATACTTATAATGGCCTTATATAACAAAGCAGAGATGGCCTAGTTAGCTGAGGAGCAGGCCACAAAAACAGCCACCGGGGTTCGAATCCGACCACCGCCAATTTTTTTTTCAGAAAATATTTTAATGAAAATCACAGCGCAGATTCTGCAAACGATGCACTTACAGGGTAAATGCATCAATAAATCTTTAAAACTGGTTTTTCACTTAATTTCTCCACTAAATATATGATATTTCTTCCTACGATAGCCTCTACCAACCTCAATTTTCTGGAAAAAACACAGACGCTCCTGTTAACTTAGCAGGAAACGAGCCAACCCTATCACATTCACCTCAAAATTATATCCTGATTAAATACACTAGAAATATGTATGTATTTTAAGTTTTTGAGCGAGTTCAAGAGCAGCGAATAATCATTATGAATGAATCTGTAAAGCGATTCCTTCGATTTTGGTACAAGAAGAATTGTTGTAACCTTCCACGTTGAAAATTCGAATATAACGTGAATTCTGGTAGTTTTGCATTTTGCCTCTAGGAAATTCAACTAGTGCAATTTGCGGCCTTATTATCAAAGATTAAACCACTCAGTAAAATTTCCAGGCAAAATGCTCTCCCGAAAATTTCAAAAATGTTTAAGCAATAAAACCCCTAGCACATATAATATTACCCTTGAAGATCCCTAGCACATATGATATTACCCTATATAAAACATTTGGGTATGATCATAAATCTCACATAATTATTCTGTTGTGTATTCAATAAAATTATTCATTACAACTCTACTTCTCTTTTCGGCGAATTTTATGATTTGTTATGAAAAATCACAATTTGATGTTGAAAAGGGAAACATTCTCGATTGAATATTGATAGAAAGATTTTTCTATCAATATTTAATTGAGAATGTTTTCCTTTTCAACAGGAATACCCCACAAGAGGTTATCTTGACGATGGAAGATAGTGACTAAAGTTTATCTTTCAGTCGCAGATGATTCCACATCTGATTTTATGAACATCCTGTTTATATTTTCAACAAATCAACACAATTTGATCATTTCAACATCATTACTTGAATGACACTTGGGGTGAGTGGAAACATTTTCACATTTGAAATGATTCTGATATATGTTTGGATTCTCCAGTGTTTCACTTTCATTCTTTACAATATTTTATCACATAATTTTATTTATACAATTTTAGCGATACAATAATTCATGTGTTGTATATGTCTGTAACTTGATAATTTTGTGATTATGCACAACTTTTATTATAGCCCTGAAGAAGACGAAAATTTTGCCGAAACGTTCGCAGTAAAACTGAAAAGTTTCAGTATTTCGTTTTACTGGTCGACGTGCTCGTGATATTTGAACAACAAAAATATCATCTTTGGACGTGAAAACTGAATACCTACATGTATTATTTTTATGTACTGGAAAACAGTTTCAATAAGTATCTTTATATTAGGGAGTCGAACGATACAATGTATACTCTTCCATCATGACAAGCGTCAGTCCTAAGTGGAATATATTTTCTTCTTCCAAGCACACAAAAATGCATTCACCGTTTAAATGAAGCAAAATGTTACTTACTTTGAAATGTTTCCAAGGAGTTTGGAATGGAATTAAATTTTCAGTTACAGAGATCCGATCAAAAACTAAGTGAAATGATCTTCATCGCGACATCTGTTGGGGAGAGTACGCAACCATTGAAGCTCCGAAAAAGTTTACTCCAAAGAGAAAGAAGATGGTTCCCATTGAAATCGATATAGAGCAAAAATCTCGACGTGGGCGACATCTACATGCAAGAAACCGAACCACCACATGTGTGAACAAACAGTGTTTTATTTATGAACTGAATTGAATGTAAATTTGTGATACAAACAAATAAAATAGATGCTATTTGTGTCAAGGGACAATGTTGTTAACTATTTGTTAATCTTGTAATTGTTGGGGATTGGAAAATGCAGAGGGTATTAAGGGCGCCTCGATAATAATAAGGAGAATATGCTGTAGGGAGAGCGTGGTAATACCGCGCACTGAAGGAAAATTTCTATTTTTCATTTTAAATGGTTGGTAACTTGGGAAATATTTCTAACACATCTTCAGTATATGATGGTATATGGGTCTTTGAAACAAAATGATAGAGCTCTTAATAAAAATGAAATTTATGTAATAAAAGTGCATGTCACGGTATTACCCACACCCGTGAGGCAATATTGCGCCACCATCGGGGCAATACCGCACATGTATTTGAGGCTGAGTAATAGTAAGTAAAAGAAAATGCTGAAAGTAACTATGATATAATGAACTGAATATATTGAAAAACTCTTGTGTGCTTATTTTTGGGACTATTTGAATAAATAACGTTTTGCTCCTTTCCTGTTCGGATTGTTTTCATTGCGTTCATCGCATATATATTCATTGGCTGACTCCTAACCAGAACATTCGGAATGAGCCCATCTTCCACATTTGACGCAACGTTACCAGAGTTCTCTATTCTTACCAAATTCGGCGAAAATGGTGCATATTTCCTCTGCCAAATGAGTCCTCTGCGCAATGGCGAATTCACTGGTATCCAAATCGCTAGGATCAGACAGAGACAATGTTACTGATGAATGAGAGTCCTCCTTCGACGTTTTCTCTTCCTTTTCAGCCCGTTTTCTTTATATGTTAACCTTCGTCTGTTTTCCTTTACCACGTTCAATCAGCTTTCGCTTATTTGTTATTTTTTGTTTAAACACAAGTATGTCATCGGTGTGGAAGTCCAACTTTCTGATTGATGCTTCTATGCTATTCGTGTATTTCTTAACTGTTTTTTTGGAAATAGGAGCAACATCAGATACTTTGGCAAACGAACGATAGTGAAGTTTCAAGAATTGCTATGGATGTTGACGGTGTCGGCTCCAGAACAGTTGCGGATATCGATGGTATCGGTTCTGCAATAGCTTCGGGTATGGGTATCTGAGGAGCAGGCAGATTGATGTTCATCTTCCCCTCATCCGGATTAATATGCAAAATATGTTCTCGAAATTGCTCAGGTGGTGCGGAGTCTTCTGCCGTAAACTTATCGGGGTTGAAAAGGAATATACTGGCAGCTCGGAATCCTGAATGCCTTAATCCTTTGTGGCAACTTTTATTTATGCTTGGTTAAATAAACTTGCCAGATTGTAAATTGTGATTTTCTCGTGTGCATTCGAAATCATATGAGAATCATAAACATCATAGAGAGCTTTCTCAAGAGGTCCAAAGAACTTCGAATCGAGGTGCTGGAGGTGGTTTGACGAATGAGGGAATATTTGTAAGAAGTACGATAGGGTTACTTCTGCAGAACCCAAAAATTCCTACCGAAATGTGGTTTCCATGATTATCTAAGATAAGTAAAGTCGGCTCAGTCGCAGTAGATTCCACATGACTTCGGAAATGTTTTAACCATTCTAGAAATAAAACATCATTTGACCACCCATTGTCAGAACATGAATACATTGATCCAATTGGGCCATCCATCTCTAATTGTGGAGACATACGTTTTCTCGGGTAAATTATCGTTGGTGGGACATAGGAACCAGCTGCACTAACAGCACATAGATAGTGGTAAGTTTGTCCTCGTTCGGCTGAAATGGCAATTCCTACTTGTTTTTGTCCTTTTTTGGCATACATTTTTCCGGATTTTTTCTGCACAGTTGTTATACCCGACTCCTGTGAATTGATGCTTGCCTAATAATGTTCCAATATTTTCAAAAAAAATTCCAACAGCTTCGGCGTTGAATGAAGATATACAAGTAATATTTGTACCTTCTGGCTGAAGGGTTCCTCTTCAAAAAACACGTCACCCAGTCTTTGCCGGCTAACTGTTTTCTTTGTTGAATGGAAGAGTTGGATTGTTAGCTTCTGCGAAGTCTGCGATGGGGAGTTACTCCATAGAACATATTTTCCAACTTCACTACGTGATCTGCTCTCTCTTTCTCTTGTTGCTTCGTCAAAAGTGGTTTTCGTCCCAAGCCACGAGTCTCTGCAGGTTTAGCTGTAGCTTCATCTTCATTGCCGTTGCCTTGTTGTTTTAAATTATTTCGCAATGTTGATACCGAAATTTCTGAAATAACAACGGTGAATAGTGAAAAAATATTTCGAAAAGAATTTATAATTATCCACATTATTTGGAAAGTAGATTTATCTAATCGATCAATTGTTCAAAAAATCAAAAATATTGCGTTATTGTATAACAAAAAATCGATAACAATTCACAGCCGATAACGCACAAAACTGGACTCGGTTTTCGCAACAATTCACAAACTTCAACATATACCGTTATGTTATGATACTTTGGATTTTATGATAATAACAAATTGAACTTTGAATCTAATTCTTCTTTTGCAAAAATAAAATATGAAGACATTCTCACTATTATATGTTGAATTAAATCGAACGCTCTGGGTATCGACAACATAAATTTCAAAATGATATTCATCGTAATACCACATTGTATTGAAGAAATCAAACATATTCTCAATGGATCTTTGAACCAAGGCGTTTTTCTCGACGTTTGGAAAATGGCAAATGTTATACCTATACCGAAAAATAACACACCTATATCGTATAATGATCTGCGTCCAATAAGCATTTTGCCCTCGGTATCCAAAGTGTTCGAAAAAAATGCCTCTAGTCAAATTAAAATAATTTTGGATGAAAATTAAATTCTTCCTGATGTGCAGTCGGGGTTTCGCCAAAAACATGGAATACAGATTGCCTTACTCAAAGTGATAGATGACATCGGAAAAGCTAGTGACAAATCAGCTGTCTCTCTTCTAGTTATGCTCGATCAAAGTAAAGCATTTGATCTGGTTAATTTTGAATTACTCATCAGTAAACTAAAGTACATTGGATTCGATGAGATATCACTAAGGTGCCTAAAAACCCTGGTGTATTCACTGATTAGATTTTGTTTAGAATTTTTGGGGGACAACGAATGAAAAATGTTAAATTCTGCTTAGAACTTCATTAGTAGAAGGCGCGGTTAAGGAATGTTATTTGTTTGTGACACGCAAAATATCAAACTTCAAACCTATGAAGTTTTCTTTTTCTGTCAACATAACTCCATGCAAAAAATTGTGAATTCATCGTTTACAAAGATTATAGTTCTACGAACAAGATCCCGCCCAGAACAGTTGGCGCGAAAATGAGATGAAATCTTCGAAATTTACTACAATGTTTACATCTGTCTGTCAAAAATAAGATTTTTCTTGAAGTCTACCTGGCGATTTTTTCAAAGTGATTCCTTCTCAAATGGCCTTTTTGGGATCATGGAAACTTCCACGAAGGAATGAGAGATGCTAGGAGAGTGGACTGATGTCTCTAGATGATGAATCAACTTGAAAATTGAGGGGATTGAAAAATGTCCCCGATGACATTGTTCCATTAAACTTTCCGATACAAACTATTACCAAGCCATTCACTGCCCATCTCTGCCGGACTATTACCTCTCTAACAACCTTCTGATATGAACAAAATCAGAGAGTTCATTGTATATATCATAAAATCTGTTGATGAAGTTGAGAAATCGATTAATCCTGGTGTGCGACAAGCTAGCTGCTTCCAGCTATCTTAGAATGACTTCTCAGGAAGAGGTGAGCCCTACTAACAAAGGTGAGGGGAGAATTTTTTTATTTAAATGCTTTATTTTTCAGTAACACCCGCATGAGATCGGAGAAGGATCTAAACCAAGGAAGAACAAGGCCCACTCCCAAGATCGATAAGGCTAATGACTATGATTAGGATAATTATCACTTCTTAATAAACACATGAATTTCACAAGTAAGCGTGGGCTTTGCATTCTATGAAAATATCTTGATTTTGGCTAGTGAATTCCGAACTTCCACAGAGGGTCCCATGGCTCTTTGGAAGAAAATATCCACTATGAATTTTCCAATACTTTTAGTCAGAGAAGATTCAAATTAATTTATACATATAGGAGTCATTTTAATAGTAGTGGAGTAATATTAGATTTTAGCTTCAGAAAGTTAGGGGACTGTGGAATTTTTTTACTGTACATAAGTGATGATGTAAGGAACATATAAAAAGTTACCAACCGTAAAGTGTGTGCTTAATTTATTATTTAACATTTAAGTTGCAAAATTACATTGTTTATTGAATATCTTAAAAAATAAATAAATAAAAAAAAACTGATACTGCCATTCGAGAGAATGGAATATTTTATATGAAAAACGTGTATAAATATTTTTTTTAAATAAAAACTGTAAGTTGCAGATTTTTTTTTCTAACGTACGAAAACATGATGTATCGACACTTGAGTGCATCTCTTGAGGAGCACGTAGCCACGAGCGCGCTTCACTTAATTTGTTAAAACTTTTGATCTAATTAATAAAATTAGGCTAACAAAAATTTAAATGAAAGAAGGAAAAAGTAGCTAAAGAGATGTCATGTTTTCAAATGTTACGTCAAAGTAGAATTTTCTATAAAATCAATTAAAGATCTGCCATTCTTTAAATTTTCATGATAAACATCTGAAATTTGTACAGTTCAGTCCCAAAATGACACTTGAAGAGGTGTGCAAATGAAAAAGAATCATAAAATTCTATTTAAAAAAATACAGTCGTCAAAATATTGAATAATTTCAAAAAATGAATGAAAGAATTTTTAGGACATGCTTCAAAAACCAAAAACTCTAGTTCAAAATTGATATCATGATTTTTCAATAGTATTTTCTAAAGCTTGTAATGTGTACTCCAAGAAGGTTTGATTGGTTATAACTAAAAAATTGAATTAATACTAAAATTTCTACAAAAATAAACAAATGTTGCTCCAAAATCCGGGAAATGTTTTGTTAAATAAAATTTAATCACGTTTTTATGGAGAAAAAATAAGTTTACCTATCCAACCTATATTTATATTACGACCTCAAACGAGGTAAACGCAGCGTATTTTTTTTCTTTTTTAATATAAGTGTAAATTGTATCAAATACGAAAATATTAGGTTCTTTAGTAAATTGACGGATTGTTCATTTTTATAAATGAGTTCCTGCTTAAAATTTTTGTTCAGAATAGAAATATAAGTTTATTCTTTGATGTACTTTATATTGGATCGAAAATATCATATTTGAATGTAAGAGAGAGATTGAACATCAGAGAACACTTGATCGGTTAGTTTGGTGCTCACCTGACGCTCTACGTATGAAATCTACCTTTACGACTGGCCACGCCATCGTTTTTTCAATGTCATATTCTGGTTCAGCGACCTCAAAAACCCCTATAGCATCAATTTGGGTGAAATTTTACTAACAAAATTGTTTTTCATTGTTTAAACAATTAATAAACAAGCAGCGCACGAATATAAGTTTATAACTTTTTTTTGCAAGCAATTTCTAACTAATATCAGAAGGTTTCAGGAAAATCCATGGAGTCCTCCAGTATTCCAAAATAATGTTTTACTCCGCTATATGAAGGTAATTTGATTCTTGCGATAAGATAGTCGTGTTGTCTGCCAAAATAGTGAACACCTCTTAATTTGTCCAAAAGCTGAGAGGTTCTTTCACTCAGATAGGATTCGATCCAATTGAAGCTTCGTCCTCTGAAGCTGTAGAGAAGAAGCTTATGTAACAGTCAAAAGCTTTAGATATGTCGCAAAACACTTCCTTCAGACTAGAATATAGATTTTTCAGAAAGCTTTGGTTTGAAAGCTAAATCAAGTAATTGTATGTAATTTACAGCACTTCATAAAATCATCATCCGCTCCATCATAAGATTTTTATCATGAGCAAACAGGGACAAAATACATAGTACTAACTCGGTGGAGCCGTATCTATAGAAAATTAACCATACGGTTTCATAATTAGAATTATTTTGGAACACCTTTTGAAAATTCTATATAACACTGACATAAGTACATGGAATAGTTTGTTCTAAAATATGTTACATCGATCGATCAACCTCAAAATATTTTACAACAAATTGACATAACCTTAAAGGCGACAAAAGCACAATCACAGAACGGATCAGAGACACTAATCACAAAAACACCTGTGTGGTATGTAATTGCAGTTTACTAAATTATGACAAGAAACGACGTCGGCGCCATCTGAAACTCTAGATAACTCCCTTTATTAAGTGGGCTGGTGTCCCCCAGTTTGTCCCAATATTTTACAGGTATAAGTGAATACACCATGGTTTTCAGACATCTTAGATATCACTGAAATGGATGGCGAGTTATCTCACAGGACGGGCTCAAAGAATCAAACTCGATCAAAATCTCTCGTGCTCCTCATTGAAAGAAACTAAATTAGGAGTTCCACAAGGAAGTATTCTGGGGCCCTTGATGTTTCCGATTTTTATATTCGATTATCCGTCCTCATTGTCATTTTGCCAAACCCATCTCTATGCAGATAACTTTCAAATGCATTTATCTGGCAAGGCCTATGAAACAGAAAATTGTATTACACATATCAACCAAGACATTCATAATACGTTAATTCACTCTGAAAATCACGGTTTGAGAATGAACCCTAGTGAAACAGTTGCACTATGCTTTGGACCACTAAGACAGAAAACAGAAATACTAAATCATCATAGGCTCTCACTAAATAATGCTGAATCAAATGGGCCGATTCTACAAAAAATTTGGGCGTTATTATTGATTCCTCTCTTTCATTCGATAAACATGTGGAAAAAATATTCAGAACATGAACATCTTTTTTCAACTCAAGAATTTATATAAATTCAAGTATCAGCTTTCTATAGAAATGAAACTAAGGTTAGTTAAAACTCTGATTTATCCTCATATCGATTATTGCTGTTCAGTGTACTATGATTTCTTACCACAATATAACAAGAATAAACTGCAACGTATTCAGAATGCTTGCATGCGATTTGTACGTTGTATACCATTCGGAGAGCACATAACTCCTTACCTAATAAGTATGGAAGAATTAAATGTCAAAGCCAGAGTTCAATATCTTACTAGTATATTTGTGTACAGGTTGCTACAAACTCAAACTCCTAGGTACCTATATAGTTTGATAAGTAGAAGATCCGATCTTCATTCAGTAAATATCAAGGATTGATTATTTCAATATTCCCTTTCATAAAAAATTCGAAGGATGCTTTTCATTTTTGGCCCCTTCATACTTGAATCATATACTACCACTACTGGATCTTTCGATTACTCAATTTAAAAAAGCATTGAAATCAAAACCGATTGATTTGTTGAAAATATAAACAGGATGTTCATAAAATCAGATGTGGAATCATCTGCGACTGGAAGATAAACTTCAGTCACTATCTTCCATCGTCAAGATAACCTCTTGTTAGACATTCACAAAAAATAACTTCATTTTAATCGTGGATTTTTCAATTCACAGAAAAATCTTTCTATCAATATTCAATTGAGAATGTTTCCCTTTTCAACACAACTGATTATTTCTAAACGAAGATATTATTCATAGTCTATAGATCATCATCATCTATTCACAATTCGTATATTTCCAAACAACTCGTGTGTGAATAATGTTATTAATTTATTGTCCTGTAGTAAGTAGTCTTATTACTCCTTGAAAACAAATTAAGTTTTTTTTTATTTAATGCATTTAATTTAATTATTTTACGAAAATAACTGTCAATTTTGGGAAGGGTGGAAGATAGCTTATGGCTAACCCTTTTTCCCTTGTGTGTAAGATTTAATTTTTTATGCACAATAAACGTTATTATTATTATTATGTGTAACTAATCAGCCCAATAACGTTAATAACTCGTTGAGGACTTACTTTGAGCACCATGAAATCAACAAAAAATTCGTTGGAAGGATAAAGACGAAATATTTGTTATATGTATTCAGTGTATTTAAGAAAATTTATACTTTTTAGTTAACACGTACAGTGCCATGGGGAATCAATCCTATCCCCCATTTCGCTTGAATTTAGGAAGCATTCTAGCCGTGGAGAATTTACGTATACCGCTAATTACGATGATGTATTGAGCAGTATGGAAGTTTATTTGGTTTTCGTATAAAAGTGATTTCACTTATTTTTTGATATTGCAAAAAAGTTTTTGCAGAGACCTTATATTTCAGGTATGAAACATGTAATTGAGAAAAACTTTGCAAACTAAGTGTTTTTGGCATACTAATACGAGTACTACATCTAAATTTTGTTTCAGGAGTAGTAGTTTTGGCAATTTTTCGTCCGGATCTTCGCGTTACAGCTACTACACGACCTCTTCTTTTCAGTATCTTCAAGAATATGTCCTGGTTCCTCATTGCCTTGAAAAATTGGCGTATTGTCATATTTTAGGAGCCTTTCGATTAGTTCTTCTCGAAATTTGGTTATGGACATTTTATTATTAGTTATTTGTTGAAGAGAATTTACAATTGCTGGACCAGTAGTTCGATGGCCGATTTTCGGTAATATTTCATTCCACGATGCCCAGAAGAATTCTAGGCTTTCATTTGGTCGGATATCTAACAACTTTATTCATCCCAAGAAATAATACAATTATTTATATTAGGGATACAATAATACAAAACAAATAACATATATTTTTTAAAACAAGTGTATGAATTATTTTATCATACAATTATGGGATAATTAATAAAATACGATATATTTCTCTTATTATAATTTTGTATATTATGTTTTTGGAAAGGCTATTGAAACGCATATTTTTCAAGTAATCAGGAATAAATTGTATGTCATTATGCCTTGATAAAATATTGACTTACGACCAAAGTTTGATTTCATCCGAATAGTATATAAATTTTTACAGTGTATTTAGTCATGGATATAGTCAATTTGTGTGAATGTGAGGTTAGAATGTTTAGCAGAATTTTTTATAGTGTGGATCAAACACAGATTTTGAAATTATATAAATTTTCGATATTGAGTAATTCATTGGGTTTATACAAGTTTACTGATGGTTCGAGTTACTGGTATCTGATTATACATTTTATTATTCTGTTCTGTATTACTTGCAATGGTTTTATAATATTTTGATTTGCAGTTCCCCATACTGATATAAGGTTATTTTGAATAAAAAATACAAAAATAAATGTTTCTCAAATATTTCGAAGGAAGATAGTCTCGAATCCTGAATAGAATTCCAACCATAGGTGATAGGTGACGTCACAAATTTTCTATATGTTTAATGAAAGAAAGAGTTTAATCTAAATTTAGTCCAAGGAATTTAATTGTATTGGAATATTTGAATTATTAGAGCGAATTTAATTGTATGATTTTGAACATTTGTAAGTTTGGTTTTAGTTATAAATATAAACGAAGATTTTTCAATATTTAATGTGAGCTAATGCACATCTAGCCAGTGCAAAATTATTTCCAAATAGTTTTTTATATGAATTTCGCTGGAATCTGAGTTATAACTATTCAGTGATACTTCTTGGTTTGGTCTTATCGCCTGGGTTTTTTTCTGAGTTACCATTTCAGGAACATATTCAGTTCTTCTGTCCCATCTCTCTATAAATATTCCACTGTTTCTTTTTTTAGGCCTATGCGTTCCCCACGTTTGATTATTTTTAAGCACATTCATCTAGTCATTTTTTCGATTATTCTGTGAAGTACCAAGAATATATGATTCACTTTCCAGGAATTCAGATGCAAGTTCTAAAGATGGGTTGTAATTATCGACGACGATTGGCCAATAAATGTTAGTTTTAGATCGATATTTGACGGAACTAACTGTTCTTGATTGGGGTTTTTTCTGACCACAATAGACGGAAAGGTCGTAAAGGTATAGCTTGAAAAGTTTAACCCCCCACTGGCCGGAAGGGTACGCGTTTCCGTTCAGGCCGTGGGGGATCAACGTCGTCCGTCATCAAAAATAGGAGAAATTGGGCAATTTTTTCATCAATTTGAATAAAACCAATACAAAAATTGAATCAAAGTATGTAATAAAAAGTTTTGGCCACGGGGTACAGCAAGCATGGATTTTCATTTTGGCACTCGTTCCGTCTACTCAATATTCTGAAAATATTTACGGTCTCAGTTAAAAATGTCTTATAAAGAAATCGAACACAATAAAACAGTTATTTCTTTATTCTTCTTCATTATTTTCAGTAACAAATACATAAATGGGTTAATACACAATAAACTATGGATTGAGTCTACGGAAATCAAAGTATGTTGGGAGCTAGTATGTAAAATAACAATAAGTCTATCAAAGAACTGGAGATTCAATTTCACCTGATATGTGAGAGTTTCGGTAGAAAATTCATTAGTTCCTGAATATATATTTCATATTAAATTGGCTTCGATATTTACATTCTATCACACGCAAATATGTTTTTGTGTAATTGATGGTCAATCAATTTTCATTGTCTATCCGCTTCTATTCATCTGATCGTAAAAATGAGAACCATATTTTGGAGAGCAACTGAAACGCTCGTAATCTGACTTGAAAATACATATTTACTGTACAAAGGATATATACATATTTCATGAGGAAAGTTATTTCTGCAAAATATCAGATCTGGACGTAATATATTATAATTCGTGGAAAACAAGTATAATATTTCATCAAACCGATCTACAAAAAAACATGAGTTCCTATATATGAGGATTTTTCACGTTCCAGTATTTGGTTTTATAGATTTGAGAGTCTTTGCGATATGTCTTAGCGTATTTTGAGGTACAATCTCGAGCAAAACTTTTTGAAATAGCTGATGAGATATGAGGTACGAAAACAAAACTTTTCCATAATTTCTAGCATCCAAGCTGCCATCTCCCAGAGAATTGGCACCTGCCAGAATAACTCTATCTCTCATGTCTTTATTCATGAGGAATATTCTATCAGCTCCTAGTTTTTTCACTACGTTCGTCAGTAGGCGCATGGATGCAGATCGCACTACGTTGTTCTGGTGGTTACAACCTCTGGAAGTGATGACAGTGATAACCCGACTAGGTGGTAGTTGCTCGCACATCACGTCCAAAGCCGCGTTAGCGTCAGCTCGTAGAAATTTGTTGGTGTCAGCAGTTCTATGAAGAAGTGGTCCAGCAATCTCTTCAAGTTCCTATCGAAAAAATAATAATAAAAATAGGCACCGAAATCATAACTTGTTACTATTGTTAAATGGATCAAATGGAGAGAAAGTTATGATTTCGATAATGTATAAAACAGGTAGAGATGTGAACAAAGAATGCCAAGAACAAATAGCACACTGAAAAATCAACTCGTTTATTGGCGAAATTATTAGTCCGCCCACAATATAGACGCTAGGGTAAGACGAGATTCATGAGAAAAATCAACCGGGAGAGTATAGCCCCTGGTATGAATATGAGGAATTCAGAAAGTACTCCAAAATATGAAAAAGGATCCCAAATTGATCTATAGGATCGGCTTCAAATGTTAGTTCAGATAAGTTACGCATATTGTAGTATGAAACCAATCACTAGGAAAACAATCAAGAATAACCATCGCGAGGAAGACTAATTAAAAATAATCATAAATTCGATAAAGATTTGATACTTTCTACTAAATCAGAATAAGTTGAGAAATTGAAAGCCTCACCACCTATTGAGCCAATAATCAGCAGAGTAAATGTCTTACTGAAAATGTCAGAATTAGGTGAATCTTTGCGGGGATAGATCATAAACTTAGTATTTCTCCCTTCGTTATTTTGATATTCAACATATTGATAAACATATCAGGATGTCATTAATGACTTTCGTCCAGCCCAGACCGCTATAAAAATTAATGTGCACATAAAAAAAGGGTTGAAAATTGGCAAGCCATAAACATAATTGTTTTGGTAACTTTGATCTACCACAGTGCTTTCAGGGGAGAGATTTCTATATAAAAAAAATACCAAAACAGAGGTTTATCAGTATCAGAATTCGAGTTGAACTCTGTAAGGCACCAGTAGCCGTTTGATATTACATCCCTTTCGCACGATTATATAAAGTTCGAAATAAAAAAAATCTTTCAAACATTTTTTTTTAATTAATTAAATCTCAACTCTTGTGCGAGTTCAAAGTCAGCAAATATGTATTTAATAAATGAAACCAGTGTGAATCATGATTCATTCAGTTTAAATATATTGTGAATAATGTACTAAATCATCTATGAAAACAGTCAGATAACTTTGAAGTAATACCTATAAATTGAATATAATACAAGTCTGACTCAATCCATATAATCGATAATTACTTCAAGATATTTGAAGGTTCAAAATCGGACCATGAATTACCAGTGCAGTTAATAATATTCTAATAACACGCTTAAGCAGTAGTGCCAATGACCGACAGACAGAATCCAGCATGGTAGTAGCAAGAGCACTAAATAAGATTATATTGAACTATATCTGGCAATTGCTTTCAGTAATTACATACTAACTATCTGTATTGATTCATGAAAATCAATTACTTATTCTCTATGACAAACTTTATTATGTGTTTCCAACTTAGTTCAATATAATTCATGTGTTTTTATAATTGGATCATGTTTTTATTCTATTATTAATCGGAATGAAAAATAGCTTGTGAAGAAATGGCCATCGGAAATCCGTCAGCATACAGACCAATTTGTCTGCTTTACGTAAAGCAAAAAACTTTAAGAACAGATCATTCTTATTAGGCTAAAAACTGAAATAGTGTGCCCAAGGGACTGTCAGTGAGACAGTTTGGAGTTGCTGAGGGTAATTCGACGGTAGACACAAAGTGGAAAAAAGATTCTTCTATACATAGACGACTCTGAAAAATCATCATATATCAGAAATGACTTCGATAGCGCTAGTTGGCAGATCAATATAGTGACTGCCCACATGTTAGAAAGGGAGCGAAGCAGAAAAAAATGCAAATTCCTGGAAAATAAAAAGCTAGGTAGAACAGGGATCTGGATCAGTCCTGGGTTCAGCGCTGTGGGGTATGCTTCATGATTAACCGAAACAGCCAATAGTAGTTACCGTGATAGGTTTCGCTGACAACATTGCCATGGTCGTGCTAGCCAAAGGCAAATTAGGTACGGGTCTATAGTTAGCACCAGATGAAACAGAGATTACACTGATTATGATCAAGAGGAAAATAGTACCAATTGAATTCGAATTATAGAGTGTTACGGCAAAATATATGTGAGTTTAGCTGGATATAGAACATGCAAAAGCTGATCACCACTACCTTTATTTTTGTCTGTAGATGGTGCCGATCGGAAATAAACTACTAAATTAGTAACTAGAAATGACGTTGGTGCCATCCGAATAATCAAATAATCCCTCTCCGTCAAGAAGGCAGGTGTGGCCGAGTTTGTTATTTTTACAGCTATAAGTTTATGCTCCAAAGTTTTCAGATGTCTTAGTTGAAATATACATGTATATCGAAATAGTCTAAGAGCTGCTGGCTACGTAAATTAAAAATGATAAAGTACAAGGGACATTTTTACATAGAGACCTTCCTTACTAGCTGACAAGTGTGTAGCTCTGCAGGCAGAAGTCAGTCCCGGTGCTGGAAGGGGGGGGGCGATTGGTCAAATATTCTTCCAGAGCGCCGCACGGCGCTCAGCTAACTCCGAACACTTCATTAATTCCACTAGGCCTGGTAGCCCATGTGGGAGAACGCTCGCTTCCAAAACCCAGGATCCGGCTTTGATACCGAGCTGGGTCACGCTTTTTTTCTATTTCTATTACACTCAAATCAACCGCAAAACTTCTTCGACAAAATATATCACCTCAGAACATTCACCCTCACAACCCTTCGAAACACAAAACATCAATTTCACATAGCACGACTTGCTCCGCAGCGGCCGAAGGCTGCTGAAAATTTCTATAAATCACTTTTCGAGTCCCCGATGGTACAGCTACTCCGTATGATATCAGTTTCACGGAATATCAGTTGTATGATTGGTTGCCTAGGGTAGTAGGTTTCGGATTTGGGCACGTACTGAACAAATTGCTTTCTTGCTGGAAAAACTAAAATTCCAGTCGTGAGTTGCTCAAAAGGTTACCAGCAATCTTTGCCACCGTTTCTCGGAGTCACATTGTCTTCTGAAACAATTCCTTCTACTGCCCTTCACGGAGGCGTACTGGGGTTTTCCCATTTCATCCTTGAAATACACAAATGAATGCATTGTAAATTTTCAAATATCAGAAATATATACGAGCCACCTATAAGGAATCACATCGAAAAAAAATATGTCTATAGAACTCAATTCGAGTTGCAATTTGGCTGCAATTTGAAAGGGCGAGATACATCGCAAATATCTGGACAAATGCACATTTAGCAGTTCCAACGGATCTCGAACCTACTGATTGTGGCTGGATAGATCAATCAACAAGCCATATACCAATTCAAATAGTTTGATGGCCTACAATTACCCTCATCAGTTGAAGATATTATACTAATATAAATAACGAAAATGATGAATCCTGTCTTTAAATTTTGAACAATTTTTTTCAATTTTACCGACCTAGACTTCTGGCAATAATTGTACGCAATTTTTACAGTTAAAAACTATAATTACACAAAATTTCAGAGCTGCACTCAAAGAAGTTATTTTGATTAAAACTCAACGCGTTTGACCAAATTCATCAAAACATAATATTTATCCATTAAGTATGGTACATCTTGTAATTTATTATTCACAATGCATTTCATTCTGTATTTGAAGGATTAAATGGGAAAAACCCCCGTGGAGAGGCGGTAGGAGGTCGCCTCGCGATGTTTGGCGATACCCCATGTAAAAATGAATTATTTAAAGTCAAATAAAGATATACAGAGCTCGTCTAGAGTCCGTTCTTCCCCTACTAATTTTTGAACCAGCTGGTATATCGCAACGACATTCGGAGGGCTTGAATAGGAGATAAAAACCTACTTCTTCATGAAAAAATCACAGCCAAAAGTTTCGAAATGGCGGCTGAGCACCATCTTCAATAACTTTTTTCAATGGAACACCCGTATATTATTCCATTTTTGAAATCTGCTCATAATTCTCAACAGTTTTCTCTTATACACTTCACTCCTAAATTCAATTGTTTTCGAAATATTAAAGTTTGAAAAATGACATTCAGGTTTAAAATGAAGTATGGATTTTGGTCACTTCCGGTAAAACATTTTGCTTACTAAATGTTGTTATTGATTTGTAGTTGAATCTCTTAATGAATTCAACTAATAAGAGGCGTAAAGAAATAAGGATAAACAGTACCGCTTTCCAGAAAATCTCGAAGCCTACGAATGTGTTCTGTAAATTCACAATCAAAACAAATTAGTTAGCTAAAAAATTTTAATTTATTTTTAAATAATACCATTTATTCAACCCCAACAATCATTGCATCAAGTGTTCAATGTGGCCCCCTCCTAAATCTTGACAATGAAGTGCCCTATTATAAATAGCTTCTCTCACGTTGATGAAAGTTTGTTCATCTATTTCTTCACATGTATCTATTATTCTGCGTGTCAACTCTTCTATTGTTTGGCATTCAGTGACGTAGATTCTTGACTTCAGATACCCCCAAAGGAAAAAATCCAGAGGTGTGAGATCCGGAGATCTTGGTGGCCATTCTGTACTTCCCCTGCGACCTATCCATCGCCCAGGAAATTTGTATCGAGGAACTCTCTAGCCATGCGATCGAAATTGGGAGGTGCCCCATCCTGCTGGAATATGATTTCACGATTTTCGAACTTTTCCTGATTGTTCAATTCAATTTGCCTTATTCGAGGTTCAATTTCAGTTTCTAAAAGATTTCTGTAAAGAACTCCTGTAAGATTGCCTCTGATGAAAAAAGGTCCAACAACGCAATTGCTCAAAATTCCCGCCCAAACATTCACCTTTTTAGGAAACTGGGTATGTCCCTCTCTAAAAATATGCGGATTAGTATCGCTCCAGTATCGTACATTCTGTTTGTTGACTTTTCCATTAAGAAAAAACTTCATTCGTCTGCGAAACATACACGTTTCAGGAAGCCCCGATCTCCTTCAATTGTTCTTGATAACCACTCACAAAATTCAACCCTCCGGTCTGGATCATCCTCCGTGAGAGCATGCAGGATTTCCATTTTATAGGGATAAAACTTTTCTTTTTTAAGGAAACTTTGCACACTTTTTGAACTAAGTCCACAGGATTCAGCAACTGCAGACGTCGACTGAGTCGGAATGATTACCATTTCAGCAACAATTTCTACCTTTTTTTCTTCTGAAAGAGGCGGTCTTCCTGATCTTGGAGCATCTTTCAGCGTACCAGTTGCTTGGAGCTTATTTAAAAGTTTGCGCAAATATGATCTCGAAATGGGATTTTCGGGAAATCAATCATTAAACATACGGACTGCTAGATGATAATTTCTTCCAGCTTCTCCAAATATCAGAACTGCTTCAAATTTATCGTCTAAACTACGAGCCATGATCACACTTTTCATAAAAGGATTTAGGAGCTCAACGGACTATTTGACAATTAGCAGTTCAGTTTGACAGTAAATAAGATGTTACCGCGACAACGACTTTTTCCCATGCAAACTTGATTGAAAGCAACATTAGTGTTTTTGGTTGGGTTTGAAATGACCAAAATGTCACTTTTCAAACGTTAATATTTCGAACACAATTGAATCTAGGAGTAAAGTGTATTGGAGAAAACTGTTGAGAATTATGAGCAGATTTCGAAAATGGAATGGTATATATTAAAAAAAAATTGATGATGGCGCTCAGCCGCCATTTTAGAACTTTTAGCTTTGATTTTTTCATGAAAAAGTAGGTTTTTATCTCCTTTCCAACCACTTCAAATTTCGTTGAGATATACCAGGTGGTTCAGAAACTAGTAGGGGGAAACGGACTTTAGACGAGCACTGTATATATCACTTCCTGCGATTCGGTCACCGGAAATATCTGTAATTTGATAATAATAGAACAATTGAAATATACTCATAATACTCACGTTCGACAAATTTGAGCTATTTCCTGGGAAGAGTACGTCAAAAAAATAGGTTAAAAGAAATTTTCAGCAGCCTTAGGCAGCTGCAGAGCAAGTCATGCTCTGTGAAAATGCTGTTTTGTGTCTTGATGGGTTGTGAGGGTGAATGTTCTGAAGTAATATGTTTTGGTGACTTGTAGGAGTTCCGTGGTTGATTTAAGTGTATTAGAAAAAAAAATGCTTGACCCAGCTAAGGATCGAATCCGGGTCCTTATACTTTGAAAGCGGGCTGCTAGGCCTAGTTGCATTCATAAATAGTTCGGAGTAATCTGACTGCCGTGCGGCGCTCTGGAAGAATTTTTGACCACCCGCCCTCGCTTTCTGCCACGGAACTGACTTCTGCCTGTCGATCCACACACTTGTCAGCTAGTAAGGAAGGTTTATCTGTAAAAATTTCCCTAGTACCTTGTCATTTTTAATTTATGTAGCAAGTTCTCCGTCCATAATAATTTGGGTACAACTTGGGGACACTTGGCCTAATTGATAATGAGATATTTCCATGGTTTCAGATGGTGCCATCCATTCCACTCCATTCAAAATGAGAAAACAGTTGTGGAAGCTGAAGCTTCACGCTGATTGGTTCGAATCCAAGCCAGTATCACTCAAACGAAATATTATTCATTTATATTGACGCATCTTGATTATTTCTATTTGATTCCTTTTTCGATTTATCGTTGTTCCCTAATAAATTTCGTTGCCCGTAATATCATTATCCAGTATTTTTCAGAATAGTTATATTCAGATACGACTACAGTAAGTTGATCTGCTTATATTTATTTCAGTGAATACCTATTTGGGTTCAATTTAATGTGTAACTAGAATGTAATTTCTCCAGAAAATATGACTCTTTTGGCAGGCGGAGAATTATTTTCAATGAATTGCAGAAAATATGGAGTTAAACGTATAGAATATGATAATATCATAGTTCATTTCATTTCATTTCATTTCCAAACTCACCATATCCAAGTTTCTCCTACATGATCCAAATAACTCTGTAGCTGTATGGCAAGCACTTCGAGCAACTTGAGACCTTAAATTTTTTATATGCCTAGCTAGATTTACACAAACATTATGGATGTTTGCTTCGATAACATCGGGGTGATTTTTAGCGATCTTCGTTAAACCTTGCAGTCCCTGAATCATCACCTCCCATTCTTGATTGTTCAATTGAGCCAAGGCAGTTTGGAGGCACTCTTTGGGCTTCATGTTCGAAGTCTTTGGGGTTATGTCTCTAACACTCCTGGGCGTGGATTTGACAGACCTTCTGCTTGGAGTTCGAGAGAGTCGTCTGCTCAGTTTCCTCTTGATTGTTATTTCTTTTGGAGACCTGGAAATTTCGTGAACTACTATCTCATGTGCAACAGTTTCTGCGGATGACGTTTTTGCTGGAAACGCCGCCACATCCTCATAGCTAGTGATGATGAGATCATCATATCCCAGGAGTTCATCTTTGAAAGGTGGTGCTGAGCTGGTACTTTTTCTTGTAGTGATTTCTGGGAGGAAATTCTGAAGATCCACAACCGATTTGCTCTTGGTTTTCTTGACTAGAGGAGTGGAAACTGAACTTATGAAAGAGAGTTCTTTTGAACTGGATATGCTAAACCTATGTGAAACGGAACTCCTTCCCTGTGAGTCATCATCACTTGCTGTATGATCCACCACTACATTGGGTTCCATTACCTCCGCTTTTGGATCACATATTTCTCCGGAACTGGTTGGAGAATTTCTCTGAAATGAATGGAAAAATGGATTCATTTTATTGAAATTTCAGTAAACACTTGCTTTGATGTCATAGTTTTGGAATATTCATTTTGTTGTAAAAACGTACAAGAGATTGAATTTTCCGCGATCCAGGAACTCGCCTCAGGGTGCGTTTATGTTGGAGCTACGATAAACGACAAGAGCGGCGATACTAGCGAGGCGGAAAGAATGAATTATTTTTTCCAATACTTACGTCAAAAATATGTCATGTTTGATGACTTTTAAATGGCAAAAGTAGGCTATTTTTGAACGTAGTGCAAAAAAAAATTGTATTGGAAAAATTATTCATTCTCTCTGCTTCGCTAGTATCACCGTTCTTGTCGTTTATAGCAGCTCCAACATAAATGCACCCTTAGTTAGGCCAATCATAGCGCATATTTTGGTAATATACAAAGAAAAGCTCTCTCAAAAGCGCAATTTCCTTCTGCTGTAAACACTATTATTATTGAGTTCCTTCGTTATTGTGGAATTTTGTATAAAAAAACTAAAACCAGTGATTCATTGGATAGTTCAACTAAACCCTTACTCTTGGTGTGCGGAGAGCTGAGCCGTATTCCCCTCATATTCATAGGAGTCAGACTCAGGCTTTCATTTCTAAACTATGGGGAAATTGTAAACTGACATTGAGACATTGTGGTTATCATTCGAAGCAGGATTGAAAATGATTTCGGGGATAATTGAAAATAGAGATTAGACTTTTACTTGGATATGCATGGATGATTCAATGTTTCTTCGTTTCCGCCATTTTGTAAACGGTATGAACTAGGAAAAGACCAACAAACTTTTTGTGCTCATACCATCACACTCAATCGAATGTTCTTCCCCCCAGAGGATATTTGTTTCTCATATTTCTTAACCGACGGAAACTTTTTACAGAGTAGTCCATTTTCGATGATTCTTTTTTATGGATAGATACCTCGAAGATAGTACCGTTCGGATTTGAAAAAAAAATCATTCCTTAGGGTAGGAAAATGGGGAATGATTGTTGGTTCGTCCACTGAATTTTTACTTTTTAACCGATTCTATCACGCATAACTTGTACTTGTACTGGGTTATCCGATTTAGATGATTATTTCTTCATTGTATAGGATATGCTTGTGAGTTGGTCCTATTTGAATTTGAAAAAAAAAATACATGCCTAAGGGTGGAAAAATGGAAAATGATTTATTGATTTTACACCTGTGAACCGATTCTGTAGTTCTGATGACACTACAACATAATGGAGGCCCGGAATTAATCTGATGATGGAGACGGAAGACAGTCGAGGGCTCTCCTGAACGGTTCACAGCAGCTACCTCGTGTTTGGGGTAATATGTACATATATAATTACATGTCCTTACTAACCATGGACCTATAAATATTTATTTATATTTCCATGTTACTAACTGATTCACTGATTTACTGATATACGATCAACGCCTAGATCGAACCGCTGGACCTGAGAGCTGAAATTTTGACAGCATATTTTTTTATATTCCATCGCCAAAGGGGTGAAAATGTGGGTGAGAACTTAAGTACAGTTGGTTTCGAAATTAAGTCATGGAAATCAGTATTTGGGCTCTTCTTCACAAATAAAGATAAATGTTTTCAGGGTTTTTGAAAAGCTAACCCTTAAGGAGTGAAATGGGGGTTGAAAGTCTGTATAGTTAGTTTTAAAGTTAGAATCATGGAAATTTGGGGGTCTCTGTTACAAATAAAAAATATGTTTTTCGGTGTTTTTAGAAATTCAACCCTCAAAGGAGTGAAATTTTGAATGGGGGTTCCGTTAGTTTTCAAGTTAGGGTCATTAAAATTGGTTTTTGAGATCCTTTTGAGAGATAAAGTAATACTTGTTTCATTGTTTTTTATAAATGCAACCCCTCGGGGGGTGGAAAATTGTGTGTTATGAAGTAATTTAAGGTTATGAAGGTATTTGAGGTCTTTGTTACAAATAAAGAAATACATGTTTCAGTATTTTTGGAAAGTCCGTTTTCAAAGGGGTGAGTGAATTTGTAACAGTCGTCACAAAAAATACAAAGTTCAACGCGGACGAAGTCACTGGTACCAGCTAGTTATAGTATATAACAGTTCAAAGTTAAGGTAGGGTGGTTAAGTAAGTATTTTGAAAGTAATCCAAATTATTTTCGGCGAAGAGACGCGCTGCCGCCGCGCACCCCGCTGTCATCATATTATGCTTCACGTAATTAATTTGCTTATTTGTTGGTTTGGCGCAGACTCAAAATTAGTTACTAGTTTTTCGTCGGTTTAATTTTTTGTTGAAAAGTTTTTATCATCATTATGTTACACCCTGCATGGGAGTTATTATATTTCAGTATTGGTCTCAAGTAAGCTATGTGCTAATTTCAAATTGAATAAGTTCTATAAAAAAATTTGAAAATAACGTATATCTCAGTCAGGTAGAATTTTTAGTTGCTTCGTATATTGTATTCGTATCGGGATTGGGGCCAGCCAGAATTGCTACTTTGTACCCATATAATCGTTCGGTTGTATTCTAGAAGACTTTTTAACAAAAAATTTAACCGAAGAAATACGGAACTGAAAATTAAAAAATAAAATAAACCTTCTTAATCTCAGTAACTAAGCTCCTAAACTAATGTTAGTAACTGATTTTGAGTCGGCGCCAAACAAACAAGCAAATGAATTAGGTAAGGCGTAAAATGATGGCATCGAGTGCGCGGTGACATTCTGTTAATTTTTTTGAAGTAATTTAATGATGTTCGTTGATTGTTTGTTTGGCGCCGACTCAAAATTAGTTACTTACATTTGTTAAGGAGCTTAGTTACTGAGATTAAGAAGGTTTATTCTATTTTTTCACTTTTCAGTTCCGTATTTCAGAATGACCTATAGTTTGAATTGTATTCCTCCGCGTCGGGAGCGACTACTTGACCAATTAGAAAGGTCGCGAAGGAAAAGTAGTACCGAATTTGGCGTCCTCTTGAGTTAATTTGTGTAGGGAGAAGTTATTTATTCTCAGAGTCCCATCGTGGTCAACGCGCGGCATCAGGAAGCAATGTGCCAACAATTCACGTTTGGTAACTTTTCCGGGAGCTACGATTAGTACTTCGAATTACGGGAATTGCAGCGAGTGTCGAATATCGATAGGTATGAAAATTACAAGGTACTTTTGGGAGTATTAGGAAATGGGAAAACTGCAACCAAAAATGAAAAGTAAAATTGAGGCGTTCTAGGTGAGTCGCACGCTTGTAGAAATGATAAAGTAACAGTAGGGCGAGGCTTTTATGTAGATTAAGAGGGGTGAACTCAAGAATATTTGCACTTTGAACGTGAGAATGAGGTATAGAAAGATTTGGTTTCTTCTAAACATAATAAAATGAGAGAGTTAGGCTGAGCAACAATTTTTGAAAAGAGCCTACGTAGGGTGAATATTTTCATAACATTTGGTTGGCATATTTGGCAGTACAGACGTCTTTCTTAACTTCCTACGAGAAACTCAATATTTTTGATGATCAGAGGAAAAAGGGTGAGTGAGCCTTTTCTTGGAAGGTGTTTTTTTGAATTAATATGTTTTGTATCACCGTAAAATTTTTTTTGCTCGGAGGGTATTTCTGGTTGAGTGTTCTATTTGGAATTTACTTTCACATCTTTTTGTATCGTATTCTATTTTTGAATTTAATATAAGTATAAACGTTATTGGAGAGTTTCATTTGAAAATATAGTCTAAGGTAAAGGTTATACTGAGCTAAAGTAATATTTTATTTCGGAGAAAGAGTTCACTTTATTTCTTGGGAAAGGATAGTTTAAGGGGAAAGTTATACTTAGTTCGAGAAGGGGAATTTTAATTGGAAGAGAAGTTATCCAAAAAGACCACGCATTTGCGAAGCCGTGGCCGGACTATACATTATAGGAGACAATAAGTCTAAAACTAATAGTGCCTTATATTTGTCTATTGTAGAGACATTCTATAATAATTTGTGTTGTGTGTCGGAATATTTTTTTGACATTATAACACTGGTGATAGCAGCCCATATGATATGCAAATATTATATGCACGTAATATAAAATTTGAGTTCCTCTTCAACGAAAATTCACCACCCCTTATTGTCTGTATTAAAACATTGATCTGTAATTAATATTATAATAACACTGTTCTCCCTTGGTTATCAATGTTTCTGAGTATTGGAATCAGCGCTAAGGCTATAACAGTATTCTTCTCAACTTGGTGTATGGTACACTATTAATAGTAGATTGGATTTGTTACTCTTATCTCATGTTTTTTGTTGAAGTATGTGCTCGAAAAGTTTTGTCTTGTACCGAGTTATTCAGACTGTTATGATTTGAAATAACCAATAATGACGATCTATAGGTGAACTAATCATATAGAATTATGTCCTCAATCATTGTTGTCTATAGAAATGTGGTTTGTTCTACTCTGTCTGTTTGACAGCTATTGTCTCTACATTCGAAAAATGAAGTTATATGTTCTTGTTAAGTCTAATGAGTTTATGAATTGACTTAATTTTGTTTCTATCATGACACTGAATAAGAAAACAATGCAACTTTGAAGTAGTTTATTCTTCCATTTTGAGGATCATTACATTGAAAAATATGGTTGATATTTGTTTCTTTTTGAGCAAAAGGGAGTGAAACATTTATCTCAATATATGAAAATTACGCGTCACGTTGTTTGTCCGCGATGGACTCCTAAACTACTGAACCGATTTCAATCAAATTTGCACACCGTGTGCAGTTTTATCTAACTTGGAAGATAGGATTGCTCACATCTCGATTTATAGCAGCAATATTATTTTATTGCAAATTATTTGTTTATTATTTGACAGTTACAATTATCTGTTAGCTCCAAACGATTCTAACAGATGGCGGTATCTGTTGACTGGATTGAGTAAGAATGGGATAATGGGAATAACGGGATAACGAAAAAACGGGATAACGGGAATACGGGATAACGGGATAACGGGATAACGGGAATAACGGGATAACGGGATAACGGGATAACGGGATAACGGGAATAACGGGATAAGAAAAGGGAAAGGGAAAACGGGATACAGGAAAACGGGATAACGGGATAACGGGATGAAGAAAAAAAGGGGTAACAGGAAAAGGGATAACGGGAAAACGGATAACGGGACAAAAGGAACGAAGGACAAAATAAAATGAAAAAAAGAAATTCTACGCGGACGAGAGTTTCCGGAAAAAACATTTTAGGGAACATAGAAATTTGGACAGGACATCGTCTGTCGGGTCAGCTAGTATTGATATATAATATTATTTACTTTCATTGAATACCAGAAATTGAAATTCAATTTTTCTTATATTCCTATGGATTCCTATAGATTCCATGGGATTTATTGGGAAATAATACCCGCTTTTCGATTCTGAATAAAACTACACTAGTATCCATGAAGAAGGGGAAATAATAATAAACTTTTCCGCTTCGACAAATTTATGTTTTGATCTCATCAATATGATAAGAAACAGCCCAAGCTACTCACCTCAACAGGTTCATCTTGATGAAGTATTTCTTTTAGACCATCGTCGAAGGTTTCTAAACAGTTTGAGGAATTATTATTTTTATCGTTTCCGATGGCTTCATCTCTTTCGTCAGACTCTGATGAACGAATTTCGCTATCCAATTTAACGAAGGCTCTTTTTGCGGAGTGCGGCGGCGTGAAGTAACCTGAAGATTCGGAACCAGAGGAGCGTGGAGGTGGTGGTGGTGGCAGACTTTGTGTTGTATTACCATAGTCCACTGTATCTCGTGGTGATAATCTATGGGTGATTGGAGTATCTGGTGCCGTTCCAAGAGCTGATCTGTAGAAAGTAAGAGAACTCATCACTTGTCCATTATTGTTTTAAATGGTTTACAGGACCGCAGTCACACACAATCACATATTGAAATGGAATACATATATGTATTTGGTTGAGAATACTATACGGTTGAGGATTTCTCGACGTTCATGTTAGGTTTACTAAAGAAACAGTATAAAAATGTATTTTTAATAACTGCAAACGACTATTCTTTATATTACATTCGAAGTATATATCAAACTTGACAACCATTAAAACAACAACAAAACTTAGTGCACGATGTGGAATATTCAGTTTCAGAATCTGTTCAATATCAACAGTTTATAGCTGATCTTCTAGTCCTATTCTTCTAAGGAAGTTCAGGATGGCTTCAAGTTAGGTAAGTTCTCCTCTTCTATCTCGTATGATCCCAGATGTAGTGCCCTGGAGTAGCGCAGTACTATGCAGTCTGGTTGGATATGAATTTTGATTTCATTCTCCTCCTGGCAGAAACTGTACTCTGCTTTCTCAAATCATCCTGAGCTAATAGTTCCTGAGCTGATATATATTTTTCCAACATAAGAGATGGAGATGCTAATTCATATATGTTCCCTTCGTATGTAGGGAGTATTCTCATTTACCTGGTAGTGCTTTAATTTTCGGTAGCCCGTTTTGCTAGATGATTGTCGGAAAACCCAGAAAAAAAACGGAGCAATTGCCACTGTTCCTAACTATATTGAGTGATTTTCTATTTCTCTCATGTCCTATATTTGTCGTAACAATCACATTCCTTCCACATACATTTCCGAATAGTCTCAACATATTCATTCTTACAATTTATCAATGCCGACCGAATAAGTGTGTTTAGATTATGGAATATCTTGCCGGACGAGAGCAATAATGTTACAGAAAAATGGTCATAAATTCCTAATAATATATGATTAGATAGATAGATAGATAGATTTTATTCAACAACGTTATATTACTTGTTAGTTGCAAGTCAGGTAGAGAGTACTAAATCAATAAAAAAATAGAATAAAGACAAATACAACAGAAATGTGTAAATCGATATGATATACGTAAATCTAGCTAGTAATTAGAAATATATATCGTTAGGGAAGAGTTGAATCCAGATATTCCTCACTACTATAGAAACAACTCTCAAGTAATAATGATTGAATTTTCATTTTGAATGAATAGAAGTTGAGCAACTTTTTTCCGGGACTTTGATAGTCTGTACCGAGGTGGTACGAGCAGATGTGAATTTCGTGTTCTATGATCATGGACATCCAAATGTCTAGTGAAGTTAGATTTATTTTAATGTAATTCTAAAAGGGTATTATAGATGAACAACGGAGGTAAAGGTAAAACGCCGATTTCCATAAATAACGGCTTACAATGTTCCCTGAAGTGAGCATTCAATATTATGCTAACGATCTTTTTCTGTAATAAGAATACTCTCATAGAAGGAGGTGAGTTTCCCCATAAAAGTAGCCCATAATTTGTATGAGAGTGGAACAAAGCAAAGTATACACTCTTCAAAGCATCGAGATTCAATAATTTCCTGGCAAATCCAATAATTTCCTGGAGGCAAACATATTTTTAGATACATTTTTTAACAATTCTTCTACGTGAGCTGACCAGGATAAATTACCGTCCATGATCAAACCAAGTAATTCACCTTTCCGACTATTATCAACAATGTTGTTACTGCAAAAATGTATTTCTTGTGTTCTGTCTCCATTTAATTTCAATTGATTGGGTGGGAAGCATCTAGAAGCATAATCCAAAGCAACACTCTTTTTCTCTGGTTAGTTACTTACTGTTCTGTCGCATGTTAAGATAGTTGTATCGGCAGCAAAGAGTACATATTTGTATGGTAACATGGAATGGCTAAAATCATTGATGTAAATCAAAAATAAAACCGGCCCCAAAACTGATCTCTGAGGAACACTATGTTTGACAAGTTTGTTGGGACAAAATTTATTATTCAAGACTACCGCTTGAGATCTGTTACTCAGGTACGATCTGAATAGTTCAAGAGGTAGTCCTCTCACCCCATAGTATTCCATTTTTCCGAGAAGTAAAGAATGAGAGACGCAGTCGAAAGCTTTGGAGAGTTAAAGCCACATGCTCACTGTTTTCAAGACATTCAACAATCAGATTATTCACTTTTTTAACAGCTTCGGCTGTTGATCTGTTACTTCTGAATCCATATTGGTTTGTATCAAAAGTTTCATTTTGCACGTAATAAGGAACAAATCTATTTTTCAAGATGATTTCAAAAATTTTACCTTTAACCGGAATAATAGAAATAGGGCGGTAATTAGCCACTAGCGATTTATCTCCTTTCTTGGATAACGGCAAAACCTTTGCCGACTCAAAACAGTCAGGAAAACAACCTGATGTTAAACAAGAATTCAAAGTAAAGAAGTGGATCAATTATAATTTTGATTATACCTATTATAATATCGCTATTCAGGCCATAAGTATCCAAACATTTCGATTTCTTTAGAGTATTCACATCTTCAACTATTTCTGAGCGCAATATTGTTGTAAATAAAAAGTGTCTTGTGGATGCAAGAGGCTGCAGGAAACTCAATGAGTTTTCTTCAACAAGAGGTAGAGTTGAAATGAGGTTTTCAGCAATACCTGCAGAAAAATTACTGAATGTTTCAATGGATATGTCAGTTGCATGTTGTTGTTTAGGTTTTTGTTTGAGTTCATGATTTATAATACGCCAGCTATTCTCCTGCTTGTTGTCAGAATCTGTAATGTATCTGTTATAGGAAGATTTTTCAGCATTATTCAATGCTTGTCTCTCTTGCGATTTATTGTAGATCGAGTAATCCTCTGGACTTTTCTTATTGTCACTAATAGTTTCAATACATCTCTCATTCCCCTCAGGGAATTATTGAACCACAGAACTGGTGGTTTATAATGCTCGTAGATTCTTTCCACTGGAAAACATTCCACAGCACAGTCTGTCAAGGTTTTTAAGAATGCATTAGCAATAACATTCGTTTCCCATAGAATCATTACATATCTACTGTATTCCAGTTGATTAATGATAATGAATATTCCAGTTTTTTTTATGTTTTTATGATCAATTTGCTTCCTCCAAACTTCCAGAGGAGGAGAAAACTGCACATAATCGAAAGTGAAGAATTGGCCATAGTGATCCGAAATGCATGCTTCTACCACTCCAGTTTGGAATGAACCGCCTTCCATATTAGACAAAATATTTTCGATACATGATGGGGTATTCACGGTGACTCTTGTATAGTGATGTATGGTTATATCCAAATTAAATGAATTAATCAAGCATATGAATTGAGTGAGTTCATGAGATTTTGATTTAAAATCAATATTTCAGTAAAATTATTTTCATACAATTGGTGGTGCATTTTACCAAGATATTTTCAAAGTGGGTAAGAAACAACTCATAGTCACCTTTACCAGACCTATAATAGGTGATGATAATTGCCTTCAAACTCAGTATCTAATACAACAGAATCCAGAATTGATGTAAGTGAACTTAGATTTAATAAAAATAGAAACACCCCTATGTTGCATGAATTCTCTGCAGAAATAAGATGCTGGACAATAATCCAACATATTTATAGACTTGAGAGAACTTTCTGCCAACCAATGCGCGGAAAAAACAAATAATGTCATTATATTAATATGAAAAACAGGTAGGTTATTATTATTTTTTGTATTATTGTCTCTGAAAAATTGGTCATTGATGATATTGTTTTTTAGAGGATGTTTTGAGGAAATTGTCGTTGGTGAAAAAACTCAGAAAAAGTCACCCGTTCAGGTCCACTTGAAACAGTACAAACATATCTTCATGTAATACGTGATATTCGTCGAGTTTTAAGGAATATTCGTGTTTAAATAATTATTATGCGTTTTACTATACACAGTTATCGGCTGCTCCTTTGTACCACTAGAGAGGATAATGACATCCAAGAGAAAACCAGTGGAGAAATTGTTTGATCATATTTCCATCTTCGTCTCATATCGACAACAGAAAAGCATATTCCCATCACTTAGGCTATCTGAATTGTCTATTAACAAGGGCTGGGAAAGCTCGCTTACTACTACAGCTCGGTTGGAGCTGACTGTTCTTGCCATTTTGCTTGGTTATGTTGGCTCGAGTCAGACAACATACTCTTTCGCAATAAGAATAGAGTGAGCGCTGATTGTTATCGATCGTTGCGAGAACACGTGAACGTAGTTATAATAAAGAGTGCATACCGCGCAACTAGTTTGACACTGCAATTGAAATCTAGCAATTAATTAGATTTTCTCAAAGAAGACTAGAGGACTAACAGGTTGGGCTGACTTTTATAAAGCAGAAATTGAAACTATTAAACCCTGTCTCCCCGCAATCAAGTACCTGATGGAAGAGTTCATATCATATATTTCCATGAATACAAACATAATCCTATAACCATTAGAAGAACCATCAGTAATTCACAAATTCGTTGCACACTTCAAAATCCTGCGTCCCCGCAATTGAATACCTTATGGAAAAATATAAAGTCATATTGATTCAGCCGTAAGAATCACATATTGAGAGAACACTTTCCATGTTAAGAGGTTGATTTCATTTTTTATATATTTTTATGAACGCAAGCATAATCAAATAACCATTAGGAGAACCCTATCACGTCGTGGAATACATAAAACTGCATTATCATGAGCCTCATCAGCAATTCAAAAAGCAATTCAATTCCATGAAAGAATCAATAAAGTGTAGGAGGCTCGGAATATAACATCGCCCCAGTTTCTGTTGGGAATGCTAATTCTCCCCTATTGAGGTCAAACTAACAATACATTTAGCTTTCATGTCCAAACAATGGGCTACTCAATCATAGATCCCTATTTGTGACCAAACGTCTCCCATCTGATTTGAAAAACAAATGAACAAAAACTGAGTAAACCACCGTTGTATGAAATTGCATTGGGAAAGGGATCCATTTCCACCCACGGAAGAAGGACATTTTTTAGGGAAGAAAAAGGCACTTCATTTGAAGTTAAACATCCAAAATTCTAGTTTGTAGGTTCCCAATATCAAATTATAATTTTCTTATTAACTATCACCATTAGATTCAGATTCATTATCATTCACATCAATTTTAATTTTCTGTGAACTTGAAGCATCCCACATTTATAGTTTCTCAATTTTTATCACATCATTGGTTGCGTTTTCCCAGTTATCAGCACTGATATTCTTGAATTCCTGCTAGATTACATTTTCACTGGGACCACATTAATTCTGTTGGCTGAGTACACAATAATACGTTTTTAAAACATCTAGTAGTTGATGCTTTGTAGAGTGTTTCTCATAGTATAGATCTTCTACCAAGACACGGTTCCGTTGGCCAAACTGACGAAAGTCCCATCGACATCTGACGTCCAAGAATACGGAGCTCGGTTTAGTGCTTGGATGCATTACCACCTGCCAAGGAAGACATGCGTTTGAAGCTCGTAAAACTGTAGCGTAGTAGCATATTCACAGCTAATTTTTGGCTGATTGAATTCATGACAATCTCTCTCATTGTGAATCTGTAGTATAAATTCAATTTACTCATAAATTTTTCATTTATTCATTCATATTGATATTTTAATTTTTTAAATATTTAAATTCAAGCAAACTTCATTAGTAGAGGATATTTTTATATTTTCCAAATATTACATATGCTCACTCATCTGTTTCAACCTACAGCCAAAGTTGTGAGTGAACATAGTTCCTAGAACTTCATTTCCAGCGTTTTTTTGAGAAATGTATATATGTATTACCAAAAACTTTCAAATAATAGTGATTCCTTTTTCAACATTTGATATCGATGGGATGGCCAATAATGGAAAATAATTTGCTAAATAATTGAAGTTATGTTATATCTCCATGATAACGTCAATGGAGATGATTGTATTAATGGGTTGAAGGCAAAATATGTACAATCGTTCTGAGATAAACTTGCCCATAACCGTTTTTCGAATCACATCACAATCAGCATGTGGTTTACCGATAGGTATTTTATTTTTTTTATTTTCCAGTTTTGGTAGCATAATACATGCTCATTTTATGGAAGGAAACAAGTAGGACAGAACAGGTTATTTGGTTTTATTATTCATGAATGTGTAACAAAGTCAATACTGTATACTTCACTACTGTATATCGACTGGATATGATTGTTACCTATTGAATGTTTACGGCCAGATGCTAATGACCTCATTAAGGATGCGGTGAGCAGGCAATGTTCAGAAAAAATGAAATGAACTGGGGATTACATGGATTAGAAAAATATTGGAAGGGCTATTCAAATCATAAGCAAGTGGAATGCCATCAACTTCCTTGATGATTCTCTGAACAAGAATGTGTTTTTTTTTCAATATTATAAAAATAACTAGTTTTTCCATTGTTTTGAATAGGGAAATTTTATGACTGAATTGTTTATATTAGGGTTTACGTTTTCTCTACAATCAAATCCAACTATTTTTCAACTAGGCCTTGTGAAAGTCACCACTGATTTTTTCACATTGAACAGTTTGCCAGGAATTGTGAATGGTTTGGTATCGTCGAATTCGATTACTGCTTCTATATCAATGCCTAATTTTCTTCCAGTACTCAACTGAAAATCCGAATCTTTGAATTTTTTTATGTTAAACCTAATCAATAACTTTTATGGAAACAAAATGCAAATGTCCTAGTGTGTATGAATCAATACTGTTGTCATAGTTTTGATAATTTTACAACTCCATTTGTCGTGTTAAGTGAATATATTGAATAATATGGGGGCCAGAACTGACCCTTGGGGCAGTCCACTGTCCACGGCCTAGTAAAGTGTTGTTCATTGAGCGGTCGTAGATGTTCCTGTGTCTGTATATTCTGCAGATAACGTTGACCAGACTCGTAGGGATGGCGTTGAATAATTAATCTCTCAACATGTGATGATCCAGGCTCCCTTGATATCGAGAAAGGCTGCGCCTAGGTTACCATTTTCGGAGAAGCTTACTTGAATATCTATGACGAACTGTGCCACGCCATCGATTTCTACCTGTTTTCAGTAATTTCAGCATTTCTGATCCAAAAGTCGTATATTTCTAGGGGGAATTATTTGACTTCACGGGATAGATACCAGAGCATTTCATATGTCACATGGTCCATGCCGGGTTTTTGGGGGTCGTCGTATGAGGTTAGAAATGTCGTCGGTTAGTACCTCATCTGGACCAGAAAAACTGAAATTTTTTGGTTAGTCCATGGGGCAATATTGTTTAGAAATATTTTCAGCCAATCGAAATTATCGCATTTATTATGAATTTTTCGCATTGTTTTCGCTTGTAGCCCTAATTCTTCGCCTGGAGTGTTTTCATTGAGCTTTCATTGAACAGTAGTTTTTTCAGTGTGCTTTGGCTTTACTTTTGAGGATTTTTTTTTGTTAACTCTGTCTGTCTTCGAACGGCTAGGTAATCCTTCGCGGTGCTGCCGGTTTTGTAGACGTATAGGGCCTGTTTTCTACGATTCACAACATCGTTACATTGAGTGTCCCACCAGGGAGGTGGCGGGAGTTTTCCTTTCCTGGATGGTTCAATCAAAGTTATGGACATGCTGGAGAAGGCATCAGTCCTGTGATGAAGTATTGGTACTTATCGTTGAGGCTATCAAACAACTGGGGGTTATCGTTGAAGTATCTTTCCGAAGTAACCCCATAATCTTTCCATTTAGCTTTCCTGGTGTTCCATCGTGATTTAGGGTTTACTATGCTATCGTTTGATTTTTGAGAACGATTATCTCCGTTAATACAAGGAAGTGATTGAAACAAGATTGTCCTCTAGCACTTTCTAGCTGATATTATTGGCGATGTCTGGAGATGCCTCGGTTATATCAACGGCCGAATTGTGACCTGTTCTGGACATTTTTGTGGCAGAACCATCGTTAAGGAGTATAAGGTTTTACTGGTTGCATACCATCTCATCCAAACTCATTTCTTATTGCCAACGGTGTCATTGTACGGAAATGGTTCCTAATTTTACTTAAATGACCAGGAAATTTCAATCAGTTGGAATATTCCTGCATATTATAGGGAGTATGTTTGCTTTCCTTTTGTTCCAATTTATTCATTTTGATTTTGATTTATAGATCTGAATCGAATATCGTATTTATCGACAAGAGGTATATTCATGAATATATTTGGAATTTTGATGTATTTCTTTATGTAAATGTTTTGAAAATAAGTATATGTTCGATTCCTCGGTTAAGTTGAAATTGAAGATAATCTGAAACTCCCATTTTTATATCACCGTCGGCAAAATTTGTGTCGTTAGGTAGAGCTTTTTGAACCACATAGCTTAAAAAAAGATATACCCAAAAATAGAAAATCGCTTTAAATTCTGTTGATATTTCCCAAAGAATGTTTGCCCTGTGTGCCGCTTCAATATGTGGAGTTTCCTTTCATATTTATCGAATGCTATTTGACAATAGTTCATCGGATTTTTCATTTGATATAATATTAATTATTCAGTTCATACATCAACAGAGACAACATCTTTGGCCGACTCTCCTTCGGTTGTATTTTTCAGAGTAATCTTTCATATCCTAGGGACACACTACATTCACAAAATATTGTGTAATATTTGCCAAAATTTCCGAATGTGATAATAGTCTCTATTCTTCACAAGAAATATTGATTTTCTAATATCGAAACACCGATAAAATGAATGTTCCATTGATTCCTTCAGAAATTGATGAAAGGGTAAGAAAATAACTATATAAAAGATAATTCAATTGGTTTTGAACGGATTTTTCATATATTATTGGAAATATCATTGTTAATGAACACTCAGAATATAAAATATATCCTTTCCCAAGGTTCATTCTTATTTTAATTGTGATTACCTTATTTGGTGATTATGAAATATATCAATGGTATGAAATTTTACAGATTTATTATTTTGTTATTGATGACAGAATATATGGATATTTTTTATTTTCATATATAAAAATAAAACAAGCAACAGTAGTAAATTTGAAACATTAAAACGCGAAGTAGCCTTCAAATCTAGAAAAATTTAAGATTCTGCCTTTCTCGAAATGCAAATGATATTGAAGCCAACAAAAAGAGCCTCTCCACTGGATGATTTCCACTAAATTGGGTTCACAAAACCACGATACATGTTTTGCTATAAAATACCTTCTTCAGGTAGAGATGATACTCAAAACTTAATAAATAAATCGATATTATAGAAACGCCAAAAAAATTTGACAATCGAATATTGAAAGTACGGACAAACGAATACTGAAAGTATTCGATTTGCCCGTAATCAGTGTGGAAGCTATTGTCTCGTGAAAGTTATTTTCGTGTACCTTTAATATATATTTATGTATTAAGTTTTATTTGCAACAAACTCGAAAAAACTCATTTCTAAGTACTGAAGATGAATTTAATTGAATTCGAAACGTTGGCAGGAAGCAATAGCTTTTCTTCAACCAAACTAATCCAAGTCCAAACAAACCTTCTGAATATTAATTGTCATTTGTTTAACTGAGTAATTTATATTAATTAATTATTTTAAATCAATTTGTTGATAATTTTCGTAAATACTATATGAAAAATTATCATCATCCATAATAAAGTGGATTATAGAAAAAGTAATCAACAATAATATGTGGGTGTGCAGATTACATTAACCCTGTGACCTTGGCCTTAGAGGTTTGTTTGTATTCGAAATCGTACATTCATATCGCAATGCAGAAAATACTGTTTGCAAACTTACTTCTCCCTAGACTCCGGAGGATCAGTTATTGCCAACACCGGAGTTGACAATTTGGTCACCGGTACCCTTATATCCACCACCTTTCTGCCCCTGAAGATACACGGACAGCACTCTGAGAAGTTACACTGAAACTTTGCTGTGTCTCTGAGTCCCCAAGGGTTCACCACGTTATTATTGCACATTATCACCCGAAAGCTGTTTGGTATAGAATAAAAATTCGTGAAGGCATTGATTAGTAGATGACCGGCGCACTGACCCCTAGGACTGGCTTCTCCGTCGCGGCGCCAAAGCCTAACAGACCATTGTGATGGAATCGAAAGTGGGGATTTCTTGTGTGCGTCGTTATCTACAAGTAACTTGATACGGGGTGGATAACCATTCTTGATGATATTTTGGATGGATTCATTATTTTGCATTATTACATAAAATACTCAAAGGAGCTGGGAGTTGACGAAAAATCATTCAATATGGTAAAAAAAAAACTAAACAGAAACCGGTAATAGAAGGAACTGTAAGATTAATCCGAGGTCCACAAGGGAACGAGAAAAGGCGATGTAATTTCCTTAGAACTATTCTATTCCAAACGACATCACCGCTTGACATTTGCTGGTGATTTGGTTATGATAATTAACACGGTGTGAAGGAAAAAACGAAAAAAATTTGAAGTGGAAACACAATTTAACAGAATGTCAGATAGCAAACAAGAAATAGGTAAAAAATTCATGTAAGAGAATCATGGAGAATTTACATAAATACACAGAAGGGATTTTCAAAACTCGAATCCTAGGGGATCAAAACCACCGAATATTTATCTACGAAACGTTGATTTACCGAAAAAAAAGCAGCAAAATAAATGTTTTAATTTAATTTTTTTACTTGAGAATGCATTTTGCTCATGTATGAATTTTACTCGCCAGCTGGTATAAACTACCTCTAATGTGAAACAGGTTACATCTCATGAAGAATCGGTAACAGGAGAATGAGAATTTTGCATGAGGGATAAATTCCAAGGTTAGGTACGTACTGACGAATGATTTCCCGAGATTTGAAACTACTCCCCAAATAGTATTAATTTATGCAACTGTTGATTAAAAATCCCGTAAAATTATATGATTTTATTTTTTTATTTGAAAATCTAGAGAGAAGAGAAGAGAAATTTATTGACTACGTTTACATGTTATAATACATTCGTAGCAAGTCACTCTGGTAGAAGTAAAAGTGCATGACTATGTTATACAACAAACTGACAACACATGAATAAAAAAAACAAAGGAAAAATATAAAATAAAAAGATTCCTCAGTACAAAGTCATTGTAAACGTACAGAGGTAGATATAAAAATTTGATATACAAAAATTGCCATGACGAACACATTAAAAACCTAGAGATAGGGAGTTTATCACAACTAAAAAAAATATTGTAAAATTGTTTTTAACCGCTTTCTTAGTTGTTTGACCAACCCTCAGAAGTTAATGGAAACTTGTACGAGTTAAGATCACGGGGACCTTACCTTTTATAGTGGGATCCGAAACCACTCTTGGGACCTTGGAAAAAAATTTTTCACCAGCTGCGGGAATCGAACCCGCGCCAGGTGGAAACAGTTGACACAAGACCGACGCTCGTTCCACTGAGCCACAAGCCCCGTAAATGGGTTAAAAAGTCATTTCCCGAGTAAAAACACTTCTTCAGTAGACAAGATTTCACTACCCGTTTGAAATCGTGAAAGTTCATATTTCTTATTTCGAGACGCAATTTATTGTATAGACTTATGTTCAATGAATTTTTCTGTGAAACAGAGAGTCTATATCTTGGCGTTTTCAAGAGGTTTCCTGACCTTGTTAGGTATTGGTGCGTGTCCGATTGTTGAGCAAAATCTGATCTGTTTTTGTGTATTCCAAGCAGAGGGGCGTATATGTAAGCGGTGGGAAGAGGCATGATCTTGAGATCAATAAATAGAACATGGCAGTGGTCTCTTTTTTGTAAAACGAAAATTCTGTTTGAATGGGTGGAAGACAATTCCATATGTCATATGACAGTGGAATGGTCCAAAATAGCTGGATCTGAGAGTATCTGAACCAACAAGGTTTTTCAATCTGCGAATCAAGAACGTGACACTTGACAATTTATTCGACAGTCTATCCACATGGCACAGTCAATTAAGTTTGTCAGCAATGAATATTTCGAGTAACTTGACACTTCCACCCCCTATTACAGATGTGACACTGATTTTTTGCCGAATTGAGCAGAACCATTCATTGGCCATTTTCACGAGTCAATCAATGCCTCTGAGTTATTGTTTCGCTCTATTAGACTGGTGTCTTCAGCAAAAAAGGTGCATTTTTTCGGTTTAATATAAATCATTGATGTACAGAATGAATAGGGATGCACCCAAAACAGAACCTTGGGGAACACCATGAGTTTTCCATTAGAACTGATTTGGTGCCTTCGACCGAAACGCACCGAGATCTCTATGTAAATAAGACTTGAAAAATTCCAAAGGAAGTCCACGAATACCATAACAGAAAAGTTTGTCAAGTAAAATATCATGGGAAACAAATCGAAAGATTGATTTGTTGAAAATATAAACAGGATGTTCATAAAATCAGATGTGGAATCATCTGCGACTGAAAGATAAACTTTAGTCACTATCTTCCATCGTCAAGATAACCTCTTGTGGGGTATTCATGTTGAAAAGGGAAACATTCTCAATTGAATGTTTCCCTTTTCAACAATCGAAAGCTTCCGAAAGGTCACAAAGCGTCAACAAAGAATGCTCACTCTCCTCGAGTCCATCAACTACATTAAAAATTACACTCAAAATTGCTCTCGTAGTTGATTTTTTTTTTCTGAAACTGAATTGCTCAGGACACAGCAAAGAATTTGTTTTCAGGTATGATATTAACCTTTTTTTACTAGAGCTTCTATAATTTTCGCAATAACGGGAATTATGGAAATAGGGTGAATGTTTTCCGCTATTTGGGGATCACCTTTTTCCAACAATGGCAAAACAACTGAAATCTTCAGAACATCTGGAAAAACTCCTAGAGAAAAGCATTCATTAATTACATGATGGGGAAGCAATAATATCAGCTATAGCTTTAATCACAGCGCAGATCATTACACAAAAATCTAGACAGCTTGAATCTTTCAAAGACTCAATTATTTTCATGTCTAAATTTTGCAACCTAGGAGGTAAAACCTAACTATTCCTACTATAAAATATGTTATATCTCAAAGAGTAATAGTAGAATGAAATTTTGCATGAGGGTTACATTCCTGGGGCGAGTAATGAGGAATGATTTTTCAAAACTCGATTATCGAGGGGTTGAAGTCACCATCTGAATATTTGAATAATTTTTTTAATTGATCTTCCCGATACTTGTAGAAAATCCATATCGAAGCAAACAAAGACACTCACTTCACTAAATGATTTTAAGAAAACGGGGATTACAAAACCACGACACGTGTTTCGCTATAATCATAATAATAATAATCTTTATTTATCCTTTAAGATCATACATGATATAGGACAAGTCATAAAATGTATATAGCAGACATATATATAATATATATATATATATATATATATATATATATATATATATATACAGTAAACAAATAACTATATTACTTTGAACATATCGTCCATACAAACAAGCTAACAATCAAATTTAAAAAAAATTATGAATTGGCAACATATTCACTAATGTCATAAAAGCAGGATTCCACTAAATATTTTTTCAAACTTATTTTGAGTTTATTAATTTTTTTTTCGTTTTTGATATCACTGGGGAGATGATTGAAAAATCGTATTCCATTATACTTAGGACTGCTTTCGTAAAGTGAAGTACGGTGCTTTGTACTTCTAAATAAATCACCATGCCTCGTAGCATAGTCATGAGAGTCACAATTTTTTGAGAAGCTCTTGATGTTGAGTTTAACATATGTTACAGTTTTATAAATGTAAATGGATGGTACCGTCAGTAATTTAAACTTTTTAAAATGATTCCTACACGTCATTCGGTAATCTATGTCAAAGATTAGGCGAATTAGTCTTTTTTGACCCTATATGTTTGATATTTTTCAGATTCTACGGCTCAAATTACATACGACAATTTTTAATTTACAATTGAAAAAAAAATTTTTTTTTTTTTTCTGAAATGGTACCTACCGAAGGCCATCTTGCCATTCGATCTAGAATTTAATTACCAATTGAACGATATACATTATGTACCACTTTTTTTTGTTAAAAACGTAGAGAGCCCTCTAATAAAGTGAAATCAATCTGAAAAAATTGGTAGGTAGAGCTCATCCAGTATTGAAACGACCTGTTGGTAGGTAGAGAGGGGGAAAATACGAGTGGACACGATTTGCTGTGCTACGGCGAATCTTCACCAGTGTCTTGGCATGCAGCGTTTGAAAGGTTAGGTTTGTTTGATTAATAAATAGGTTGTGCAGTTATTTATTCAACTTTGCAATAGTTTACTCGTTACCTTGCCAAAATGCCCAGTGGTAAGTACTATTCAGTGGCGGAAAAAGAAATAGGAGTGTTAGGAAAGTTATAGGAGTGTAAGTTCTCTACGTCTCGTGAATCGCCTATACCAAATAATTTGGTACGCCTATGGAATTTCTATTAATAGCCACAGTTAGACAATGGCTCAGGTATCTTCGAGAAAAATTGGTTGTTAGGTGGGGGAAGGCGAAAGAGGTCGTTTCAATACTGGACGAACTCTAACATGACATCTAGTCATTCTTTCAAAATTTATTTCAGAATGGTAACAATGAATTACCGAAAGTTATCGACTTGACAATAGGTAATGATCATAAACCCATTATAGAAAAGATAACTTTAATATAATCAAACTGTTTGAATAAATCTAGCGGCTGAAACAGTGAAACATTCAACGTACAAATTATTAACTTTCAAAGTTACAATTTGCGAAAATTCAGATCAACACCTCTCATGGAAAGGAGGAAATTTTAATATGGGCTTACGCTGGAAGATGCACGGAATCTGGACAGTTCGCTCATGGCGCACCCTTGTCCACTTCGAGAATAAAAATTATTGAAACAAAATTTCAAGACAAGCTTTTATACAAATGCACTATTAAGGAAAACATTATTTATTCAATTGTTTGACCTAGGTTATTTTGTGAGCAGCAGATTCAAAATCTTGCCGTGCAAGAATACCGATTTTATATTTTTTGAATTATCTTTTCCTCTTCAGTGCATTTGTATAAAAGCTTAGTTTTTTTATCATTTTCATTCAATTTTATTTAGTATTATATGAAATCCATCATCTTATTTAATTCTGACAAAAATTGATAATCTCCGACCCAAACAAACCCACATACCAATTTTTAATGGCATCGGGCCATATTGACGGAAATATATTGCCAACTTAAATTCATGAATTTTGACAAAAACATCATGATTTCCGACCCCAAGAACCCCCACACAACAATTTTGAATGGAATCGGGATATAATCACAAAACTCGTCGCCATCTTGGAGCCGCCTTTTGAATTCATGGATTTTGACAAAAAAAAGGATTAATTTATGACTTCGAAAGCCCCCACATACCAAATTTTATTGGAATCGGGCTATACCACAAAACTCTTGAATTTTTAAATTCGTGATCTCTGTTTCCGAAAACCCCCACATACCAATTCTGAATGAAATCGAACTATAATCACAAACCTCGTTCGCCATAATGGAGCCACCAGAATTATGAACACCCGCCAAATTTCACGTTAATCGGATAACTAGAGGTGGGTCAGAATTCACTAGCTAGATTTGAACTTTAAACATACAAACATAGAAATGTGATAAATATAAAGTTGAAGCACACATACTCTCTGAATATAGCTGAACACGAATCCGGAAGGGGGTTTCATACCGTTCCCGAGTTATAACACTTTTTTTTTCAACCTAATTTTCAAGCACCGTTTTCTCGCACAAAAATCACTTAAAATGCCTCCTTTTTTTACCAGCATAAACAATAAACCCTAAATCATTTATTTTTGGTACAACTTCGCACAAAATATTGCATTTTAATGTCAAAAACCTCCTTCTTAAACAGTTCCAAATAAACAACAAATCTGTCAAATAACTTCCCTTTTTTCATGTTGGTAATAAATGAATCATGGTGAATCATAGTGCCCAAAAACAATTGCAAACATAAAAAGGGGAAATTTAATTCCAAAATCAACTGAGTCAAGAATCACAGTTTATAAGACAATTGTTCAGCCACACTTCGACTACTGTTTCCTCTATGCTATATCTCTTCAATCTGAATTAATTGTCTCAACTCCAAAAACTTCAGAATCGTGGTATGAGGATCATTTCGAAGTGCGGTAGGGATACTCCTATTAATATTATGCTTAATGAAAAAGGAATTTGTGGCATAATGGACAGATTATTGAATTAAAGAAAAAAGCATCCTCAAGTGGGACTCGAACCCACAACCTTATGTTTTCTAGACATATACTCTAACCACTGAGCTATCGAGGCCATAGGAATCGACACACACTCGCGAATACTTTACTTCCATAATTTGATGTGCATGTTGGAATGAATCGAACGTACTTATCAATGGCCGTCGAGATCCGATACCTATTCACTCCAACATCATCGTCGCTTGACGATTTCAGTAGAAGACCCAGGAAGATGATCCCCAACTACTGATAAGATTTAGCCAAATATATAATGTGAAGGAGGGAAATTATTGTCCGAGAGAAATCATGAAAAAGGAATTTGTGGCATAATGGACAGATTATTAAATTAAAGAAAAAAAGCATCCTCAAGTGGGATTGGAACCCACAACCTTATGTGGGTTCGAGTCCCACTTGAGGATTTTTTTCTTTAACTTAATAATCTGTCTATTATGCCACAAATTCCTTTTTCATGATTTCTCTCGGACAATAATTCCCCACCTTTACATTATGCTAATGTTTTAAATTGGCAATCTATTTCCCAAAACTGTTTTATTTCACCATGATATTCTATACAAATACTGATCAATTAGGGCCATGTTATTTCAAACAGTACATTGTCTCCAATCATGACCTTCACCACCACTTCACTCGAAATAATAATAATTTATATATCAATAGAACAAATCACAAAAACACCATGAACTCTTTGATTTTCAAAGGTTTCGATCAGTTCAATAAATTACCAAATCTATTAAAGTAGCCCATCTCTGAACATTTTCAAAAATCAACTAAAGAAATTTGTTCCAAATGTACAAATATGATATTTATTATTTAAACCAACTTTTTCATGTATTTTATATGTTTGTTTTATATTTTAGTGTATATTTTTTCAATATGTACCATATATCTCTTACTTTAACTTTTTTCAAGCTGATTTGTATATTAGGATATCCTATTTCAATAAAGATCAATCTATCTATATTTGAATTCGAAAAGTTGGCGGTGATTCTTTCATTACCAACATGAAAAAAAAGTGAAAATTACTAAATTTCACCTGTCAGATGTGTGAAGTTTGTTTATTTGGAACTTTGTAAGAAGGACGATTTTTTCAACATACATGCTGATATTCCGCATGTTGTTGTTAATCACTCTGGATAAATATATATATATATATATATTTTCTTCAAATTCTCGGAATAAAGGTCATATTAAAAAAAGGTCATATTAAAAAAGACCCCAATAGCATTAACAATAGAAATGATATCAAAAACTTAAGCCAGATTTATAACAACCTCTTTTAACTTTGTTTAAAGTAATCATAATGAGAACTGATCTTCACATGCTGCCAAAAAAATACAGTCCGGCCCATATATTAGAACTCAATATAAACATTCCCATGTACCTACTTATGAAGAGGGTAAAAATGCATGAAAAATAAACAAACCATTCCCGATCACTTCGACGCAGGTCACACTCCCACAATAACCTTCGTACGATGCGAACGCAAAACTCAAATAAAATAATTTGTAAGTGAATACTCATAAATGTTACAAATATTTATATTGAGTTAAATAACATGTTATATTTCGAACTATATGTTTTTCAAGAATTATTTTAGTGCATACATTTCAATATTGTGTTAAGTTAAATGTCTCAAACTCCATATTTTTATTTTAGTGTTTTAACCTGATGATGACAAATACCATGTCGAAACGTCGTTAAGAAAAATTATATGAATTGACTGAATCAGACCTTTATTCCGAGAATTTGAAGAAAATATATATGTGGTCAAGAAACTAAAGAAAAAAAAAATATATATATATATATATATATATATATATATTCCCTGATAGAAAAATCGATTTGAAATTCGTATCAATCAAATGCAAAAACTGCAGTCGATCTAGAATAGTTCATGTCGGATAAGATAATATAATGAATATTAACTGTCTGGGTGGTTGTGCGGGTGCAGAAATCGTTCCACATACTCACCTGCGGGCAATAACGGGACCGCAACTGGTGTTATTATTCGTGCAACTGGTGTTTGTGCGAAGTCGAAGTTTGGTTTCCGATGAAATTGGTATTGGTATACCGGATCTCATTTCCCTCTGCCAAATGTTGGCTTTCATTGATGAGGCTGAAATGAAAACAAAATAATCAATTATTTAATTGAATTTTATCAATTGCTTTCAGTTATACAATTTATTCCACCCTCAGCAGGTTTGAATATTTCTAGGAGTGGGAATGGAGATATATTCCAGAGCTAGAATTATAAGGGTCTATTTCAATACCCAAAATTATTAGAGTAAACAGTGAATTTTTTCCCTAGAAAGATGTCCAATATTTACCAAGGCATTTCTTGAATTCATCATCTTAATAAGACTAGCTCGATATACCAGGTATGAGTTCACCCCATCAGACTATTGTAGAGTTAGTACAGTAATATGAAGGTAATAAGGAGATGAAAAATTCATTCCTATTATTACCAGATCTATAGTTTGGGAAAATAGAATATCCCCAGTTGAAATTAATCAAAGGTATCAAGAATCTTGTAACCAAAAATATATTCAAAATAATCTTCCTTATAAATGAACATTGTAACCATCAAATTTGACAGAAGCAAAAAATTATAATTCGATCCTCCGGTGCTTGCCTTGAACAAACTGCGTACTTTTCTATAATAGACCTAATTCAAATTCCATACATTTGAATGGGAAAATCCTTTATACTTCTTAGGATGAAACAAGACGTTCTCATTAATTTTTTGATAGTATTATTCTCAAACAAACATTTTCTATCAACGTAATTTACATCACTGATTATTTTTAGCATCTGATTCTGGATACACTAGTTATGAATTTGAGAGAAAAATATTTGGCTGACTCCATTTGTGTTCACAAAGTGTGTTGTTTCATTACTTTGGGATAGAAACATTTTAATAAAATATCTACGACTGAATTTGAAAAATCATAAAAATATCTTAATGAGAATCAGATTTTTTCTTTCAAGCTAGAGTCCATTTACAATATCTATCACATATAATTCAAAGTCCAGAATATGTATGTTGCTGGTAAAGTATTTATTTCCTCTTAGATATTATAAAATAGTTCCTTTTTTTAAGAAACTTTTCTCATTTCCGGAAAAATTATGTTGTGTTATTTAATTGAGAAAGTTTACCTTTTCAGTATCTGTTTTTTTTTTAGTAAAATGCACCAAAACGCCCACATTGCTACCATTCAATCGTTAGATCTAACTATAATTGAGCGAAAAATTCAATGCTAACTTTTTTATGTTGTCAGAACTTATTCAATCAATAAAGTAGGAATTTTAAGGTTTGTCTCAAATGCCATTGCAAAATATAATAAAACTGGTTTCTACTATGACTTTTGGAATGGTTCATATCTTACAACTTCGTTCATTATTTTTTTTATTTAAAGAGTCACAATAGGTCTATTCTTTTCGACCTCAAAATTTATGGAAAGAGAAGGAAAACAATATATTTTCCACATACAACGTGAAAACTTGGATTTTCTACATTAGCTACTTCATTTTATTATTTTCCCAAAAAAGATCTCCTTTTTATTTCCGAAATGAATAATTTTTAAAATTGAAATGAAGACGAAACAATGTTTTCCTATTCCAGAAATCAATTGCAATCATCAAACAAAAATATCACTCAAATTCTACATGTCTACCTTCGAGCTCCATACATAAAAAACTTTTTAACAAAAAATTAAACCGACGAAATACGGAACTGAAAAGTAAAAAATAAAATAAACCTTCTTAGTCTCGATAACTAGGCTCCTGAACTAATGTAAGTAACTAATTTTGAGTAGGCGCCAAACAAACAAGCAAATGAATTAGGTAAGGTGTAAAATCGAGTCGCACGATGACATTCTGATAATTTTTTTGAAGTAATTTAATGATTTTCTTTGATTGTTCGTTTGACGCCGACTACAAATTTGTTGCTTACATTAGTTTAGGAGCGTAGTTATTGAGACTTAGAAGGTGTATTTTATTTTTTACATTTCAGTTCCGTATTTCGTCGGTTTAATTTTTTGTCAAAAAGTTTTCATTTTTAATTTTTTGTAGCTCAAATCTACTGATTATTACCTACTTGTTTTCTGATTACATCCAAAATACTTACTTACTCACCTTACTTCAAATATTACCAGTTAAATAATATGATTATCTACTTTTACTATTTGTTGTAATATAAATTACTTTTGTTCTTCTGGTTAGTTTATATCATTACTGTGTATATCATTTCATCCTCTTATAGAATATAATGATTGTGACGGATGTAGGAAAACAAAAATAATGACAATAGCGATCTGTCCTTGTCAACTACATATGTGTGCCAATGTTCACAACTGAAAAATCAATTATCCCCTATTTTTCTACCCGTTAGGATGGATAATTCCATGTTTCATCCGAATATAATCAACTATGAGGTATACCCAATCTAATAAAAAAATAATCATCCAAATCTAAAAACCCAGTACAAAGTTATGCCTGATAGAATCGGTTATCGGATCAGAATTCAGAGGGTGAGTGATCAATATCCTTCATTTTGCTACCCTTAGGAGTGGATTTCATTTTTTAAATTCAAATGGGACCAACTTCGAAGTACACCCTATTCACTGAAAGAATAATTATCGGAATCGGACGCCTCTGTAAAAAATTATGCGTGGTCATTCATAAAAAAAAATATATACGCGTCGACTAGAGAACCTCCTCCTTTTTAGTTTCGTCGGTCCTGGACGACATTTCTCTGTTTTTGAAAATAAAGTCAATTTAGCCTCGAAATAAACAATATTTTTTTACACAATGATTTTAAACGTCAATATTAAAAATGTATCCTGATTTTTGTCAAAAAGTAAATAGTGAAAGATGTAAACAGTAAAACATTATTTTCAAATGCCACGAAAAAACTTTTGGAGAATCTGCCAAAATATTCAATCAGACGTGTTGTTGAAGTTTCAATTATCCAGAATGAAATGAGTTAGGAATCTAGCGTCCAATTTATGGTCGACCATCGATCATAGCTTCAAAGTTCAGGTATGATGAATTATCTATGTTCTATTGGTCCAATTTATCTCAGGAAAAATATTTCTCCCTGCAAACATGAAAATACTAACTGAGGCGAGGGTACCTCCAGAAAAAGTAATTGCGGCTTGTGGTGGAGATTTCCCCATATCTCTCTGAAGAAATCAAATTACTCCAACCATGAGATTTGGATAGGTATGCAAAAACACGTATGAAACTCACTCTTCCTTGGTAATGGCAAAGAGGTCAATTTCAATAAAAAAAAGAGCTCGATATCATAAACAATTATCTATTCCGCAAATTCAAATCGCTCGAAATTAAATTATTTCCAACAACTTAAAAGACCTTCACACCCCATATTTGAATGTCCACTAGTATGATGAGATTCATTCACATTCTATCTCACTCTCTCCCCTTTACGAACCTGTGGATGAAGCGGACGACCCACTGGAAAGCGACAACGAATACGCATCATGACACGGCTTTCCGCTGTAGTGAAGCTGTTCGGATGAAAAACTCTTTCGGAATCCCTCGTTGTATTTGGTTTGTTGGGGGGCGGTAGCATCAGCTTCCCGCGGAGATGAGGCAGATACCACAACATCGCGTACTTGTTTGTGATACGGTTTAGCGGGAGAAAATGATCTGCCTCGATCGTGGCGGCGGTGACCTCTGCCGCCCACTGTTTCCGCCTCCGGTTGGAGAATGTAGACTGGTCTAATGAGGGCTGGATTCCCTGAGAAATAATAAGTTGCCTTCATGAAGTATATTATCCACGAATGGTCTGATTGACACATGGTATCCCAAATATTGTCTTCAAAACACTGTTTAAAACACAATAGAAAAAAGATTAAACTCTGTTTAAAAACATATTCTCTTGAATTTTATTAATCAGTTTTTCAATTATTATTTGGAAACCACTCATTGTGTGTGTGATGGAGGGCTGGCTTCTAGATATGATTAATTAATTGATTTTGTCATCGAATTTGTCAAGTCTCCCAAAGTAATATAAATCTTGAAAGTTCATTTACAGAATACAAATCTTGCTTGATATTACTGTTAATATTTTTCCATTCTTTTCAACAGTCCAGCTATGATATTGAAGATAAAAGGTTTCTGTGAAATGCTATCAGCTCCTAAGTTATTTTACGTCGACCCTTCCCAATGCAATGCTTCTATTATTTTCGTGAATCTGAAACTATTATTTATTCAGAAGAATATATGATATTTTCCTGGCTTTGAATGAGTGGTTATATTGAATTGAGAAATCTACAATAAAACCAAAATTATTAGTTAATTATGTAGTTTTTAAAGTCCTTCAGTTTTATTTGGGTTTTTGGATAGCATGAATAGAAACGGTAATGAGTGGTCTGAGATTACTAAATTTCCGACGTTTCGACGTTTATTGATACTGAAATACCAAATCCGCCATATGAAAATAATGTGGATTTTCAAAAACTCGTCTTCCACCGATCAACAATTTCGTCTGAATAATTGAAAAGGTGGTGTTAAATATTTTCTATGACACTTTTCGTATCTTCGCTATATTTCAACTGTGATGAGTATTTCGTGTTGCCTGTCTGTTTACCCTATGTATCCGCTACATTTTAGTAACAGCCATGTGTAATACGAGGGAATTACAAATCATGTATTTTTCAGCCTTGATTGAGAACTTATTAACAAAAAATTAAACCAACAAAAAAAGAAACTAAAAAAAAAATGAAACTTTTTGTCCTAATAATAAGGCTCTTAAACTGACGTAAGTAAATAATTTTGCGTTCTCGATGTCAATATCAGCTAACCGAACGGACACACACGTGAGGACACACGTCGTTTCGAGTGGTCGTGCGGAGATCGAATTTTTGGAATGTAATTTTTTATCACAGAAGATTTCACGTTGCATTTTTATGTTATTTTGTTTTGATCATTTCTTCAAAGTAATTTAATGATCTTCGTTGATTGCTAGTTTAGAAGCTTAATTATGAAGACTGAAGAGGTACATATTATTTTCTGCTTTTCATTTTTTTTTCGTGGTTTGATTTTTTCCTGAAGAGTTTTATTTTTAATTTTTTGTGGCTAAAATCTACTAATTGCTACCTACTTAATTCGGATAACTTTCAAAATACTTACTCAATCACCAAACTTCAATTATATATATAACTAGCTGGTACCAGCGACTTCTTCAGCCTTTGAACTTTGTATTTTTTTTGTGACGACTATTACTAATTCACTCACCCCTTCAAGGACGGAATTTCTAAAAATACTGAAACATGTATTCCTTATTTGTAACAAAGACTTCAAATAAATGTTTATGCCCCTTACTCAGAAACTAATGGAACCATCAGAAAATTTTCACCCCCCCTAGAGGTTGCATTTATAGAAATACTGAAATATGTATTTCATTATCGCTCACAATGACCTCAAATACCAATTATTATGACCCTATCTTGAAAACTAACGGAATCCCCATACAAACTATCACCCTCCATTTCACCCCTTTAGGGGTTGAATTTATAGAAACACTGGAATACATATTTCTTTTATTTGTAACATAGACTTCTATTATCAATTTTTATGACACACTTGAAAACTAACGGAATTCCTATAAAAACTTCCAATCCCAATTTAACCCCCATTTCACCCCTTTTGAGGTTGAATTTCCAAAACTACCGAAACACATTTTTTATTTATAACAAAGACTCACAATCACCAATTTTCATGATCCTAACTTTGAAACTAACTATACAGACTTTCAACCCCCATTTTACCCTGGAACACATTTATCTTTATATGTGAAGAAGAGCCCAAATACTAATTTCCAAGACTCTTATTTAAAAACCAACTGTACTTTCATTTACACCACCCTTCTCACCCACTTTTTCACCCCGTTAGGGATGGAATATCAAAAAATATGCTGTAAAAATTTTAGCTCTTAGGTCCAGCGGTTTGATCTGGACATGTAATGATATGTCAGTTAGTCAGGAAATGTAATTATATATGTACACGAGGTACCGTTGAGGAGATCCTTCGACTGTCTTGCGTCTTCAATATCAGAATAATTCCGGAACTCCATTATGTTGTAGTGTCATATGTGTGCCAAGTTTCAACAGAATAAGTTGCAAAATCAATAAATCTTCCCCTATGTTTCAACCCTTAGGAGTGTATTTTTTTTTAATTCAAATGGGACTAACTTCCAAGCTCACTCTATACAATAAAAAAAAACATCTGAATCGTATAACCTAGTACAAAGGTATGCGTGGTAGAATCGGTTGAGAAGTAAAAATTCAATGGGTGAACCAACAATCATCCCCCATTTTCCTACCCTAAGGAGTGTAATTTCTATTCAAATTCAAATCGGACCAACTTAGAAGTATACCCTATCCATTAAAAACAGAATCATCAAGTTATTCGAGGTCATACATGAAAAAAATATATACGTATCAATTAGAGAACCTCATTTTTTTTCGTCGCTTAACAAGAGGTCAATAAGGCAATCGGCAATTAAGTAATATCTGACCACTCATTACTGTGTTCTATTCCCGCTATCCCAAAACCCAAATTATTAGTTAATACGGCCCTAGCATTTTGTGATAGGTTTCAAATGGTGTTTTGGTGATTTGAAACTTTGGTTCAAAATACAAAGAAACATATACTTGTTCTAAGCAATTTAAACAATCAATTCATTTTGTGAATTTCTAAAATATACAGTGTCTTTCTAGTCCAGAGTAATTTCTTAGCAGTTACCGACAAAAAGTACGGCATTTTTTGTTTCGAAACCCCAATACATTGCTGGTTTTTTTCGTCCAAAACTTTATTTAAAACATTCTCTTACATTTTTCTTTTTCGGCAGAGACGTAGTTGTAGTTGCGAGAGGATGAAGAGTATCAATTGACGATTCCAAGGGTCCGACAGAAATGAAAAGGAGGGTATCATTAGGACTTGAATTTTGGAAAATCCTTCCTTCTCTCGCAAAATTCAATTTTACTTTTACCAAATGATACTCTTCGAGATATAGCCTTTTGTGTAATAGAGGTAGTTTTTACCGACTTGGAGCAAAACTTGTACATGAAAATCATTTCCCCTAAGCCAAAAAAATTAACATGAAAAGAAAGGATGTTCAAGCAAAAATATAAAATAAAAAAGCCGATGGCACGGCCAGTTTATTTATTGCCATCAATCATGTGTCAGAATAAATAAAAAAAAACTTTTGAAACAAAAACAGCATCTCTATTTTTGTATAAACCTAAAACTTGTCAATCAGAAGTTGGTGAAGGATTCAAATTTCCCCGAATATTCCTAAATATTCCTAATATTTCTGTTATCCCACCCAAAGAAAAAAAAGAAGTATAACCAGTACACAAGGATACAGAGAGTACTTACTTGCGTATCAATCCTAATATCACTAAGAAAAATAATCTATGATATATATGTATATATATATATATTTATATATTATATATATATATATACATTTTCTTCAATTTCTCGGAATAAAGGTTTGGGACATATTTAACTTTACACAATATTGAAATGTATCCACTAAAATAATTCTTTAAAAACATATGGTTTGAAATATAACACGTTATTTAACTCAATATAAAAATATCTGTAACATCTATAAGTATTCACTTACAAATTATTTTATTTGAATTCTGCGTTCGCATCGTACGAACGTTATTGTAGGTGTGATGTGTGACTGCGTCGAAGTTCTCGGGAATTTTTACCCTCTTCATAAGTACATGGGATTGTTTATAATGAGTTCTAGTGGGTATATGAGCCGGACTGTATTTTTTTTTGGCAGCATGTAAAGATCAGTTTTCATTATTATATCTGGCTTAAGTTTTTGATATCATTTCTATTGTTAATGCTATTGGGGTCTTTTTTAATATGTATCATTTCAAGGCATGTTCTTACTCTTGGATTCCCTTCTTTGGTCAAAATTTCAACGTTGTTAGTGTCAAACTTATGTTGATTTTCTTTTTCGTGTTTGGATGAGGCTGTAATATTGGTTTTTGAGTATTTGTGGGCTTGTACTCGTTTCTGCAAATATTGTTTTGTTTGAACTATATAGGTACTTTGACAGTCTTTACACGGTATTCTATATAATGTATGAGTTTGTTTGTTTTTGGTATGAATATATATATATATATATATATATATATATATTGAAATTTCCTGACTGACTGAATTACGATCAACGTCCAGACCAAACCGCCGGACCTAAAAAGCTGAAATGCTGACAGCGTATTCATATGATGACATAGATAACCACTAAGAGAAGTTTTTTATATTTCAACCTAAAGGGGCAAGAAGGGGCGACAGTTCTATGGAAGTACCGTTGTTTTAAGTTAGAGTCATAGAAATTGGTATTTGTGCTTTTTTTTCAAACAAGAAACACATATTCCAGGGCTTTTGAAAATTCAACCCTGAAGGGGTTAAAATGGGGGTTGAGAGTATGTTGGTGTTATGAAAATTTGTATTTGAAGTCTTTCTTACGAACAAGTTTCAGTACTTTTGGAAATTCAACCCCTAAAGGGTGAAATGGGGGGTTAAATGGGGATTGGAAATTTGGGGTTCTATTAGTTTTCACGTAGGGGTCAGAAAAATTGGGACTTGAGGTCTTTTTTACAAATAAAGGAGCATATTTCAGTGTTTCTAGAAATTCAACCCCAAAAGTTGAAATGGGTGGTGAAAGTTTGTTTGGGGTTCCTTAGTTTTTATTTAGATCATGAAAATTGGTGTTTACTCTCTGTTACAAATAAATTAATCGTGTTTAACCTTTGAAAATTACGTCCCTATAAGGGGTAAAAAGGAGTTCGTGAAATTGTAATAGTCGTCATAAAAGATAACTTTCCATATCAAATCAATTATGCCACCCAAACAAAAAATGTGATAACGGAACAAGGGGTAACTGGTTAACGTGATAACGGGAAGCGGGCAAAGCCACAGGCATAAGCTAGATGGAACAACAAAAAATATTAATCCTCTTGAATAGTAATTTACAGCGATTTTTATTTGTTTACACATCTTAGAGAAAAACTTTTCCGAATAAAAGTTGTTGAGCTTATGAAGCTCTATCAAAAGACCTATATTTTACTAATATTGTTATGAAAATGAAACATTGGTACATTTTCAATCTTCTAATAGCCGCCATTTTGAAACTAGTGAACTGATTGGCCTATCTTCGAACTTATGGGAGGCATTGATGAATATCATATTTTTGTAGAATTTGGTACCTGAGATGGCATGTCTTTCCTTGTTTCACGAACATACAGTTTCATAGATAAAAATGATTCAAATTTCGGAGGTAGTTTTAATTCCTTGGGATTGGAAAATTTTCCCCTGGAGTGTAACCCTTCTGCAAAATATTTCGTTAGCACCTATACTTTTTTGAGATAAAACCTGTTTGAAGATTCGGATAGTTTTTACCGGTTTTCTCAAGTAAAAAATAAAAATTCCATAAGTGTAATCTAACATCTTGCACAACCGTTAACAGTTTATAGTACACCAAAATATAAATAGATTTTTCCTTCGAACTTTTTACGATAAGTACCTACTCAATAAGCCAGAAAAAAATGCACCAAAAACTTGCTGTTTTGCGGTTGCCAAAATTTAAACGAATTTGAAAACAACAATTATTGTTTTTGAATTTTTTCGAATATTCAACCACTAGTAATTTGTTATAAAATGGCAATATAAACGCATTCACGGGAGAGCATACTTCGATTTTACAATCAAAATTGGGATTAAACAGCACAAGCAAAATCTTAGAAAGATCTCAGATCATAGGAGATGGAATCTGAAAACATTTTTCTAATTCATTACCAAAATAAAAAATTTAAGAAATTTAAAGGAAAACAATTCTAGATGATGCCTTGTATCCAGTGAGCGTATCTCCACTTACCTCTATTATTGTTGTGATTTTTATTGAGATTACTCCTGGGGAAGACCGAAGAATCAACAGCCCAAATCTGCTGATTTTCACTAGCACCATCATCCTGCAATTACATATATCGATAAAATAAAACGGAAACACGCTGCACTGAGAAACACGTACCAACACAAAATTATTCAAAGAAATCGGACGTAACGCAAACAACCTACACAACAACATTTTACTGTCTAACGCAACGAAATGCATGCAATTTCATGCAAATAACGGTAGGGAAAGAAAAGAAAGTATGGACATTTTATTCCTGTGAGCTTGATCAATATATATACGACACGGCTTACACGTCAAGTTTCGAAGTCTATTCGCCCTTAGCGTGACATTGCGTGATAACGGTCGCTGACGTCATGCGTCTGCCATTTCAAAATGAATTCATTATCATGCTGCAGAATTACCTTCACGTGATGGCTACAAGGTGAAATGACCATGCTGAACATTTTTGTAAATATTCAAAAGCTGCGGGAAAACGGTATGGAATTTCACACATACATTCTCACTCTATTTTTACATTTTCCCCGGTTGACAACGTTGGTGTTTTTATCTTGAGAGTTATTCAGGCTCAACACCTATCACAGTTAATAGTGTTGTGATCACAGTAATTTTGTAGCGTTTCATAATGTCCACAAACGAAATAGATATTGTATATATTAGGGGGGGTCGATGTGGCACTTCAGCCTCTCTGTGCCTCGACTTATAAGGTATTTTGTTCGTTACCCTTCATCTATCCAAGACCCGGGATTCCGATACTCCTTGCGTCGCGTATCAGTTTCCAGGGAGCAGAGGTGTAAAATGGCTTCAAGAAGTACGAATTTACTTATTTCTGACCAAATAATCTACCTTCAACCAATGACTAACTCCAAAGTTATAATTCGAGTTATACAAACCGTAATTGAAACCACCGAATCTCCTTCAAAAACCATAAATTAATAGGCGTAATGTAGTATGGAATTACTTGTTATGAACTCAAATATACCCTCACAGCCTCATGGGTCAATAGAGTTATTTATAAGGTTAAATTTCACCTAAAGTTGACCAGCAAAATGTGTTCAAAAACTTGAACTTTCAGGGAAAACTTTCTAGTAAATATTACCTAATTATTACCTCATGTATGTTGTATGTTCACATAGTCAGGGAAATAAACAAGTCGGTACAGGTCTACTATACAGTGCTTCTCAAAAGTCCGCTCCCCCTCTCTTATTTTTGGAACGATTATACATAAACAAGGGAAATTTGGAAACTGAATATTAAAGGTTGTAAACTTCCCTACTAGTGATGATAGATGACAAAATCGTCAAAGATGACGTCACAAGGCCATTGTGACCAATAATTTTAAATGGAACCCTACGGCAAGCGACACCTCTTTTAAAAGGTATCGAAAAACCTATTCAATGATACTCATTTTGTTTGTGTTTATGGCAGTTTTGGCAACTCGCTTTTGAAAAACGCAAAGCTGTGATGAATTGAATTAGTTAATACTAAAATTCCAAATTCAAGCTCCGCCTCTGGATAGTTGTCAAATAAGCTGACGTTTTTTTTAGTCTCCCTAATTCGACGTTTTTGTAGTTGTCCAAGTTTTTGTACATTTAATAATTTGTGTATTGTTGATCGAACGTTTAACTGTTCTAGCAGCTTTTGGTACTTTTGATATTTTTGTGAATTTTAATAATTTGTTAAACTGTTGTGAGCCGAACGTTTAATGCTTCAAGAAGCGAAATGGTACGTGCTTTATGTGATAAAGTAGCAGCGATCCTAATTCTTGGTGAAACTGGACAAAATATTCATGCAGCAGAACGCATTTTTAATGAGAGGTTTCCCGATCGCCCCGTTTCGAGGACTTATTCCAGGGAGCTTCTTCGTAAGTTTGAAACAACGGGTAGTATTAATGATGCGAAAAGATCTGGCAGACCACAAATTTATGATGATATACTGGCCGAAGTAATAGTTAATCCTACTTCTTCAACAACTCACGTTGCATTTACCTGTGAAGTCAGTCGAAGTACAGTACACACGGTGTTGAAAAAAAACAAATTTCATCCATACAAATTAAAAATGGTTCATCTACTCTCAGACGACGACCCAGACCAAAGACTAGAATTTTGTGAAAATATGGAAATTAAAATCAACCAACAGCCAGACTATGTCAAAACAATTTGTTTTAGTGACGAAAGTACTTTTTATCTTAATGGAAATGTAAATACACAGAATATGAGGTATTGGAGTGACGCAAATCCTCACCTGTTTCGTGAAACACATACCCAATTTCCCCAGAAGGTGAATGTTTGGGCAGGTATCCTGGGAAATCTCATCGTTGGGCCTCTTTTTTTGAATACTAATTTAACTTGTGAGGTTTATCTGGAGCTGTTGCAAAACGCAATAGAACCGTTAATCCTTGAAATTTTGGAAGATAATCCAGTTGAATTCGGCAATTTGGAAATAACATTCCCACAGGATGGTGCTCCTCCACACTATTACGGTGCAGTAAGACGGTATTTGGATGAGGAGTATCGTGGTAGATGGATTGGACGACGAGGTTAAACGGAATGGCCAGCTCGATCACCGGACCTCACACCTTTGGATTTTTTTCTATGGGAGTACCTTAAATCGAAGGTTTACGCCACTGAACCTGACAATATTGACGTTTTAAAACAACGTATTGTTGCAGAATGTGAGGCTGTTTCGAGAAGAGTTTAGAAATAGGATATTTCACTGTCAGGAAGTCAGCACTTCGAGCAATTTCTTCAAGTAGATACTGATTCCTGAATCTGTAATTAATATCATACTGAATGGAATTTAAATTTTAATGTTTACTAATGAGCCATTAAAACTGCCATAAACACAAACAAAATTAGTATCATTGAATAGGTTTTTTCGATACCTTTCAAAAGAGGTGTCGCTTGCCGTACGGTTCCACTTAAAATTATTGGTCACAATGGCCTTGGGACGTCATCTTTGACGATTACGTCATCTATCATCACTAGTAGGGAAGTTTACAACCTTTAATATTCAGTTTCCAAATTTCACTTGTTCATGTATAATCGTTCCAAAAATAAGAGAGGGGGGAGGGGACTTTTGAGAAGCACTGTATACTCTACATTACCTATTTTAGCACCAATTAAGTTGCCTGGACATTTTTTGTCTTAGTTTATAACTACTGTTCCACAATGAGGGCGAGATTACTACAAATATTTGTCTAATTAGAGTAAATGTCTACCAAGAAGTCAATGTTACAACAAATGAAATCCTCAAAGTAACTTGGGCTATTATCAGAGATTGAAGCCCGAATCGATTTGGATGACGATGACATGATACAATTTACTCTCTTCAAATAATTTACTGTTGAGCAAAATTTTAGAAATCTATAAAATGCCAAGTAGAAATTTGAATAGAAATAATAAACCATACAGGTATACCACCAACTACTATCGATTAGTTCCCAGAATGAGACTATAATCCGAACCTACACTACACCAAGTCCAAAGATCAAGCATCATGTTCCCACTTATGTGGTACATAGGAATATTCTACTATGGGCTCCACGTCTTTTTATGATGGCAACTATTATAAAACACTCATCATCCGTTATTATATATACAAATATGAAAGCAAATAAGTGTTAACCATCGACGGAGGCAATACAAAATAGGATTATGTTAGCTTATGCCGGTATTAGTTGTATTGACAGAATGTACAGAATGTACAGAATGAATGTATATATAAGCTGCGTTCAGCAAGCTTCGTCTGTTGCCAGCGGTAAACTACTGCCGTGACGTTTTCAATGATGCGACAAAATGAAATTCAATGAAGTTGGTCCAGCTGAAGCAAATGGGTTGAAAAAACTTATTGAATAAAGTGCAAGAAAACGACAACAAATAGAAAAACAATAAAAAATTGATGTGTTGAAACGATAACTTCGAAAATTTCAACACTAATCATTGCGGCGTCCGGAAACGTCTGATTGAAGCTTTTAAGCAAATCATTCTATCTCGATTTTTTTCAGAGGTAATCATAATTGGAAAAAAAATTGAAATGTATAGTACCGGACACCGCATTCTGCAAAGTTAGCATTCTAAGAGTGTATTTTCAACATCACTGATATTTATGTTCAATCCCAGAATAAACATTTCAATTTCGAATAAACACTTATTACGGGGTTTTGTAGTGTATGCCGTTTTCTTTGAGTATCTAGGTATAGGCTAGGACAGAGATACTTGGTTTACATCAACAACAAGCAGAAAAAAATATTTATTTTTACTCCGTATTAGGAATCAAAATGATAATTTGAGTGATTCTGCTCTGAATATCGAATACAACAATATAAATTCATTCCAATCCAACCAGAACGGAACGTAAGTTATATCGCATGAAAAACCATCCCATAACAAATTTGTGTTTCATCACGTGACCACAACGTGAAAGGGTCTGTAATCCCAAGATAATGAAGATGGACTTCAATGTCAGTCATAAAGGTTACTTTCGACTGTGAATAGAGCCTATGTGTTCTAAAAGTTGAAATTTAGGAAACTTCTACTTAAAGTCCCATGTGGGATAGACGCCATATTTTTTCACTTGAAGCGTTCCGCCATTGCAAAAATGATCCATAATTTTCTGAATCGACCATAGTTCATGCTAGATTGTCAAAAAATTGGTGTACCTATATGATATGTATATACATACTTCATCTATGAAATTAGTTTTTGCAATGTTGATGAAAAAGTCGAGGACGTACACTTAATTTTATTATTTTTTCTTAAACAAATTTGATATTTTGAAAGAGCCTACTTGTTTTACATAAGTAGAATCCTACATTATCACAGGAAAGTTTGTATCGCAAATAAAATCCCAACTAGATGTGAATGCGAAACCATCACTTGCATACATCATCCTCTGCTAAACGTTTCTTGACAGTTCTCATACACCATGTTCAACATCAAAGCTTTCACGAATAATCATGTAGGTTCAGATACACAATATACAATAAACTTTTATCACTTTCTTTAACCTTCGATTGTTTGTTTTATTATAGTGTTTGTAACCTAAAACTTTTTAACAAAAAATTTAACCGACGAAAAAATCAACTGAAAAGCAAAAAATAAAATAAACCTCCTTAGTCTAAATGATAATTGAGATCCCAAACTAAAGTGAGTAACTAATTTTGAGTCGGCGCCAAACAAACAATTATCGAAGATCATTATATTACTTTGAAGAAGTAATCAAAACGCAGCCGTGCATCTCGCTGCCATCATTTTACGCTTTACCTAATCCAATTGCTAGTATGGTTGGCGCCGAAAATTAGTTACTCACATTAGTTTGGGAGCTCAATTATCATTTAGACTAAGGAGGTATATTTTATTTTTTTCATTTCAGTTGATTTTTTCGTTGGTTTAATTTTTTGTTAAAAGTTTTTATTTTAAAATTTTTTGTTGCTGAAATCTACCAATTACTACCTACTTAATTTTGTATTACTTCCAAAATACTTACTCACCTAGCTTACTTCAACTATTAATTGTTAAATAATATGATTTTCTATTTTAACTATTTATTGTTCTATAATATAAATTAATTTTGAAAGTTCTGGTTAGTTGATTTCATCACTTCGTATATAATTCCATCCTTTCATAGAATGTAATGATTCTGACGGATGTAGGAGGATCTGTCAATGTCAACTACATATGTGGCCAAAGTTCACAAGTGAAAAATCAATCATCCCCTATTTTTCTACCCATAGGGGTGGATCATTCCATTCCAAATTGAAATATGATCAACTTTGAGGTATACCCTTTCTAATAAAAGAGAATCATCCAATCGGAAAACTCACTACAAAGTCATACCCAATAGAATTGGTTAACGGACCAAAATTCAGAGGGTGAACGATCAATATCCATTTTGCTACCCGTAGGGATGTATTCTGTTGTTCGAATCGAAATGGGACCAACTTCGAAGTACACCCTATCCAATGCTGAAAAAATCATCGAAATCTGACCGCTCTGTGAAAAGTTATGCGTGGTCATACATGAAAAAAAAATACGCGTCGACAAGAGAACCTCCTCCTTTTTGATTTCGTCGGTCGAAAATAGGTAGAAATGTCTAAATTTTACCATAAGTCGACTTTTCTGAAGGCAATTTTACCTATTTATGCCTTCAACTGATTTGACAAAATTTTGATCCCCAATTTTCGATTTCTGAATTACTTAAATTTTTTCCCCATGTTGGTAAAGTTAAGGTAATTATAATGTAAGAAGTATCTTCGGCGATTAGGGCGCTGATCTATTCGAAGGTCGAAAAGACGTAACATTTTACTTCAAATGTTTGTGGCAAGAATGTTCGTAGCCAGTTGTCATAGGGAGAGTTTGCAGGTCCAAGTCAGTCTAGATTCACAAGTATGTGACTTCAGAGCCTTTTGTGCTGCTTGGATATGAATCCTAGACCACCTGACGTCTCAGAACATTTTTGGGCACAAATTTCTATAGCATAAGTTTCTGCTTGAAAATTGTTGGGGTTTTACCTAGGGATTTTGAGAGTCAAAATTAGGACCCGTTACTCCCACTACAGCCTTCGTTTATCTTGGAACCATCAGTATGCATACTGAGTGTCTAGTTGAGGCCCGTTCGTTCTGAATATATGGTGGTTGTTCATAACCACTTCATAATTCACTTCAAAGTTGTGCCTAGCACGTTAAGTACGGACATGGAGCAAAAAATTATTCCCACAGATGGCAATTCCTTTTTTGATATTTCACCCATCATGAATTGAATACTCACAATAAAGCAAGATTATGTGGTGAATATGTTATTTTTTTGTAAATTTGATAAAAAAAATCGAGACTTTACATTTACGTCTTGCTGTCTTTATCAAAGAGTCCGTTTAAAGATTATCATCATTATCAATTATCTGACGTGACATTTAAATCTTAGTTCTGCAATAGTATTCCTTCATTGATTCAACTAGTTACCGGAGAGTTTAAATATCTGTTCTGTATTATTATTATTTTATTCATTCGAGCATTTGCCGTAAAGTTTAATTTGGTCAGAGGAATACAGGGTGAATATTGGTTTATATTATTTTCAAGTGGTACAATAGAAATTTTGGTGAAATCGAATTATTGTTCAATTTAGGTTAATATTGAAACTTTAGTCAATTGTTGGTTGGATTAAGTGTAAATATATATGATTTATTCGCCAAGTTGAATGATATAAAAGTGGATGATTTCATTTTGATTTGTCCCTAAAATAAATATTGGTGTCCCGCGTAAAGAAATTCTCAATTAAGCTCTTGTAGGTGTTTTTGTCGAGGGAGTTGTTTGAGTTCAGGGAAAACGCCGAATGAAAACAACTGACGTGACATTTTACATCACTGTAATTAGTGAATTTCAGTTTTCCATTGTCTTGAGTTCAGGGAAAACGCCGAATTCAAGCCACTTACGTATAATAAAATTACATAACAACAATTCTTTTTTCCCCACTGTTCGGATTCAGGAACTAACCAAATCTGAACAATGGCCGCGATATATACAATTAATTAAAATGTTTTTTTTGCCCCGGAAAATACGTGCAGAGCAGAAGTTCAAGAATTTTACAAGTTATAGTCATACTCATTAAGAATATTGAATATTGCCATTCGAGAAGGTGATTGGGTAACCAAGCGTTATTGGCTCCATTGGGGGTATGTAAGTTATTCCATATTACGAAAACACTGTGAAGCTTTGTAGTCTGTATCCACGCCCAGTTGTTAACGTTGTTTAAGGTCAGGGAAATCGCCGAGCATAAACAATAGCAAAACAAAGCCAAATATTTGAATCTTGTTAAAAAGAAAAGTCGTAGCCAAAAAGTACTATTTCAAGAAACAGAGAAAAATATCACAGCCGGGTTATTGCAAACATGAAGCTTAGGTAATAGACTAGTGGAACGTATTATTCAATTTTGTTTTGGGGATTGACAAGGGGAAGTCGAGAAGGTAAAACAAATTGCCTACAAACTTGAAAAATCACTTCCTGAGTCAGTCAGTTAACCGTGATCAGGAAGAAATAGTTTTTTCTCCTATTAATATTATTTCATTTGTTCCCTTAATTGCCGTGAATTTACAATTCATTTGATCAGTTATATGCCATGAATTCAAATATCATTTCGACCCCATTATATTATTAAGATTATATATATTACCCCTATTTAAAGGTCGCCATACCGACTTTTAGATTTAAGCAAAAATAATTGTATATGATAATTGTTGTGACAAATCGTATTGAGCACTTGAATATACTAGATGATTTAATACATATTACACATGGTGTTTACATTGAAAAAGAAACCTTTTCCAATGTATGCGAATTATTTAAGTAGCTCAACAGAGACACTTGAATCAAGTTTTAGAGTTTAGTAAAAACAAAACATTTCTGACTGTCTGTCTCTCTGGGAGACATCAAAGCAATCGGCGTTCAGTTCCCAAAAATTGTACTTAAGGCCTACATTATTTTGTGAAGATACACAAAGTGTCAAAATACCAGATCCCTGGACGTTCCGTATCTCCATCTGTTGTTACCCTAGTGCGTGGAGAAAACCACTATAAAATCTGGCGCCCTAGATTTGAATTTAAATAAGGAGAGGAACTTATTTCCTGCAAAATATTCAGGCGTCATAAATAACGTGAATTTCTAGGAGTTTGAGGGTTATTGAAACAGACTCTAGAAAAACACGTCACAAAATAAAACGTAGTATAATAATAACTGGAAATCATTGAAAGTGTCATATAGTCATGACCAATTTCACTCTACTCTGGTCATACGCACCTCATTCGATGATAAATTGACATTTGTGTTCCTTTCCCCTTCATGTCTTGAGTTATGCTTCCAATAATTAACTGAATGCGTTGAAGAAGAAGCCGATGAAGATGGAGACGGTTTGACATGATTATCTGCCAACCATTCCAATTCAGTCAGTTCGCGAGGTGTGGAATATAGAACGGTCCCATCTACTTCAACTGCTGGGAGTTGACGCCTTGAAAGTCTGAAATATGGAAATATTCAATCTGAAATTTATCTCATATTGTGATATAAGGAATGACAACTGACAAGAGCTATCACTGTTCTTCTTGATATTGATGATCAGTTCAGAATTCTGGAATTATCATCAATTAGGTACGATGAAAAATTGTAGGTTTTGAATCTTCCCAAACCTGCTTGATATTTCTTTACAATCAAATGAAATTGTTAACATTTTCAATAGAACCGACATAAATATAGGAAAAGAACAAGCAAAAATGTAAAAAGAATCAAATTAAATTCAAGCAAAATATTATTGAAAACTTTATATTTCTCAATCCAGCCACGACAACAAATGTTTTGAATATAATGAGGGAGCTTGAAAGTCATAAAGCACCGGGAATTGTCAACTTAAAGTTAAACATTTATTGATTTTCATATTTGGGTTTACGAAAATTGTGTATACAATTGAAATGGAACATATACATTTTTAAAAAGTTGAATATTATGTATAACCAGACAGTTATTAACTGATTTAAGATTATACATGGTTTTAGAATAATTTGTAATAGAATTAAATTTATTGGAAAATAATAACATATTAACGTAATAACAAATATTCAGAAATTAATAGAATTAAATAATGAAAAAATTAATGATACATTTGGAAATAATAACATAGGATAATAATAAAAAGAAGAAATGGAGGTTGTAAATGAATGAAACTCAGTTATTTCTTTGCGATAGAATGTAGTTTTCATTTTAATTTTGAATTGAAATATATTGTTAAATTTTTCTTTAGATCATCGGATAGATTTTTGAATTTTGAGATTGCCTCATATAGTTAAATTTTTTCTGATTATTGTATGTATAATTAATAGCTTCAAGATGGAACCAGTCATATTGTCTAGTGTGGTGAGTATGAAGTTTCGGAGTTTCTTGTTAATATGAAATTAGATTTCAGCCTTTTATTAATAATATCATAATCAATTTTCAGAGTGTTGATTGTATAGTGTACCTCTAAAGAAAATGTATTCGTTTTATCGAACAGTTGATAACTATTAAAATACATTTATTACCAACTTAAAGAATGAAACATTAAAACTGGTAGCTGAGTACATCGCAGCATACATATTCAACCAGGCAGTGAAAACGGGTCATTTTCCATCACGTTTGGAGCTACTAATAGTAACTCCATAACGGTTAATTATAGACCAGTATCTTTGATAACAAAATTCGGTAAGATATAAGAAAAGTTAATAAAAGTTATGTTGAACTTATTTCTCAATAAGAAAAAATTAAACCGACGAAAAACGTAACTGGAAAGCAGAAACTTGAATAAACCTCCTTAGTCTTAATAACTGAGCTCCTGAACTAATGTAAGTAACTAATTTTGAGTCGACGCCAAACAAACAATCAACGAAGATCATTGAATTACTTCAAAAAAATTATGGAAATGTCACCGCTGATCTCGATGCCATCATTTTAAGCTTTATCCAACTCATTTGCTTGTTTGTTTGGCGCCGACTCAAAATTAGTTACTTACATTAGTTTAGGAGCTCAGTTATTAAGTCTAGGAAGGTTTATTTTATTTTCTGCTTTTCAGTTTCGTTTGTCGTCGGTTTAATTTTTTGTTGCTGAAATCTACTAAATACTACCCATTCAATTTTTGATTACTTCCCCACCTTACTTCAACTATCAACAGTTTAATAATATGATTATCTACTTTGATTATTTATTTTTAAGTAATATAAATAATTTTTGATAGTTCTGGTTAGTTCATTTCATCACTTCGTATATAATTCCATCCTACTTAGAATGTAATCATTATGATGGATATAGGAGATCAAAAATAATGACAATAGCAATCTGTCAATGTCAACGACATATGTGTGCCAATGTTCAGTAGTGAAAAATCAATCATCCCCTATTTTTCTACCCATAGGAATGAATTATTTCGTCCCAAATCAAATGTGATCACTATGAGGTATACAGTATCTAATAAAAAAAGAGTCATCCAATCGGACAACCCAGTACAAAGTTATGCCTGATAGAATCGGTTAACGAACCAAAATTCAGAGGATGAACATCAATATCCTCCATTTTGCTACCCTTAGAAAAGAATTTTTTCTCAAATTCAAATGGGACCAACTTCGAATACACCCTATCCAATGAGAAAAAAATAATCGGAATCGAACTACTCTGTAAGAAGTTATGGGTGGTCATACATAAAAAAAAAATTCAGTGGATAGGGTGTACTTCGAATTTGGTCCCATTTGAATTTAAAAGATGAAATCCACCCCTAAGGGTGCGAAATGAAGGATATTGATCACTCACCCTCTGAATTCTGGTCCGTTAACCGATTCTATCAGGCATAACTTGGTACTGGGTTCTTCGATTTGGATGATTCTTTTTTAAACCACTTAGCTGCGGGCGTTTTTTTCCATAGTATCTGTGTATAGTGGGTGTTTTTGAAGGTCGCGGAAACGTATGCTTCCCGCTGCGACCCCCGCTATGAGCTATTTCCATTAGGTATCCTTTCAGAAAATTGAGGATATTTACACAAGATTACTATAGAAAACTTTATTTTCGGAAAATATACAATGATTTATTATATTAACTGAATATATTTTTAGAGTATGATATTTCTCAAAAAAGGGGAGTACACAAAGGGGTACATTACACTCTGCACGATGTACAGTCATACCAAAATATTAAAAGCATCGACAACGTACGCCTCCCTTAGCCAGTGCATCTTAAGAGGCTTTGAAATTTTCCGTTTCCCGCACACTACCGACAAGCGAAAATATTCGTTTTCCCGCAGCTAAGGGGTTAATAGATAGGGTATACCTTATATTTGGATTTCGAAAGGAATTAGCCACCCTTACGGGTAGAAAAATAGGGAATAATTGATTTTTCACATTGGCATACACATACGTAGTTGACAACGACAGATCGCTACTGACATTATTCTTGTTTCACATCCGTCAAAATCAGTATATTTTATGAGAGGATGGAATGATATACAAAGTAATGAAATAAACTAACCAGAACAACGAAAATAATTTATATTACAACAAATAGTAAAGTAGATAATCATATTATTTAACTGATAATAGTTGAAGTAAGGTGGGTGAGTATTTTGGAAGTAATCAAAAAACAAGTAGGTAGTAATTGGTAGATTTTTGCCAGAAGAAATTGAAAAATAGAAACTTTTTAACAAAAAATTAAACCGATGAAATACGGAACTGAATGGTAAAAAATAAAAACTTTTTAACAAAAAATTAAACCGAAACAAAAAAATCAACTGAAAAGCAAAAAATAAAATAAACCTTAGTCTAAATGATAATTGAGCTCCTAAACTAATTGCTGATTCAACAGGACATTTTCACAAGGCTAAGGCCATTCTAGATTGCGGTTCACAATCCCATTTTCCGTCCCAGTCGTTCTGCAAACGTCTCAACCTCAAACTGAATGACAGTAATATTTTCATTGCAGGTATTAATAACCTCTCTTCCACATTGAATGAGAAAGGGGAGATTATTATCAAATCGTCCTACAACAATTTTGAAACCTCACTTTCTTGTTTTGTACTTCCGACTATTACGGATCAATTGCCTTCTTCGAAAATCGACATAAGTTCATGGAATATTCCATCAGATCTATCTACTCGGATCCGCATTTCAATGAACCGGGAAAAATTGATTTGTTGATTGGCGCTGGATTATTTTGGAATATCTCACTTCAAGGAAAGGTCAGTTTAGGTCAACATCTTCCTTCTCTACAAAATACATATTTTTAACCGACGAAACCAAAAAGGAGGAGGTTCTCTATTCGACCCGTATATTTTCTTTCCATCATAGTTTTTTATGTATGATCACGCATAACTTTTTACTGAGGTATCCGATTCCGATAATTCTTCTTTCACTGAATAGGGTGTACTTCAAATTTGGTCCCATTTGAATTTAAAATGAGCAATCCATCCCTAAGGGTAGCGAAATGAAGGACATTGATCACTCACCCTCTGAATTCTGGTCCGTTAACCGATTCTATCAGGCATAACTTTGTACTGGGTTCTTCGATTTGGATGATTCTTTTTTCAATAGATAGGGTATACCATATATTTGGATTTCGAAAGGAATTAGCCACCCTTACGGGTGGAAAAATAGGGGATAATTGATTTTTCACTAGTGAACATTGGCATACACATACGTAGTTGACAATGACAGATTGCTACTGACATTATTCTTGTTCCACGTCCGTCAAAATCAGTATATTTTATGAGAGGATGGAATGATATACAAAGTTATGAAATAAACCAACCAGAACAACGGAAATAATTTATATTACAACAAATAGTAAAAGTAGATAATCATATTATTTAACTGGTAATAGTTGAAGTAAGGTAGGTAAGTAAGTAAGTATTCTGGAAGTAATCAAAAAACAAGTAGGTAGTAATTGGTAGATTTTAGCCACAAAAAATTGAAAAATAAAAAAAATTTAACAAAAAATTAAATCGACGAATGACGGAACTGAAAAGTAAAAAATAAAAACTTTTTAACAAAAAATTAAACCGACGGAAAAGTCAACTGAAAACAAAAAATTAAATAAACCTTCTTAGTCTAAATGATAATTGAGCTCCCAAACTAATGTGAGTAACTGATTTTGGGTCGGCGCCACACAAACTAGCAATTAAATTAGGTGAAGCGTAAAATGAGCGAGATGCACGGCTGCGTTTTGATGACTTCTTTCATAATCATTCGATAATTGTTTGTTTGGCGCCGACTCAAAATCAGTTACTTACATTAGTTTAGGAGCTCAATTATCATTTAGACTAAGAAGGTTTATTTTATTTTTTGTTTTTCAGTTGATTTTTTCGTCGGTTTGATTTTTTGTTAAAAAGTTTTTATTGATTTCGTCGGTTATAAAAAATATAACATTTTATCAGAATCGCAACGTGGGTTTCAGAAAGGAAAATCTTCCCAGGATGCAATATTACAATTGACAAACCTAATCTATGAGAACCTTGATAAAAGCAAACCATTAATAGGAGTCTCTTTCGATTTATCAAATGCGTTAGATACTGTGGATTACTCAATTCTTATGAAAACTATAGAGAATATTGGAATAAGATAAAACATATTTGAATCATTTGATTCATATTCAGAAAATCGGGAACAAATACTAAGCATTCAAAATATAATGAGTGTTGAAAAAATCGAATGTGGAGTACCACAAGGAACGGTCCTAGGACCAATACTATTTCAATATATGTCAATGAATTATTCACAGAGGAGACACTGGCGGAATAATTAGGTTTGCAGATGATACTGCTGTTTTTTTATTCTGGGAAGACATAGCTTGAAGTCAAAGAATGGGCTAAAAAAAATGAGAGGTGTCAAGGGACACCCGGATGGAACGAAGTTCCTTTCGATTAATTAGTGAAGGAATTGTAATGAATTTTTTTTTTTACTTGTAATAATTTTTTTTTTATTATTAACAAATATAATGTAATATACACTTAATCAGTAGGCTCAATTTTAGTACATACGCATTGATATTGTGATATTAAAATATAATTTGCTTTTAAATTCATTAAAGTTATGACGCGTACACTTGCTAAACACACAATAATGGAGATATTATAACGCGTATGACTTGGTTAGCACAATGGTAAAGAGAGGTTGTAATGCGTACTTGCTAAAAATACATAAGCATTTATTATTGTCTGTATAAAATCTCTACTTACCTAACTCCATCAGCAATATCCGGAACTTGTGCAGAAACATTGTCACGATTCATTATTGTTATTATTTTTTATTATTATTCATTATGTACAAAAAACCTGTATACACTGAACAAAAATAATCGTCGCGACACCACACTGTTCAATGTGAAATAGAAAGACGAAACGAAAATAACTGGCTTGCTTTCTATGAGAGAGAGAGACAGACAGAGAAACACGCGTGCGCCGCACGGCTTACAACTACAGCAGAAAGTGTCGTTACAACTTTTGGTCTTAATTTATTCCGTCTAGCCCCCTTTCGCAACGCGCGATAAGAAACTTCGTTCCAAAATTACATAGAATTTACTGAACATCTGATTTTATGAACATCCTGTTTATATTTTCAACAAATCAATCTATCATACCCCATGACAGGTTTTAATGTCAGAAAACACGAATTTCAAAGTGTCTCTCCAATAGAAATGATTCTAACTTTTTCCATCTTTGCAAAGTGAGATTGCTTCTTGAAAATGTGTTTCCCATTTCTTCCGGTCTTCCTGATGATCATGGAAGCGTGAAATAGATTTTCGTCGACAAAAATGTATTGAAGACCTAGTGAATGCGATGTCTCTCCTGCGTCAATGTTATGAATGATTTCTGGTGGGTACTCTCTTTTGGAAAACATTCTTCTTTGTCTCATTCATCTTCATGAGTTCTCAATTAAGACTGGAATAGAAAATCAAATAACTATCTAAATGAAAATGCAAATTTTCAATTTCAGATTTTTTCTTTTGAGTTAGGGCCTTTTCAGAATATCTATCAGATGTAGTTCAATGTCCAGCGTGGCTTTAGCCGTGAAAGTAGTTGTTTTCTGTTAGACATTCACAAAAAAAAATAACTTCATTTCAATCGTGGATTTTTTAATTCACAGAAAAATCTTTCTATCAATATTCAATTGAGAATGTTTCCCTTTCCAACATAAATACCCCACAAGAGGTTATCTTGATGATGGAAGATAGTGACTAAAGTTTATCTTTCAGTCGCAGATGATTCCACATCTGATTTTATGAACATCCTGTTTATATTTTCAACATATCAACACACATTTATAAATGAATCCACCATCATCAAATCCGTCCACCTAACTCTCAAAATGCAACAGATAACCAACCACACAAAGATTTCCTTCCCTTTATCGAAGGTGTCACCAACAAAATTGGTAGAATCTTAGAAAAACGCGACATTGAAACAATTTTCATCGCAAATGAAAAAATATCTGTTTTTCTCAGGTCTCCTACAGATAACATAGCCATGTTCCGAATGCCCTAGAACATACACAGGACAAACTAACAGGCGAGTCACCAGTCGAATTTACGAACATAAACTTAAGGTCTGACACTTGGACCCTCCTCCGGCACTCTCCAAGCACTATGAAGAGACAGGCCACATAATGGGTTTCGACCCACTAGGACCATTGCCACCGAGAGAACACTGCAAGCGAGAGTAATTCGTGAAGCCCTTAAGATCGAGAAGCGCCCGAACTGCCTCAACAAACGCGATGATTGACGCAGACTACCCAATGCTTGGAAACCTCTACATTCCCGCCTTCCCCCCGCTCCACTGAATTCACCTAGGTTAAATACTCCACATCCACCTTCTGATCCTCAGTTTCGTCGAATGAGTAGACAGATCAAGACCTGAGAGAAAGCTAGTGGCGAAACCTGGGGAGTAGGCAGATTGAGACCCCAGTGGCGAGTTACAAAATCCTGAACCCCACCTAAGTAACTACAACCTAGGAGTAGGCAGATTGAGACCTCGGTTGGAAATCACTTCCCTCTTTTACTCTTATCAATAACTTGTGTTTATATATTTTTCAACTTTTTGTGAAAATTGCTCCAAAATGGGAGACGAAACGTCGGAATTACCAAATTCCTAGACGCAGTTCAACCTGAACTTCCAAGGTTCAGGTTGAACCGCGTGTTCATCAAAATATGATTTGCAGGAGACTGTACACTCTTTTCCAAATATTCAACGTATTACTTTTCTGTGAAAACAGCAATCTTTATGATGAATCTGCATTGCCCCAAACCACTATGTTAAGGGAAGGTGAAGGCATAATGTTGATCAATAAATTTTTCATTCGTAGGATGTCGTAGAATCTACTATTCACCCTTTTGCTTATATGATCAATGCAATTTTTTAATGATAGATTCGAATCGAAAGGTTGAACCTAAGAACTTTGTAATTTCTGACCTTATTAATTCTACATTTTAAATATCGATTTTTCGGGCTAAATTATTGCTTTTTATAGAGTATTCCATCAGCATTTTTTTGGTGATAATCTATTGATCTGTTAGCATAACACCAGTTACTGAATACGTTCATATTCCACTTACTGTATTATCAAGTTGACTTTGACTTCCACCATGAAATACTAGAGATACATAATTAATAAATATCAGTGGACCCAATATGGATCCCTGTGGGACGCCTAAGACGACGTTACTCATTAAATTTGTGATTTAAAAAAATATTATGAACTTGCCTTGTTCTGACAACTCGAACCAAATACTCATGATCAGGGGTTTGATTGATTACACTGCTGACAATACTCAACACTTCAGCATTTGAACTTAAAGAGGCCGTCGTTGCTAACGTTTCAAGCGCTGCATGGCGACACGTCTTCGTCGATCTCGGAGTCTGTTGCTGCAAATTCAGTGATTTTACTGATTTCAATGTCACTACTGGGTAATAGTCTTGCTGCAGCCATCAAAATTTGCAGAGCACCTGTTGAAGAAAAAAGACAATAATAAAATTATACAGAATTCATATTCGTGAAACACTGTTAGTTTCCGTTTAATATATTTTTCCCCAATTTCGCAAAGATCTCTCTACTTCTAAGTCTCATGGTACAGTATTTTTCACGATGAATGGTCCGACATATGATTCAGTTAATAACCTGGGTCGATTTATCATTTAGACAAGAGTTGGCAATAAACAAGCAAAGATAAAGGGTCGGATTTCAGATAATTATGTATTTTATGTAGGGTAATGTGAGGATTGATGTTCTAAGAAAAACAAGTAATGATACTCGTATGATATATTTATATTCATTTAATCGAATTAAATAACTTATATAATAAAATTTTCAAAATACTAGTTGAATTTATTTACATTTATAATGTTGTTCTATAGCTAGTTCTGATTCGCTGTCGCTGATTTTCTACAGTTACATATAGTTTTTTAGACAAATTGTCTTTAAACCTTCTAGAAGCTCACTTTTTGTATAACATTTTTCAAAATATATATCATTCGCCGCCATGTAGTTTTGAATCTCCAATTTCCTATTATTTGAGCCTGGAACTTCATGTAATTGGCGACTATGGTAGCTTGCATTGTCCATTCCTATCACGCTATTCTGGGGAATTCTTGGAACCTTTCTTCAAAAAGTTATGCCGTTGAGTCTTCATGGTAGTTCACGCAGGAGTCTTCAAAATTCTTTGCAGAAATCCACAAGACATTTGAAACCCAACCGTTTTCTGACCCCGCCTGTAAAATGGTTATCCTCTTCCTATTATTTGACGGAGCTTTTTTTTTACACCTACCGGTAGAATCGGACCATCCTTTGGATGTTGTTGCATGCATGTCGAACCATAGGCCAGTAGATATAGACAATCAATTAACATTGATTCCAAAAGTTTTCAAACTTCAATGGTATGTTAGTGCATTGATGCAAACTATCTTAAAAATTTTGCAGAAGTCTGCGATGAACGGAACATTATTTTAATTGCAAAAAACGTTTTCATGCTTTATTTTTGCACTGAAAATTGCAAAAATTCTGTAAACTAGGCATACCGATAGTAATAGTGTTTTACAACATGCATTGAGTTTGCAACGTTGTAAAAGTTACGGAACATTGTTTTTTGTCATTTGTTTAGGTTTTTCATTGTAATTTGTTTGAAAAAATCACAAAAGTTCTGCGAATTGGAACGGAAAATAAAGAAAATATTCACGTACATTCTCAACCATTTCTGAAAAACGCATCATTTATTTATCAAACTTTTTTATCGACGCTCCTATTTTCAGTACACACAAGCATTGAAATAATTACAAAAGTTTTTTATTGTGGTTGCAAATAAAGAAAATATCGGTCTTAGTAGATATGTAACTTTGCAACCTCATACGAAAAACTAACTTATTTCCCCAATAATTTTATTGCATTTTTACAACTTCTAAAATAATTGCAAAAGTTATGCAAATTGCAATTAAAATTACGATTAATATTTCACGTGACGCAAGAGATTTGCAACCGTCATTATTCAACGGAATATTTTTTTTTCTATAATTGATTTGTTTTTTCAAATAATTTGGCCATGAATTGCAAGCATTGTGTGAATAGGTTCAAGATATACATTAGACCGACATATCTACAGTGGTCCAGTTAAATACTTGATTATCCATCGCGTATGTCTGTTATATTTTGTACTAGTTGATTGAAATTGCATTCGCAGAATATTATGGTTACGTAGTTAAGCATCAATAAATTTGAAACTAAGTATTGATCTCAGAAGCAATCACTGTTTTCGACTAATCAGCGAAATAAATTTAATCTAATATTTTCGAATGCAACAATCGAAAGAATACAAAATTTCGCTGAATTCTGCTAAAAGGCATTATTTTTTTATCGCATGAGAAATGACATGCAATGATTCTTCATCTAAAATTTATCCTTGTTACAACATGACTTCATAGCAATCGTCAAGATTTCAAAATGAATAATCGATGCTCTATGGAAGTAAGGATATCAAAACTTTATCGATTATATATCTCGCAAGTACATAATTTTCATCATCGAACAGAAACGTTGCTGAAAAATAAAAATTTACGAAATTGTGAAATCAATATTACATCTCAAATTTAATTTTTACAGGTATGTATTTCCTTAATTAAATAAAATTATAATTTACCTCTCCACTCGACTTTCTTACTCCAATTGTGGTTTCACATGGAAAATTCTATTGAATCCGAATGAAGGACTGAAATGTTATCGACACGTGAGAATCATTCTCTTGATTCATAACTTTTTTTTAAATAAAGAGCGAAAAACGTGTTGGTAGGCAATTATATTTCAGTTGTAGCTCCGGGAGTATTAGGTGAATGTGCATTGTTTTTGGTTAGTTATATAGTTGTCTGTCATAAAAATACAATTGTCAGTCTTCTTGTTGTTCTAGTAATAAATCATGTTACTGAACTGCTATGCATTCATTACTCTGTAAACAGAACACTGTGACGTAACACAGGTAGGTTAATCGTACTAATGTACGATTGTACGAGTGTTTTTTAAATCTCAATATTTCCTCCATTTTTTAATCCATCAAACGTACTCAAGAGAATTTTTTATGCAAATTTCTAGTTGTAATATGATGTTTTGAATTCATATCGAAAACGTTAGCTTTCAACATTGAATGATTTCACCTACCGTTAACGAGCTTTGTACCACAATGAACGACATTCATTAGGTATATCAATTTCTTTATTATTTGGATAACACAGCTGTTGCAGAAATAAATATTTTTTTAATTCCTAATGTTCCGCAGTGTAACAGAGTTTGCAAATTATTATACTGCCACCAATTGGTAAAATGAGTTTTCTGCCCGATTCGCAAAACTTCTGCTTTTTTTGGTATAGTAAAAATACAAAAATATTTTTCTTTTCATTTAACCCTCATTTCCGTATTGCAGACGAGGTTGCAAATTGATGAAAACATTCTACGTCAGGACATCTCTACTTGCAACCATTATTTGAAACTTTTGTAATAATTCCAATACTTATTTCAATAAAAAAAAACAATTTAATGAAAAAAAAAATATTTTTCGTTTGACGCAGAAGGTTGCAAATCAAAACTCTTGTTTTCATACAATTTTCTTACTGGGTTTCAGGGAAATGTCAATATTGATTAAAAATGGAAGTGGATGTTCGTATTGCGGGATATTTTTTTTTATTTTTCCCGTGCCCTAGTAAAATAAAATTTACAATATCAGATACATTATTATATAAAAATAATTGATTTCATATAATTTTCTTACTAGGTTTCAGAGAAATGTCAATAGTGACTACAAACAAAGGTGATATACAGCAAAAAATATATAACTATACCGATACGTATATCCTTAAATTTTTTTCATATTCCTTTAGGTTTAATTCTAAGAAAAATTAATATTAGCGGTAATATTTTGTTTTTCAAATAATTCAGGAAATCGGGATATTTCATTCTTCATTCTAAATAGAATGTTGTTGGCGTATGTTGCCGGTTAAAAAAATATTTTGTAAAGTAAGCCATGGATTTGACATTCACTATTCCTGTCAATCAATATTTTATTTGTGGCATTATAAGTTCCTCATAACATTGTATACAATCATAAGTTAGTAAAAAACTGATAATGAAATGGACTTTCAATCGTATGAATTGTGTTCCTTTTGCAAAGAATCACAGCACATAAGAATGTAAAATATCTAACATACCTAGTGGAAGAATCTGGATTAAATTCTGAGAAAGAAAACTTATTTGAAGACAACATTCTGCGTGATATTGTGCCTTCTTTTGGACACAAATCTTATACTCAAAGAAATAAACTGATGTCTCAGTATTATTTTTATTTTATGAAACACAGGCATATTTTAAAAAAAACACAGGTTATGTGTTTTATTCACCACTTAGGAAAGAGGAGGTAGAAGTGGAATTTCTGAAGAATTTAAAATTAATTAATGATATTATAGAATGTACACCTTGATAAATTGTTGTAATATTTCCAACTTATAAAGTAGTAATAAAAATTTGTCAATATTATTTCAATATTATTTTTGTCTAATTATATGATAGCTGTCATGTGCCGGGAAATTTCCACTCACGTCTGATTTTATGAACATCCTGTTTATATTTTCAACAAATCAGGTTAGGTGTAATTTTTTATAAGTGGTTGAAAGTAGAAGCACAATTATTTTGGTTTTTGTATGCACAATGTTGTTATGATATTCTGTCGCAGACGAAGGTTCTGGTACCAACAAAACCAAACAAAATATACCAGAACCTTCGTCTGCGACAGAATATCATAACAACATTGTGCATACAAAAACCAAAATAATTGTGCTTCTACTTTCAACCACTTATAGAAAATTACACCGAACCCTTCTCGAAATGAAGAGAAAAAAAGAATTTTGTGTCCTAAGTGGCTCCCTAAAATGCTAACCGAAATTGTGTTTGTAGTTTTATAAAAAAATGTCAGATGAAGCTTAGAATTCTCGAACGAAACGTCACATCCCTTGAATACAAGATGAAAATCTACTAGTTTCATTTGTTTACTCCTACCACGAACCAAATACCCAAGAAAACTCCAGTCCTTATATATATATATATATATATATATATATATATATATATATGTATATATATATATAGGACCATATATGGTACCATCAATGTAGACTTGTCGCCAGTATATATATATATATATATATATATATTGATTGTACCATGAGTGAAATGAGGAATGTTACCTATGGCGTACCGCAAAGTACACAGTGCCTGGACTATATATATATATATATATATATATAGGCACTGTGTACTTCCAGGCACTGTGTACTTTGCGGTACGCCATAGTAACATTCCTCATTTCACTCATGGTACCATCAATTTAGACTTGTCGCCAGTTTGAAAGGTAACTTTGCAGTAGAGAGAAGCCATTTCTCTGATCCCATAGAATTGTAGTTTTTGAAAAATTTTTATGATTGACTGTTTCGAAGGCTTCAGAGAGATCAATGAAAATGCAAAGCGCTGGGGTTTTTGAATATTTTTGATGTTAAAGTTCCGTTTGCATTTTCCGTTGACCTTCCCTCTCTGAAGCCATATTGACAATTTGAAATAATTTTAAACTTATTGAGGAAGTTCACAATTCTTTCCTTCAATAACCTTTCCACAATTTTTGCCAAATTAGGAATAAGTGATATTGGTCGATAGTTTCCCAGCTCTGTTTTGTCGTTATTTTTGTATAATGGTTTTTATACTTTAAACATTGAGAAACATCCATGCTGAATATACATATTCATTAAAGTGTTCATTGGAGCAGCGCTTTCGTAAGGAATTTGTTTCAACGTTTCCGCTCCTTCATTGTCCTTACCTGGAGATTTTTTATTTTTCAGTGATTGAATTGTTTCTACGACTTCAGATTCATTGGTTTGGGAGTACGTATGTTGTTTAATATAAATTATCAATATATTCTTCAAAGCTGTCCGGGCTGCTAATTTTTCCAGCCAAAGTCTTGCCTATTTGCATAAAACTACATTTTTGACAAGTACCTCAACTTCATGCAAATTCCGGATTCACCGGAAGTGACATACATTTTCGATTTTTAAATGGGACACCTGGTATATTTTCAGTTTTTTTGTCTCCATATGACATTTTAAATACAACCATGTATCATTTGTTACTGTTTGTAACCGTTTTTCTATTTTTTTTTCGAAATAAATGTTTATTCTAGAGGGCTATGATACGTTCAAATAACTAATTTCAGTCCTAAAATGTTTGTAAAAATATAACTTAACTGTTTTCGATCAAAATGTTCCAGCTATGTGACGTTCGATTTAAAAAAATTTATTACTATTATTTCCAAATGGCAACGTGGTGGCTCGTCGGGTTAGAAAAAAAGAGCATTTCATTAAGATTAATTTGATACCGCACTCTATTAGGTTGTAAGAAAACTTTCGATAAAAAACTGAAATTATAACGTTGGAACTTTCGTTAAATGAAGAATCCTATTGAGATTTGAATAAGATTTAAAATCATCGAATAGCCTGTGACCAACTCAACTGAAACAAAATCATTAAATTGTTGCGGTAAAAATTGACGTGTCGACATAATATTTTACATCTCTTCTACATATTCAATTAGGTAGTTATTGTGTACCTCATTGTTTGGAAATCATGGAAAATATAGGAACTGAAAAAGTTGATATGTTATTAGTTTTTGGAGAGTGTAGGCAAAATTCAACCGATGCTGCACAGAGATATTCTGATCGGCGTCACCCGACCCGGCACTATTTTCCAAAACTGGTTTAAAAAATGCGAAATGAGCCTGATAATGATGGGAACGATGATGCGTTTGTTGTGAGTGAAGAAAAAGAAATAGATGTTCTGGCATACGTTCAAGTAAATATTAATACGTCACTCAGGAAGATCGCGAGAGAATGTTACATTTCGAAGTCTTCTGCAGCTAACATTTTGAAGAAACATAAATATAATTCATTTAAATATCAACTACACCAGCACCTGTACCAAAACGATAATGCAAGGAGACTTGAGTATTGCAATTGGTTCTTTGGAAAATATTTGGAGGATGACACATTTCCATATAAAATTGTGTATACTGACGGAAGCCGTTTCACTTATTTGGGATTTCAACAGAAATAATAAGCGATATTGGTACGATGCAAATTTACACTTGATGGAGGAAGGAAATTTCCAAGAACGGTTTGGTTCCAATTGTTGGGTTGGGATTTTAGGGGACCGAATTTGAGGCCCTATAATTTTTTACGGTGTCCTGACAGGCTAGAGTTCTCACGCAGGAAATTGGCATTTCTTGTTCTGTTCCATTAATAAATCGAGTTGGATTATTTTATCAACAAGATGGAAAAATTATTGATTTCGTTAAATATCTGAGTTTTGTCACTATCGTTCCGGGTTGTGATATTCTCAATTTAAGCCTTGTTTTTCCACAGATTTCATTGATGCATTTCCATAGATTCTTGGATGTATTATTGTTTTTTTCTATAAGACTCCCCATATATTTTTTTGATTTTTGAATATTCTGTTTAGTATATTTTTATTAATATTATTTTTTTTATGGTGGTGATGTTATGTGGATCAAGTAATCTTTTGTTAATTTATTTTTTGATTGATAGATATTACCAGGCCTGGTGTTATCCATGGTTTTATTTCTTTCGGTTTTTCTTGTTTTGACTGGTTTTGTGTTTTTTTCAATCTGTTTTTTAGGGGTATCAGTGAATAAAAGGAACTAAATATAGATTTTACAATTTCCTCAGCATCGACAGATAAATGCTTTTTCTCCACCGGAACACCAGAAAAGCACCTTCCGTGAGAAATAACACTGAAAAATTTTACCACAAAAAGGTATTTAAATTTTACTTGATTTGCTTATTTACAATTTTACAATCCAGCCTTCCCAACTAATATTGGCTAATCGAGGATATTTATGGCCCAATTTGGCATATACAATGGAATCGACCCAGGTAGTTTTACTACAGTCATTAAGTCGAAACGATTTATAATAATATATTTTTTTTATTAGCCCTTTAAGATCATATACATGATATAGGATAAGTCAGGTATACAATTTTCGACACATAATCAATTAGATATACAAAATGGTAAACACAAAATCAAATTACAAAATACAGATATCACACACGCATAGTTAAAATAACACTTAACTTTTTAACCGCTGTAGAAACAGTTATCTTGAAAAATATCACATATTTTTTATAATAAACATAAAGGTTTTAACATAGTTGTCTGTATAAAATAGAGTAAGGAATATAGATAAAATATAGATATAGTAGTATAAAATTTATGTACCAATCAATAAATCTAGCAGTATTGGTTTGTAGGGTTTATAGTTTATGTTGTAATTTTTTTTTTTTTTGATTTTATTAAATTTAGGGAATAAAAAATAATTTTTTGAATGTACTCATGTTATTAATTGACTTCAGCTCAACAGGCAGGCAATTGAAGAATTTAGATCCACTATAGATTGGCGCCATTTCGTAGAGTTTAGTTTTATGTGTTTTTGTTCTTAACATATTTCCATTTCTCGTTGGATATCTATGCCATTGGGCATTAGTTTCCAGATTCATTTCATGTTTCTTTATGTAGATAATCAGACTGTAAATGTATATACTTGGAACAGTTTGAATTTTAAATTTCTAAAATATGGTTTACAGGAGTCTGTTGCTTTCAAATTGTATAGTAACCGAATTATCCTTTTCTGAGCGGTAAATACTCTTGTAGCATCTCTACTACCTCCCCATAGAATGATATTATACATAAGTATTGAGTGTACCATTGCATAATACATTTAACATGTTTCTCTCTAAGTATTCTTGAGTTGGAGAATAGCATAAAAACTACTATTTAGTCTTTTACAAACATGACTAATTTGCTTATACAAACATGACAATTTGATATCCCATCGTTGAACAAACTTTAACAGATCTGGTAATCAATCGATCAGTATTTTGAAAGCATTCTAGGAAACATTTTAAGGAAGCTTACGCATGGGAATTCTTTTAAAATGGAATTTGCTCACTGTTTCACAGACAATATAAATTATTTGGAGAAGATACCAAGAAGACCTAGGTTGTCCGATATTTTGATCACAGAATCGATTCAGTTATCGACACAAATTATCAGCGATTATCCCAATTGAAAAAAAATACTTAAAGAGAGGGTATTGGCTATTATTCATGTTCACAGAAAATTATCTAGCTTGGCAAAGTTAACCCCTCTTGAATGCTCGATGTTCATTTCAAAACTGTTTCTATCATGTTGAAATCAAGGAGGGGTATATAATATCTTATGGGTGCCAATTTCCAATTCTGAGTTTCATAATTTTAGTTGATGTTCATCTTGTGGAAGAGAGTCAATAGATCAAAACCAATCGTCTTCAATCTCTGCACGAGGATAGAAAACCTTATATGGATCTGCCTCGAATTGGAGGCTATCAAGAAGCGGAAATAAATGAAGAAAAAAAAGATTGAGAGATGTTGAATAAATAATTCATACGTGTAGAAATTTAAAAGAATTGTTGTGCGCAAAAAAATTTTTGAACAGCAGATATTCGCATGAAAGAGTTAGATGAAATTCTAGTTATTTAATGGATATTTTTCCCGTGTTGTATTTTTTTATATATATATATATTATACATATATATATATATATATATATATATATATACAGGGTGTCCCTGGACTTCCTCTTTTCCTTTCGGGAATGTATAGATGGAGTCAAAATATCACCAGTACTTCATATAACTTTTGTTCCTAAAAGCCTTCGTTGCCAAGTTACGGGCCCTCAAAGTTACAAAATGAAAAATGTTTTCCTTTGATAACTTTCAAAGTGAATATTTAAAGTAATCTATATTTTGGTGATTGACTAAACAAATAAATTCCTTCGATGAGCTTTCATGCAGGAGTCAGTTGTTTCGCTACAAAGTCAGGAACGGTCTACCCCCGATGGTCCACACCCCAAAACTTTGAAATGTCAGATAATTTTTCAATAGTTTTCAACAAAATAAGGTTACGTAGACAATTTTCTGCATAGAAGTACTCGTTTGGGAAGTCGATTGGAGCAACGATTCTTAATAAAAATGCAGTTTTACTCGACGACATCAAACCCGATCGTCCACCATTATTTGAAATGAAAAATGTTCACAGTAGAAATACTAATGCTAACGTTAATTCAACAACATTTATATCAGGGATAATACAAAATATGCTAAAATAAAGTCGTAAACAAAAAGTACAGTACCTAGTTGAAAGTTTCATTTACAATGTAGATATTTTTCAAATGAAATATCAAGTTATGTAGATTCGTGCTGTTTTTGAACTAACAAGCTACTCCACTATGAAATATCGAATTCAGTCCATATTTTGTATGTACGCGTGGAATAAGCACGTTTCATGTTGTGTTATCTGAATCTCATGAAACTCAACATTTGGATGTTGCAAATTCGTATTCACAGCTTAAATGTTGAGGAGTTTCACTGATAAGTATAATTTCATGGGAGAAAATCTTTGACCCGAAGATGAATTTAGCTGAAAACGCATATCGGAAGACATAACTAATAAAAAGCAAACGAATAAACTACAAAAACGGCTGCACATGAATAGGTGAAAAATATCCGGTGAATAAATTTATGTTTCATTTCTTCCACAGATGTTGACAAAAACACCTTGTAGAAAGAAATAAAATTAGTGTGGATAAAAAATGACTGCGATTTTGTTTTGTTGAGTGGTGCGTTGTCATTGTATTGTCAATATTCTAATAGGACAGTTTGAAGTGTTTTGATATGACCGAACAGTTTACATTCAACGAATATGCAGATATGCATGCATTGTATGGACGAGCACTTGGTAATGCTGCAGAAGCCCGTCGTCTGTATGCCGAGCATTTTTCCAATCGAACGTTACCGGCAAGAGAAACGATCGAGCGTGTCGATCGTAGCTTGAGGGAGACAGGTATGTCTAATGGATAATTAATTGGAGCCTGTTATTTTATTTCGATATTATTGTAGGTTCGGTTTGGCCAAAACGAGGTCGCGAGAGCGCGCCTAGGGCTGTGCGTACCGTTGTATTGGAGAAAAATATTTTGGAAGCTGTCGCTGATGATCCTTCAATGAGCATCAGAAACCTATCAGAACAGTTCCATACATCCAATTCCACTATTCATAGAATAATTAGGGAACAACTGCTCCAGCCATATCACATCCAGAAGGTACATGCCATGACACCTGAAGATTTTCCAGCACGACTGGAATATGCGAATTGGTTCCTGGATAAGCAAAGAGAGGATATGACTTTCATTACTCGAGTTTTATTCACTGATGAAGCAGGTTTCAGTAGAGATGGAGTAATCAACTCTCATAATCTCCACATATGGGCCGAAGAAAATCCCCATGGGACATTGCAAACCAAACACCAACGGAAATTTAATGTGAATGTTTGTGCTGGTATCATAGGAAACCATCTTATAGGACCATTCGTTCTACATGACCGATTAATGGAGAACGTTATTTGGAGTTCATTCGGAACGATTCGAATGAACTTTTGGAACTAGTTCCATTGCAAACCCAAAGAGATATGTGGTTTATGCATGATGGCGCTCCTCCCCATTTCAGTTTGGTTGAGCGGGACCATCTGAACCAGATTTTCCCCAATAGATGGATTGGTAGAGGTGGGCCATATTCATGGCCATCGCGCTGTCTCCGGATTTAAATCCATTGGATTTCTTTCTGTGGGGGCATCTGAAAAGCCTCGTTTACGGTACACCTATCCACACCAGAGATGCCTTGTTGGATAGAATTACATTACATTGTGAAGCCATACGAAACGTCCCTGACATGCTACTTCAAATGCAGAGAGGGTGTTTGCGCCGACTAAGAAAATGTATTGAGAGGGACGCAGGTCATATCAAGCAGTTTTTGTAGCGGATTTTGCATTTCTGTTTGCTTTTGAGGCTTGCTTTTGATTATTTACACTATGAGTTTTGTAAGGTAAACATGTTTGCATGATAAAAATTCGTTATGAACATTGTACCTATCATTTCTATTTTCATTACAAATTAATCTTTTCGAATAATGGTAGACTCTCAGGTTGGATGTCGTTGAACAAAAATGCATTTTTATAAAAATCGTTGCTCCAATCGATTTTCCACAATTGTACTTTTATTCAGGAAATTGTCCAGGTAACCTTGTTTTGTTAAAACATATTGACAAATACCAGTCATTTGGAAGGTTTTGGGGTGTGGACCATCGGGGGTAGTCCGTTCCTGACTTTGTAGCAAAACAACTGACTCCTGCATGGAAGCTCATCGGATGAATTCATTTGTTTAGTCAATCACCAAAATTTAGATGATTTTTAATATTCACTTTGAAAGTTATTACAGAAGAACATTTTTCATTTTGTAACTTTGAGGGCCCGTATCTTGGTAACGAAGGCTTTTAGGAACAAAAGTTATATGAAGTACTGGTGATAATTTTGACCCCATCCATACATTCCCGAGAGGGAAAAGAGGAAGTCCAGGGACACCCTGTATATATATATATATATATATATATTATTGAAATACCTTCTCTCAGTTTATGTGCGAAACATCTGCTCATTATTTCCATCTGTAGAAGTTTTGCTCGACATTTCTTCATCACCATCAGTGCCAAACTAACTCCTAAGGGTGATCCTATTCTGGATACACCCGGAGCTATTCTTCCAAGACATTGCTCCAAGACATCGACTTGTAATCCATTAACCATAAGAACGAGGGCGTCCTGTAATTCATAAGGAATCATCAAATATCACAAATCGGACTATGTAGTGTCTTGTTGAAATCGACACCTTGGATGTGTTTTTAGAGTGCCACAACAACAAAATTTCATATTTTGGCGTTTTAATTTTTGTAACCCTGATAGAACTGCTTTCAATATCAGTCCAAAATAAATTCAATACTGTCATAAAATTTTTCACCAGGAAACTTCCAAGTGTAAAAAACATCACGTTAATTTCGAAAGTAATTTAAAAAATGTTTGTTCATTTAATATAGTTCTGAAAATGGTATAATTTTTTTTGTTTTAGCTCAGAAAAAACTTTTGCTACCTTGCTACAAAAAAAGCTCATCTTGAAATCATTTCAATAATAGATTTCGAATGAAAATGCTTTTGAATTGGAGTGACATATATTCATCAAACACCTGAACAGAACACGAATGGAAATCAAAGAATATGTTTAAATTGCCAGTCACCAAGTCTTTTGAAAAAATATATTTTCATCTATCTTGCAGAGAAATCGTTATAAATTTCCTGTTCATATTTTCAGGTAATTAAAAGAGTGAATTTACATTTGACCGTTCACATTATTTGTGGGTTATCAAGTTCAAAACTATAAAAAATATGGATGTTCATGATGCCATGATTTTTTTATTTGCTCTCATCAGCCCAAAAAATCGTTTCTATGAGCTCTGGATTTTCTCTATGTTTTCGCAGCGTTCTCTGGTAAAATACTCACATTAGCTAAGAAATGTAGTTTATCCTGATGTTTACAAGAGAACAACGCTTCAAACAGCAATGCAGCAGGACCAGCTTCCAATGTTTCATATGTTGATGATTGCTTGAGCATCTTAAGGAGGCTGTCCAATGTTTCAGTTTCATTCCAGGACCGTTCCTATACCAAACGTTTTCATTATATGAAATGCATTCACATTTACTATGTGAAATAACAGATAGAGATTACACTGTGGTAAATTACTATAAGAGAGGATCTTAAAAAATTATTCTCTGGACTAAAATTTGACGCAAATAAGAATATTAAAATAAAAAAAAACTAAATATACTTATGATGGAGTTTCTAAAATTATTTGTTGTTGGTTTTTCCGGAAACATTGTTCAACTCAAAAACTTTATTTGTTTCTGTGATATTTTTAGTTTTGCACTGAGAGCCTTCAGGTTTTAGGAATTTCACAGAGAAATAATCCGGAAAAACATTTTCGAGTAACCATTGAACCATTTCTATGATAAATTTTTTCATTTTATACATTCATCAAGGTCGGAATAACCTAATTCCAATAAATCCCTCTGGAAACATAGTGACTGGGGCCGATTCAACTCTGTATAAAGCCATAAAATGCCTTGCAAGAAAGCAAAAAGAACTGTGAACCTATTGATAGATTCATTAATTACCAATTGAATATTGAAAAATAATGATGAGTGAATGAATTTCAGCTATAAAGATTTGAATACATTGGGTATTACACTCCATACAAATTCATAGTTTAGTTACTGCAAAAAATCGAGTGATACTAGGAATAGAGCAACAAGAGGAACCGAACTGCAAATCGTCTAAAGAATATACGGTTACGAATACACCACGCCACTGCAGGAATCACATGCCGCCGGGAAATAATGTGCTGTTCGTGTGTGGGTGTGTGTGTGTGTGTGTGTGTGTGTGAAAGAGAGAGTTGGCATCGGATAATTCATTTGCCACAGAAATGTAATGTTCTGTGTAAACAAGGTAACGGGACTGGTTGATATCACGCCGAGCAATTGAGGTCATTCAACAATCGAGGTCATTTTTGAAAAATAATCATATTATTCTTGTTGAAACAGACTTATTTCTTAATAATCTCTGGATAGTTTTCCATTCTGTATTCTAAACTACCTCAATTTAGTACATAGTTCAAGCTTAGTAAATATATTTCCATGATACTTTGCCCTTATATCCAGCTCTTTTCAATTTTCCTCGTATAACATGAAGATTCTCAATTGTTGAAAGCATCACCGCCTATTCATTTTCTTCATTTGTTGCAATTTGATTTACTACTTGCCTTTTCGTGTGCTTGACACTTTCCACAAATCTTTCTTCAACCCTCAACTACATTCCGGATAGATGTTACGGAAGCTGCTGTTAGCCAGTAGAATGAATGCAGTTTGATATGGACGACCCGAGAGTTTTCGAAGGAGAGGTTTGTGGAAACAGGAAGTATAAAGCACAAGAAGCAAAAAAACCGTGGAACGAAGAGAATAAGAATCAGTGATGATGTCGTAAACTGTGGAGAATCTTCACGAAAGTACAAGGCAAATTGCAAATGATACATTCCTGGAGTAGCAGCAAGGTCCTCAGTTCTCACGCCCCTATCTCTGGGGATATGTTAGAGGAGAGGTCTACCGCAAAACATCAGCGACACTTGAAGACCTGAAGAAGATAAATTTCTCGCTCTATTACAAGATCAACTTCATCTGAATTTCAAAGAGCAATTGTGGATAGACTTACTTTGTGCATAGCTCAGAATGGAAGGTGATTGCATTCACGATTTTTCAAATTGTTCGAGTTTATTTTGTTGCCTCCTTTTGTCCAGCATTGAATGAAAATTTCATTATTGCTGTTTTGCTGACTTCCTCATACTTTCTGTTGAAAATAAAGTATGTACGGTTTACATTCTCAGCAAGCTTCCGTATATTGCATTTTTTTCAAATTGGCATCCGACAGTCTTGCCATATTATTCCTGATGCATTTATTCACGTAATGGAAATATTTCGAGATAGGAGCTGTGCACATGGTTTCTGCGACTTCGTGAAATTGTATGTTTAGTGATAAGTTCATCACTCAAAATCACCTTTATTTCAAATTCCGTTTCATAATTTGGTTATTACAAATTTTCAGAAGAAGTTTTAATTTTTGTTTTAATGCTGAAGCTTTAGAATTGTGAGTGATATAAAATGATTTCGATTAAATTTTCTGTCAATTAATTTTGCAAAAAGCAATTGATAATTTAATAATTTTTCAAGATCAAGATCATATTATCACTCACAACATCTTTTCTCAGGGCGTATGTTTTTTTATGTTGATAAATGAATTCTTTACGATTTAATTGTGTACATGATCACATTTGTTTTACTGAAAAACAAGAATTACCAACGTAAAATATTTTTTCCTATGAGGATGAAGAACAAAACTAAATGAACATTCAATAATGAAACTTTAGCAAATATTAAACTCGTCAAAATATACAAATAAAAATATCGGAAAGGATTCCTATTCAACGAACGGAAATATTGTTTTTTAATTTACAGATGATTTCATTACTGACAAACTTTCGTTGCAAAAACTCTCAGAACTTTTTTCAGTACAATAACTTTCGGAGAGCTGTTCGTCTTCTATGTATTTTTTGAGAAATCCTTGTTTTTCTCTTTGTGTAAAAGAATTCATTTGGTACGGGTTCTGGTTCTATTTCTTATTTCGATTACATCATAGATATTCCGTTTGGAGCAGTAATAATTTGCTAACTTCAGTAGTTTCTATATATATATATATATAAATATATATATATATATATATATATATATATATATATATATATATATATATATATATATATATATATATATATATATATATATATATATGTGAGCATTTAGCCTTATTATACATTTCCCCAAAAATACAGCCAATAATAATGAAAATGGAGTGTTTTCTTAAGATAATGCAATTGAAGTGCAATAGAGGTATACCTGTTATCCTAAGAAGACACTGGCGGTATGGTGATATCAACTTATTCCATGTCTTTATCTACTTTCAATGAAGAATTTTCCGTCTCTCGGCCGAGAAGAATTTTACACTTAAAATTGGTTTTCTGTGATCTTGGAAACCAACGATAAAATCTATGAGTCGAATCGGACCATGATAGATAAAATAAGGCCTACATTTTGAATTATCAAATTGGCACCGCCATTCCAAATTCTCTCAATGAATTATTTATCCACCATTAGGAAAATATCAGATATCACACAAAATCCGATAATTTTGAATTATCGAATTTTGATGATGAATACTGATTCGCTAGCCCCAAAACAGCCAGATATAATTGTTTGATTGAGCTGCCAGATCGGCTCCGCCATTTTGAATCTCGACAATCCCAAAAAACTGGTAATCCGCAAACTTGAAATCTCTAGAATCGAACCATAAATAAAAAAATTTGGCGGTGATTTTAAATTTTAAAATTTTAATTCACACATCTGAATTTTTTCAATTGACGCGGCCGTTATTTGAAAATTCATATTGAAGCAAACAGAAGACATCAATTCACTAAATGATTTTCACTCAATTGGGTTTACAAATGCACGATACGTGCTTCGTATGCAATAGCTTCTTCAGGTGGAGATCATTTAGTGAAGTGTATGTCTTTTGTTTGATCTAAATATTCATTTTGAGTCGTATCGGACCACAAATAAAGACTACAGGGAAATATGTTGATAAAATCCATTTTTCCAGTTTTGATATTATGATGGCGAATGCTGGGTATTTTGAAACTAGAGGAGAAATTGACGAATTATATTCGTGTTGTTTATATTTTTAAAGTGGCTACGTTGTAATATAATATAATGCTGTGTTTTATTACCTTTCTTTGTTGAATAAAGTTAAAAACAAAATTGTTTTTCTTATGATCAACATATAATTAAGTAACAACAGTGTAAACATATTGCATTATTCATTTTTGGCTCACAAACTAGATTATATCAAGGCCTAGTTTTCTTAAATTTGTTTGTCCATAGGTGCTTAGCGATTTCAAAGGAAAATCATCGACCTCCAGCGTGAAAGTAATAATTCAACTTAGAGAGATTACTTTGAGTTAGAATGAAAGAAACAATGTAATGTGTTTGAAGTCACATTGAGTTGTTGTTCGGTGATACATTTTTTCTAAAGAACTTCCTCAAGATTTTCTTGTGAAAATTTCATTCATGATTTAACATTTTTTTTTGTACAAAAAGTATGTTATTAAACATTGATATCAATGAAAAATGTAACCTTACATTGAAGTTGGCCCCCAGAGCCATCTTCTATAAAATAAATGAATCAACGTCAATGAAAAACTTGATTAGTCCCGAACATATCAGACAAAAAAAAATAATTCTGTTATAAGTCAAACCAAAAATAATTTGCCCAATCCAGGTAAATGGAAATGAATGATGTAGTTGGATTGTTCAACAAAAATACCTAAAAATGTCATCAATAGAAACTGTAGTCTTAAATACTCTGAGAATGATCTCCTCTAAAAAAAAAATTGTGCCATATTGCGATCGCTTAGTCTGGTTGTGACCCATGAAACATTCATGGGTCACATCTCTAACAAAGTATACTGTTACATTGAAGTTCATATAGTTATTAATTGATTATTTCAAATTATCAGTTAATCTGAAATCGTATCATTTATGACAGTATTCTGTTGCTTTTAACAAAACTTCAAATACATTTTTTGCTAAATCATGATCCTCGAGAGTTGTTTATATTTTTCCAAGCGAAAAAAATTTAACGATGTATTGACATAGGGAAAGATCGCGGAACTAAGCCTATTTTTGGAATACCCTCTATATTGCACTAGACATATCATATCATAATAATGCGACGATCAAAAAAATATGCGAGGAATCTCAGTAAATTAACACCGGCTATTTTTCATGGAAACGCCAGTCACGAACGCTTATTAATGCAAATGTTTGGAGGAAATTTCAGGTCACGGAGGGAAAACAATAGGCTCAGAGGCTACATCACCATGCTCGATACTTATATTCATATTACGGTGGTTGGCCTACTTTTCACTCGGATAAAGTAAATCAAGACATGCCACCAGCATCGATCAGACTGACGCTCTTTCAACCGTTCTACATTCACCCACATGGGAATTTTGGGGATTTAGTTCATTGATCATGGTAAAAATAAAACGAACGAACAAGAAATGGGTTTCCGCGATGTGATTCCTTCATTTACTTGTAGTACGTGTGTTTCCTTATCGATTTTATATCAATGTGTGTAGCACAAAAACCTTTTATGCTGAACGCTCCTTCTTTCGTCATAGAACGAGTAACAGTTGCGGTAAGAAGAAGTGCCAGAATCCCGGGAGATACTAATTTAATCTCGCTATAATTGAAGTTTAATATATTTCACCTTCTATTGTTTTGAAATGTGTCAGAAACTTTTCGTATTCTGAATTTTCATATCGAAAATAAACTTAAAATGAATTTAATAATACTCATCTATACTATATATATATATATATATATATATATATATATATGTAAAGGGTAGTCTTTGCTGACTAGTTAGGATATAAACTAGTTAATAGTGGGGAATGCACAATATCAAAAAGAAAACTCTTGTAAGTTTGTCCAAGCTTTCGAATTGGTTTATTCCATCATCAGGGAACTACATTTTTTTTTATATTACATATGAGAGATTACCATTAGGTGAATTGATAATACCTACAACTTAGGTGAGAATAGATGACTCTGGTACAATAACATCATAAACTGAACATTTTATCCATTATTAAACTTTATTTTCCTCACAACAACATAAATATCATATTTTTCAAGTTCCAACATTCATTGAAACCTAATCACAGAAAATAGTAAACCACACTAGTTGGTACCACTGTCGCAGTTGGCACCCTGGATGACATAAATATTACTTGACATGCGTCAATGTCAATGTCACATACAACTGTCTAATTTGAATTTAATTTCTAACCTGTCAGTTTTGATTCCAACCACATGGTTGAAGAGATTTCAACATATGTTATTTATAATTTTTAACATATAAGTGTGGTAATTGAACATTAGTTCTATTCTCTGTTTTACTTTTCTCATTATTTACTACCATAATGTCAAAAGACAAAAAATATTGTTTACTGAACATCGTGTCATCCATTCTCACCTAAGTTGTAAGTATTATCAATTCACCTAATGATAATCTCTGATATGTAATATTTTTGAAATAGTTCTATATAATAAATTTTAATTTTTTTTGATATTGTATTAATATTATATAGTTATATATATATATATATATATATATATATATATATATATATATATATATATCCTCAAAACTTCAGAGATTCATTTAACGGTTGATACAAAGGAAACTTGGTATCAGTTAATCATAATTCTCATTTTTCACTTCTCTGAGGAAAGGTAAAGTATGTGCCGTCCATTTCGACAAAGTTTATTGAGAAAAGATCTCTCATTTTTCAGTAACCACTAAGCCAAATAAAGACAACTAGAATCATAGTTGGCCTCCTGACAGGACAATGTAGAATCTATATTAAAGTATTAGTATTTTTCACGTCCTATTGTCTGGAGAAAATTTTTCGGTAACTTTTCGTATTCTGGATATACATATCGAAAAAATTATTTCGAAATTATTTGAATGATACTTATCTATACAGAACGAAGAGTATATCTCCCTCCGTACTTGAAACTTCAGATCTTCATTTGACAGTTGATACAAAGGAGATTTGGTATCAGTTAATCATTATGTGCGCATGTGCGGTCCATTTCGATAGGGTTTATTGAAAAGCAAGAATTTGTTCCCAGGAACAGTTTCGAAAATACGATTCAGACTGCTTCAAACTAATAATTTCCAATAAACCCGTATTTCCGAAAAATGTATGTACATCCTTGATAATGAAAATTGCATAACTGAACAGAATCAAGTTTTTTAATCCTTCTGTTGAGTCCAAATTCATGTAACTTATCATGGAAGCACCCATATATTTCGCATTATCAATTGATAGGAATTTTTTATTATCTGATCAATAGAAAACTGCATCAACAATTGAGTGGAATAAATGTTGAGTAAAAGAACAAAATTATATATTTTTTCTCGATGATGTGGTCGATAGTCAATTGATGGAATTCCCCGAATATAATTAATTCTTGATAGGGAGAGAAAGTCACTCATTAAGTTTTTGATCTGAAAGGCTTTAGCATAGTTATGAACATGTGTGGATTATCGTTGAATTTTTCAGTTCATGTTTCAAGTAAGTTCTTAGCCTTATTTCCTTGAGAAATAATTTCTTCTCATGTTGAAACATTCTAGTTACACTTCACGATGTATCCAGATGAGTACTCAAGAATAAAAAATAACCGGGTGGACTTACTGTGAAACTTTGAAGTATGATTGTTCATTGATGATTATCTAGTTAAAATTCAAAACTGTTTTTTTTTATTTTCGAGAATTATCCAGATTCAAGTTTATCACGAATCTAATATATTTATAATTGCCTCCAATATTATTTTCAGGAAATGTTGGATATTCCATCACTTCTGGCATTCAGCGTACATCACTAAAAGTAAACACCACCTAGTCATTGAGCGTATTTGCGGCATATTCATCAACCTTGTGAAGTTTTCAATTCTACATTAATAATTAAGGAAGAAACGGGGTGCTTCCATGACAAGTGAGATACATTTGGACTTACCGGAACAGATTTTTTTCCAGGAATTTTTTTTGTTCTGATCGCGGATCCGGATATTTCTTGCCTATCTTGCCTCCTAGTTTTATTTTCTGGAAATGTGTGTAGTTCCATCGCTTCTGGCGTTCAGTGTACATCACTTATGATGACTCCTTCCACCTAATCATTGAGCGCATTTTTGGTATATCTATCGCTTCTGCGAATTTCACAATTCTACGTTAATAATTACGCAAGATAACGGGGGTGCTCAAACGAGAGGTAATACACATTGTAAAATAAAATCAAAAGAGATAAAAAAGTTTGATGAGGTAGATTGAGTAGAAGAGAAATACCTTCTAATATTTCCAATTATTCGATACAATCCATTCCAAATTCGTTTGAATAATCCTACTCAACCGTCGTTTTTTTATCTGAAATAACTCACCTCTGACAAGAAACATGATATTGGCCTCTTATGATGAGTATTTCCCTGCTGTTTCGCGTTCTGCCCATTATTGTCCAGAATATTCCCGTTTCCTTCCACTGGAACATTATTTTCGTTATCTCGTGGACCACTTTTTCCTGAATACACTTGAAAGCTGTTATATGAAACTCCTTCATTGTCTGAATTGATTTTGTTCTTCTCTATTGGGATGTCCATAGACCTCTCATAAACACGAAAACTGTTGTACGTTGTCCCGTTTTCTTTTTTGGTTGTTTTATCAACGTGTGTCATTGGAATCATCTTCGATACTTTCCCAGGCTGTTTATAAAGATCATTCGGAAATTGTACGGGAGATCTTTCATTTCTGTTCTCTGATACGGCAGGAAGAAGATCTGTCATCTTTGATCCAGTGCAAACTTGAAAACTACTTGAAATCTCCTCTTCCATACTATTTCCCAATAAACTTTGACTGTTTCCTTTATCTTCATCCTGAAAGTAACCTACATTCGAATTTTCCTTCAGGGATTCCGTTGGTAGTTCAAAAGTATCGAAGTTATTATGATCAACCTCGTCTTTGGTTTCTGAGTTAGACTTCCGTTGGGGTGTTTCCTTCACTCTCTTGGGACTTCTTGTCAAGTTGTGAAAAAGCTCTATTTCTTTATGGGGTGGACTAGGACTCAAAACCTCCCCTATTCTACTACTCGGTGCAGAGTTGTGGTCATTTTTATCCCGCCTATTTTCGTGAGATGTTGTTGATTCATTTGTCGTTTTGTCTACAAAGAAAATTATATGTGTTATAGAACCATATGATATTCAATCGGCTGAAGGAGATGCCATAATCAACTCATAATTCATTATACTACTGTTTACATATGAATTTAGTTGTTTTTGTATTCTATAGTCGCAATAAAATGAATTATAACGCAGGCATCTCTGATCAACTCTGAAGATTGAAATGAACTGTAAACCGTTATTGAAGTAATCGTTGGTTCAAGATGAGGAAGCCATCATCCCGATTGGTATTTATTGCAAACCCTTCAACTCACAGACTAAGTCTCCACTTAATCAATAGTACAAGTTTTGTTCGAACAACTATGTCTAGAAGTAAATGAGAGGAATATAGATAGGATTGTGCAGAGAAATAAAAATTTCGAATTTATTCCCCATTTAGTGTCACAGAGTAGTAGTAACGTGAAAATTCAAATGATTTCAACCTCATTGCTGATTTTATACAAATAGAACATGAGTATGTTTGATATTGATGAAAAAAGTCAAACTGTCCCAAATCTCAACATTTGTGGATTATAATACAATATTTTCGGTAACTTATGATGAAAACAATTTAACTTGGGTACGAAGACATGGGTCGAGTCCAGTTGAGGTATATTATTTTTTCAAGGCCTCAAATATGATTTTGTATCCCACCATTAAAGATATTTTGACCTCAGTCGCCTCAGTGTTGAATTGTCTTGGAAAGGTTCAGAATCGTGTTCATTCAAATATTTTAAATTTCTATTTGCGCATATTTTTGACTCCTTTCTCTCTTCTACTATTCGTTTTTGGTAAGTGATAATTTTTCCCACCATTTTCAACACCTTTCTTTATCACTTCCTCATCATCATTGTTGATAACATCAAGTAGGTTAGCTGTATTTTTAGTGATTCTGGTAGGAGTGTCTATAATTGTAATAATATTGACACTAGAAGAGAGCTTATGGACATTCAAGTTTTTATAATCAAGTAAATTAAAATTCGACAAACAACAAAAATAATCCACAGTTTAATAGAGTGTCTTCAAATTTATTTAAAATATCGTCAGAAGGCAGTCTATAGATTATGCAAGTGACTTCTTCAGCTTTACTCTAATCCAAAGTATTTCACAAAATGCCCTACGTGATTGAGTATTTCGATTTGATTTTTCTTCGAATATCAATACATAAACCTCCTTTCCTGGTTTATAACCATCTATAACTATTTGACGGTCAGGTACATCATTCCTGAGCCATGTTTTCCTTACGGAGAATATATCAAAACCTTAGTCGCCTCATCGACCCTACTAGCAAAGGTAGTTAGTAGGGTTCATGAGACTACTAGACAAACACTTAATTGATCTGTATGTTTTTTGCTGTGAAAAATTATCTCATCAATACAATTACAAAAGGGTGAGGTAGAGCTTATCAATGAAGCTTCTAATCAATAATTCTATGTTTTTGGTAGTACAATCAGAATTTGGAAAGGGAGTAGGAGAAATATAAAAACGTTTTATATGTTTGGCGCTGACTCAACATTACTTACTCACATTAGTTTAGGAGCTCAATTATCATTAAGGCTATGAGGTTTATGTCGTTTTTTGCTTTTCAGTTGATTTTTTCGTCGGTTTAATGTATTGTTAAAAATATTTTATTTTTCAATTTTTTGTGGCTGAAATCTACTAATTACTACTTACTTTTTTTATTATTTTTTATTACTTCCAAAATACTAACTTACCTAGCTAACTTCACCTATTAACTGTTGAATAATATGATTATCTACTACAACTATTTATTGTGATATAATATAAACTGTTTTTGAAAGTTCTGGTTAGTTGATTTCATCACTTTGTATATAATTCCATCCTTTTATAGGATGTAATTATTGTGACGGATGCAGGAGGATCTGTCAATGTCAACTACATATGTGTGCCAATGTTCACAAGTGAAAAATCAATCATCCCCCATTTTAGTACCCATAGGGGTTATTCCATTCCAAATTGAAATATGATCAACTATGAGGTATACCCTATCTAAAAAAATCATCCAAATCGGAAAACCCACTACAAAGTTATGCCTGTAGAATCGGTTAACGGACCAAAATTCAGAGGGTGAACGATCAATATCCTCCATTTTGCTACCCTTAGAGATGGATTTTTTTGTTAAAATTTAAATTTTTGGTTTCGTCGGTTTAAAACACATATAAATACATTTACGATAACAACAGGTGTTCCCTCGAAAATCTAACCAATATTTATTCAGTGCAATCATCATGACTTCTATATTTAAAAAAAAAAATGTTTAATCTATTATGGAAATATTTCGATTATACCTTCGTCAATCTAGCGCAGCGTAGCTTAAATGAAGGATTTCACAAATGTTTACAATTTTTATGGAAGATAATCAAGATAATATTTTCAAAATTGTGTTTTGAACTACTACTCAGTTAATACCATAAAACAGATCGAAGAAATGAATGCTGAACGGCCGAATCAAAATCAATTGTGGATCTTTCTCTACAAGCAAACTTTGGCGCCTGTCACTATTTTGAATTTGTCTCGGGCGTCACTTTCCGTTATAGTAGGAAAGACTCCGGGCAGTCTCAGTGGAAAAATAAAAGACTCCAGAGGTTACTATAGTATGGACGAAGCTTAACGGGGCCAGAAGGGCAGACTTTACTTGCTCTTGGCTGGGCTAAATAAAGTTATGAGTGAGGTTAAAAAAATTGTCAAAACAGGTTTCATATTTATTTTACTAAATAAGCTTGTGTACAAACAGAACGGCTGACGGCCGTTGTAAACTTTTATACAGGGCGAGCAAACATGCAGGGAGCAATATAGGTAGAACGGCTGACGGCCGGGTTGAGCACTGCGTGATAAGCAAACATTAAGGTGACAAGCGGAGAAGGTGTGCAACTTTAGATCTACAAGCTTATTTCCACGGCCAAAAGCTCATGCGGGGAAACAGAAGTCTCGGTGGCAGTACAAAGCTAAGAAAACGGTATGCAAAAAGCGACATGAATTAAAGCACGAAAGGGGTTATTTAAAGCAAACCTTACGGACGGCCACAGTTACACGTGTGTTTGACAGTCTTTGGTGTCTCGTGTGAGCGGGGCTTTTATTTCGCCCTTTCAAAGCTGTCCGTTTTATAGCGCTTTCCTGTTACGTCTCACCTACAGGGGTTCTATATGACGAGACTAAAAGATGTCTACGCCGCAGAGTAACCTCTGCCAAGCTAACCTATGGGGGTTCTATCGTCTCGCCGATAAAAACGTTTCGCCTCAGAGGTAACGCTGATGTTCTCTCCTAATCTAGCATACAGGGGTTTGTATCTGACGATACTATAAGAGACGTCTACACCGCAGGGGTAACACGAATGTTACTCTCTGCCAAGCTAACCTACATATCTGGCGAGACTATAAAAGACGTCTACGCTGCAGAGGTAACGCGGATGTTACCCCTGCCAATCTAGTCTACAGGAACACTAGTTGAACGAAACTGTCTCAGAGCACTTACAAAAATTCCCGCACACGATACACTTTCGACTCTTGTTCACAAAATAATGTATTCCTTCTGAAATGATTCGCAGTCGGTTTCCCACTCTTTGATTGCTCCCTCTCTACCGACTAAGAGACGTTCATGCGTGTGCCGATTTTAGGGACTTTTATTATACGAATTATATTCTGAACATTATATTTACCAAACTCGTAAAATTTTCTCTAACACACACTTTTTCATGATTTTTTTCATTTTCCAACCTATTTTTTCCAAGACTGAAGGAGCATTACTGCTTTGAAACTTTCATTGATGAAAATGAAAGCAGGGGAATGAGATTATCATCAAAATCAACAAACTATAGTACTGGAGAAATGGTGTCGTAATTGAAAAGAATAGAAGAGATCCTGAAACCAAATATAAAGATAAAGAAAGTAAGAAAATTCAGTACAATTGTGTGTTGAGTATGAGTCCTTCTCATCTTATCACATAACATTGAGGCAATCAAATGAAAGTTTGTTTTTGGAGTAATGAGTTTATTTGACCATATTGAAACAACATATTTGTTGGACTGATATAAATTTTATTTGATTTGTTTTTATTTTATCTGTGTGGCTCTGACAGGTAGTCACTTGAGTTACCTTATATATTTTTTTTCTCTTTGACGTATAATTGAATTGAATCTTGATATTTTTCCGAATATCGGGTGTTATGGGGTGTTATGTTTAGAAAGTGAACAGCCTACCTTTTTTATTTCCAGTAGTGATTCTCAACTTTTCCCTAACATTTGGATTTTTTTTCAGAGGAATCCTTGAATGCGAATGACCTCCCACCAGGTTTGGAGTCGATTTGTGTAATCTATGGTTGACTGCAATACGGGAGTGGTTTCTTTGGTGTTGATGGTAAAGAAGTTATCCTAACTGGTATCAGACTCCGTTTCGTTTTAATGGAAATTGCATCAGTTACAGTTATTCGAATTGTACTTCTGTGCTCTTCATTATTGCTACTATCGCTTTCTGGAGTTCGCAACTTCACAGATTCACCACCAAAACGTACTTTTCGAGGAGTTCTTCTGGCAGTTTCATAAAAATCGCTGCCACTGTCATCTTCCAGAACTTCAAGTATACCCAAACTTTGACTGAAAATCCAAAATATTTCACTTTAATGAAAAACCTAGTGAAATACATTCTCACGCATCTTCTGAGACTCCAATCATAGGAAAGTATCCTCCCAAATATTTCAGGAATTACTTCAGATAAGCATGCAATCACTCCAGATAATCACTGAATAAGGAAAATCGATACTGTAAAGGATGTGAAAATATAATTTTTTCGAGTCCATGAACTCTAGCCAATTGTTCTGAAGTGGGGTTATGAATTATAAAAAATCGCGATAATTCAACAGAGACCTGATAATTATATATATATATATATATGATCATCAATTTGTCACACCCAAATTTCGCCCTTGGGATTTAGTGGAGTTGAAGAATATTCTTTCTAAAAACTCATATCCCAGAAAGGGGGAAAATTGTTCTCCAATCAGTAAAAATTTTACTGTTATAACCAACATTTAAAATTCCCCATTTTCTGTTCATTACCATATATTGAGAATGTTACCCCAAAACTCATGAATATTCAAAAAAATTACAACTTCAAGATTGCTCTAGGTATTTTGTTAACCAACAACAGTATTTTCACAAAAACTAAAGCAAAATCAAAAGCTTAGAAAAATTTGGTATATAATATTCAGAATTGTAATCGAACTTATATCGGACAAATTCAAGGAATATATCTGGACGCATTACGTCTCACAGAAGTGACTGCAACACAAGAGTTTTCCTGTGCACTATCTGAAAAATGATAGCAATACTATGATCAAAAACATTTATGTAAATAACCTTAGTGTTATCTACAATTACATCTTGAAACTAGAACATTCCGTCACACAGGATATAGATTAGCCAAACAACAAATCTCAACCTTCATCGAAATTATTTACAAATCTTTCCAGTTTTCAAAGTCCTGCCAAGATGACGTTGGTATTATGATTGGTATGAATTGTTTTCCCATTTCAACTTCTGAATGTTTGTTTTCAAGTTTTATTCAGTTTCTGTTGTGATCGTATTAATGATGATATGTTTCCATTGTTACCTTCTAAAGTGTGATTTAAGTATGTTTCGTTGTTAAATTCATTCTGTTTGTGTTCCTGATATTTATGTGCGATTTCATCAATAATCTCAAGATAGTAAGTAGTTTTATAACCTTTTCTTGTAGTTCCATGATACTCAAACTTCTTCACTTTTCTAGAAGTCTTGATAAAGAAAATAAACATTTACGAAAGCTCGAAGATATAAAACAAACTTTTTAACAAAAAATTAAACCGACGAAATACGGAAATAAACCTTTTTAGCCTCAATAACTCAGCTCCTGGACTAATGTAAGTAACTTATTTTGAGTCGGCGCCAAACAAACAAGCAAATGAATTAGGTAAGGCGTAAAATGATGGCATCGAGTTGGGCGGTGACATTCTGATAATTTTTTTGAAGTAATTTAATGATCTTCGTTGATTGTTTGTTTGGCGACGACTCAAAATTAGTTACTTACATTAGATTAGGAGCTTACTTATCGAGACTAAGGAGGTTTATTTTATTTTTTACTTTCCAGTTCCGTATTTCGTCGGTTTAATTTTTTGTTGAAAAGTTTTTATTTTCCAATTTTTTGTGGCTGAAATCTACTAATTACTAACTACTTGTTTCATTACTTCCAAAATACTTACTTACCCACCTTACTTCAACTATTACCAGTTAAATAATATGTTTATCTACTTTTACTATTTGTTGTTATATAAATTATTTTTGTTGTTCTGGTTAGTTAATTTCATTACTTTGTATATTATTCCGTCCTCTCATAGAATATAATGATTGTGACGGATGTAGGAGAACAAGAATAGTGACACTAGGGATCTGTCATTGTCAACTACATATGTGTGCCAATGTTCACAAGTGAAAAATCAATTATCCCCTATTTTGCTACCCGTAAAGGTGGATAAATCCATTCGGAATCCAAATATGATCAACAGAGGTATACCCTATCTGATTAAAAAACAATCATCCAAATCGAAGATCCCAGTACAAAGTTATGCCTGATAGAATCGGTTAACGGACCAGAAATCACAGGGTGAGTGTTTTCTCTGCAAGCAAGCTACTACAAGAAATAATTGAGTTGTTTCAGGTACAGTTTTCGATAACTTGATCTATGATAAACAGAAGCTCTAAAATATATCATCGAAAGCACTGCATGCTCTGCAAAATACAAATGAATAATGACCATGATATATTTTTTTTTTCATCGGGCTGTTGGAACTTTAGACCTGCTACACATGCAAATTCTGATATCCTCCCGCATTCAAGAGAACGTTAGCGTAATGTGCCGTTGGAAGAACTGAATATTTTATAAAGAAATTTAGTATATCTGATATGAGGTCACAACCTTCTTTTCCATGACTTTTCCTGTCTTATATTTTTTTATCACATTCATATTACGAAATATATATATATATATGAATCAAACAATATGGTTGAACTTTTCAACTAATCTTTCAACTTTCTTGCATAAAAAAATAGTCATAAAATTTCTACAAAATACGGTTGAAATAATTCAATAACATCTGTGATATCAATCAATATTTCATTCTTGTCTTGGAAAACGTAGATTATTCTTCTTTGTAAACAATATTTCAAGATAATTGTCGAAGATGTTGGAATATTTCAGAGATTTGGATCCGTGAAGAAACATGTGCGAATATAAAAATATATATTGTTACGAGATATGTCACACTCATGAACGAATATTATGAAAATATATATGTATCTCAAAAAGACCTACAAAAGTTCAGGACGGTACATAACTGTCTCTCAGAGGCTGTCTCTAATAATTAAGTTTTCATTATTCAATTCTTTCGAAAAATGGACATTAGGTACTTCTTTTCTTTTGGACCAGTTCCATAGGATGGAGTTGATTGTTAACTTGGTTTTACAATAATGAAATATCTTGAAGTGTATGACCGGTAAACTATTTACTATTAGCGTATAGTCATTATTGGACCGATTATACCTCGCTTGTGTTGATGGTCATAGCCCGAATGAGCAAATTATTTCACCATCATTTGATGTTTATTACATAGAATGATCATAAATTTCGAATATATCATTTTTTCGGGATGTCTATTTTGCTAGAACATTTGAATATATTCAAATTTTGAAGGAACTTCGATATTTTTCACGCGAAATTGATAATGAAACTATTGGAAGAGAGTTGGAGAAAGTTCGAAGCTAAAAATATTCATTATGTGAAAAAATACTCACAGAGCATCATCACTGTCAGCAGAACAACACATCACACTATTAGGTCTGCTCTCTTCGTGTATTTTCATAGTTATTGCTGGTCCAGTCTTCAAAGTTATTTCTGTTTCTAGAATCACTCTGTCTTCTATCTCTTCATCAATATTGTTCAGCCTTCCTTCTATTTCGTTTTCGGACGTGCTGCTATAATCGACTGGCAGCCCAAAACTATCACATATTTTTTTAATTTCGTCATATCTCTCAGCTCCAACGAGGGTTTTGAATTTGTCGTCTCCTAAACTATATCTGGAAAACATTAAACTGATGATGATCACTTCTTCACACGGAATTTGACGGCTAACGAAATTTGACTACGAGAATATTTTGATTTTTCATTGAATAAAATTTATATATAGCCAACCTTCTCTTTCTATCAATAATATAGAGGTTATCAGAATGTTTCAATTTCTTCATGAGTAACAGAACATTTATACCCTCGTAAGAATTAATTTTTTGCTATCTGTTGAGAACACAAGTCTATCAAAATTATCAAATTATGATCAACACTAGAATAACGTCCAATCAAAACATGTCAGTATAAAACATGCAATGCATCGGAACTAGAGAATATTCCAATCGACAATTGTGGCAAAAGTTAGATCCAGTGTAGAGAAAATGACTAATTTCAAAGATTGAGGTTTTGTTATTTCAATTTGTTGAAAAGGTGACTTTGTTTTCGAAGAACTTTTGACAGATGATAATGTTATTGATATTGTAGAAGCTCCCCGAAATGCAAGGGAATTCCGAACCAGGCCAAATCACTTTGATATCTGAAAGGATCTGGAATTTATAATACTTTCCAATAGGCATTTCTGAACAATCCATAGAAATATAACTACAGCATATAGGTCATCTATTGGAACGGACAAAAAATCAGTTATGTATTTCAATAGAACCTTGAATATTTTAAAATATTATATATTTTTTACTTCAGTTTTAGTCAGTTTATTAGTTTAAATTCCAGTTTTAAAGCAAAGTTTCAACTGAACCTATAAAAGTCGGCCTAAGTATGATACATAGACACATACTTGTCGCGACCGAGGTTTATTCCTGAATTTTTATTTTAAGGGGTAGTATATATAAGAAAATTACGGGACAAGCTCTTAAATCGCATAAAAACATGAACATACTGATTATAGATAGATCTATGTATCATACTTATACTGATGACACCTCTATAGGGCGCCATATTCAACCCTCCTGTGGGTTTGGAGTTTACAACAATATGGGTTTTATGAACTCCTTGAATTGTTTTTTTTTTAGCAGTTTAATAAAAGCTTGCTTAAATTTTTTTTAATATGAATTTATTAACATTTTTTTAGTTAGAAATATTTTTCTATATCTATCAATAAGTAACGCTTCATTGTTCTTTGATTTGTAGACCGTCTAGAGACTTAACACGTCGTCTTCTTGGATTCGCCATCTTGAATTAAAGAATTTAGAGAAGAAATCATTATGTCCGACCCCAGAACCCCCACACACCAATTTTGAATGGAATCTTACTATAATCACAAAAATCGTCAGCATCTTGGAGCAACCATCTTAATTCGTGGAACCAATTTTTATTGGAATCCGGCTATAACCACAAAACCGCCGCCCACTTGAGTTTATAAATTTTGACAAAAAATTATTTCCCCGAAACCCCCACATACCAATTTTGAATAGAGTTGAACCATAATCATAAAACTCATCCGCAATATTGGAGCTGCCATCTTGTTTTTTATCTGGAAAAACCCATAATGTATTGTCACAGGAATTATGAACACCTGCCAAATTTCACGTAAATCGGAGAACTAGAAGGGGGTCAAAATTCACTTGCAATATTTGTACAAACATACATATCAAAGTCTCCTATCACTGTTACTCAAAACGAGTGTAACCCTAAGGCTCTTACTCTTTGTACTTCCAATAAGTGGGCAATAGCCATTCACGAATTCAAAATTTTGACAGAACAAGGACTAGAGACCGGTCTTTAGCCTTTGCCATGGTGATGGTCCTTAAAAATGGCTGAGAAAGGAATTTTTTATCTGAATTTTGTAATAATAGTAATTTCTATAGAGGATGCAGCTTCCACTACCCAGTATGGATTGGTAAGTAGCCCATCATTCCAGGGAGTGCCTGGGACGTTTAAAGCGCGAGGGGTCATCTATGTTGTAATCAATGGCTTCCCTCACGAGAGGGTTCTCGTGGGTTATTGCACAATCGAATATTTCTGATTCCGGGCTCTGGTGATACTCCTGATGGAAGGCAGGTTCAAGTCTTCGAGGATCCTCATTCCGCACATACCACGGAGCTTTTCTTGATCATCCTCAGGACTTTCATTCACGCCCGTTCAAGGACGCGAATGCCAGTCCTGCAGGTTTGACCCCAGGCGACTGAGGCATAAAGAATGACAGGCCTGAACATCATTTTATAGATCAAAACTTTGTTCTTCAGGGAGAGTTTGCTCTTCCTGTTAATCAGGGGGTTGAATATACATACACACAAATTATCCCAGAGATGAGCATTGAATTCGTGACAGGCAAGCAACTATTGAACAGGTACATAGAATGGTGGAAGTTATAAATAACATGTTCGAATGCATAAAAAAATATTTTCTTGACGTTAACAGACATACGACAAGAAATTGAACTACATGAATCCTTGTTAAAATATTATTTCCATATTCAAGAAATAGATACGATAGGGCACAGTCCTCTTTCAAATTCTCACTGCACACATACCATAAAGCTATAGTGACAATATTACCAAAACAAACTTCGCTAGATAATTCTGTTAATATCGAGAAAATAAATTTAAAAAATCAACTGATACTTGTGTATATTGTACTCATTTTATCTTCATAAACATTCTAAATCTATCAACACTATAAGTCTTTCAATTTCCCCTTGGTAAATACGAAATTTAAAATCCAGAACAATATATTTAAAATACAAAATAGGTTTCAAAAGCGGAAGAACTGAAATTTAAAATTCAGAGTCTGGACCAATTATCCTAAAATTCTTTGAAAATGTTCATGTCAACGTCTCAAGATAAAAATTTACAAAGGCAGTACAGTTTCAAGGCATGAACTCTTCAACAATACACGAACATTTTTCCAGTAAATATTCTCTTATTTGCTTTTTGAATATGTTTGTACTTTCACTTTCTTTAATATAGTTTGGCAGTTCATTGAATAGCCTGGGTGCCATAGAGAGAAGAGAGTTGGAAGATACTATACAGGGTGATTCAAAAGTACTTTGACAAACTTCAGGAGGTGATTCCTCAGAATATTCTTATATGAATTGTCCGAACAAATATATGTCTGTGAGCGTTTCGTTTCAAAGATACAGGGTGTTGAAGTTTTATTTTTATTTTCGATTTTTTTAAATAACTATCGAAATACTGACCTTAATTAAACGATAATTGGTATTTAGAGGATTTTTGAGGTGTCGAATTCGAACCTGATGTTATTATTGCTCTCACACGTAGAGAGCGCCACCTACACGTCTTTAACTTTTTTGAAGATTCATAATTTTTTTGAGCGTACTTCTAGCACATTTTTCAGTAAAAAAATCGATTTTCCATCATATCTACGTCAAAAAGCTACCCTTGTTACTACTAGTCGCTATAAGCAACCGTTTTCTAGATATTTGGACTTGAAAATTTTAAGTCGATTATTTGATAATCGATGCGTGTTGAAGTTATTACCATTATTTTGCATTTTTCACAAGAATGCTTAGGAAATGAATTTGACGTTTAAGTGAGTAGTTTTGGTAATCACATATTATGTGACAGTTAAACGTTCTGTTGTTTTGTTGAAGTTTCTGTAAGTTTTAAAACACCAACTTTGAAAAAAATGGATTATTTAAACAATAATGCTCATTTAGCCGATATGCATTTTGTTTATGGCCTTGCGGATGGCAATGCGCGCGAAGCAAAACGTATTCACCAGGAGCGATTTCCTACTCGAGTACTGCCTTCAGATCCAACATTTACCAGTATCCACCGTCGTTTGGCAGGAACAGGTAGCTTTGAGAGGGCAGCTGATATTATTGGAAGACCACGAGCAGTCCGAACCCCAGAATTGGGAGAAGCTGTTTTGAACGCTCTCGAGGAGAATCCAGAAACAAGTATAAGAATAATTGCTGAAGCTCTTAATTCTACTAAGTCCACCGTTTGGAGAATTATCCACGATCAACAATTCTATCCATACCATATTCAAAGGGTACAAGCTATTTTGCCACGAGACTTTCCCCAACGCATTACTATGTGTCAGTGTTTTTGAGAAAATTGGCGGGAAATTCTCAATTTTTAAGATATGTACTCTTCACGGACGAGGCAAACTTCTCCCGAAATGCTATCACAAACTTTCATAACAACCATGTTTGGGCTCTGGAAAATTTCAAGTCGATTATTTGATAATCGATGCATGTTAAAGTTATTACCATTAATTTGCATTTTTCACAAGAATGCTTAGGAAATGCATTTGACGTTTAAGTGAGTGGTTTTGGTTTTTTGAAGGGAGGTATTTTTGTATCAAGGGTGCAAAATCTGTATTTGTTTTAATAAAATTTGCAAAAAATATCAACATTTTATTTCAAGAAATTTTGAATATGTAGAATAAAATAAAATAAAGGAAACTAAATTGTATTCAAATAAATTGTTCAAAGTGTCCACCTTCAGCGAAGATACAGGCATTCAGTCTTCTAGTCATTGAATCTCGTTCCCGCTCAAAAATTATTGGTGTGTTTCTTATTGTTTCACAGGCGTCTACTATTCGGTTTCTCAGATCTTCCTCGTTTGCCACTGGAGTTTTATAAATTACTGACTTCAATTGTGCCCAAAAATCAAAATCTAGCGGGTTTAGATCTGGGGACCTTGGTGCCCACGCCTGGTTAGGTTCTTCCACACCCCTACCTATCCATTGATTTGGATGGACAGTGTTGAGGAATTCCCTGGCTACAACGCTAACATGGGCCGAAGCCCCATCATGCATAAACTACATGCGGATACGAATTTCTAATGGTACATTCTAAAGTAGTCCCGGCAATTCATTTTCTAAAAAGTCTCTGTAAGTTGCGCCATTCAGTCGGAACGGAAGAAAGAAAGGACCTATCAAGTAATTATCAATTATTGCCGCCCATACATTTACAGAAAATTGATAATGATAAATACTGATGATGTCTTTAACTGACTAGGTGCGGATTTTCCAGAGCCCAAACATGGTTGTTATGAAAGTTTGTGATAGCATTTCGGGAGAAGTTTGCCTCATCCGTGAAGAGTACATATCTTAAAAATTGAGAATTTCCAGCCAATTTTCTCAAAAACACTGACACATAGTAATGCGTTGGAGAAAGTCCCGTGGCAAAATAGCTTGTACCCTTTGAATATGGTATGGATAGAATTGTTGATCGTGGATAATTCTCCAAACGGTGGACTTAGTAGAATTAAGAGCTTCAGCAATTATTCTTATACTTGTTTCTGGATTCTCCTCGAAAGCGTTCAAAACAGCTTCTCCCAATTCTGGGGTTCGGACTGCTCGTGGTCTTCCAATAATATCAGCTGCCCTCTCAAAGCTACCTGTTCCTGCCAAACGACGGTGGAGACTGGTGAATGTTGGATCTGAAAGCAGTACTCGAGTAGGAAATCGCTCCTGGTGAATACGTTTTGCTTCGCGCGCATTGCCATCCGCAAGGCCATAAACAAAATGCATATCGGCTAAATGAGCATTATTGTTTAAATAATCCATTTTTTTCAAAGTTGGTGTTTTAAAACTTACAGAAACTTCAACAAAACAACAGAACGTTTAACTGTCACATAATATGTGATTACCAAAACTACTCACTTAAACGTCAAATTCATTTCCTAAGCATTCTTGTGAAAAATGCAAAATAATGGTAATAACTCCAACACGCATCGATTATCAAATAATCGACTTGAAATTTTCAAGCCCAAATATCTATAAAACGGTTGCTTATAGCGACTTGTAACATGGGTAGCTTTTTTACGAGGATATGATAGGGAAATTGATTTTTTCACTGAAAAATGTGCTAGAAGTACGCTCAAAAAAGTTATGAGTTTTCAAAAAAAAAAAGACGTGTAGGTGGCGCCCTCTACGAGTAAGAGCAATAACAACAGGTTCGAATTTGACACCTCAAAAAACTTCTTGATACCAATTTTCGTTAAATTATGGTCGGTTTTTATTGAAAAAAAACGAAAATAAAAATAAACCTTTAACACCCTGAATCGTGGAAACGAAGCGTTTCCGGACATATATTCATTTGGACAAATCATATTTGAATATTGTGAGGAATCACCTACTGGAGTTTGTCAAAGTACTTTTGAATCACCCTGTATATTTATTTAAAGGTGTATCAATGTCATTTTTAGTTCTGGTATTGGTACTGCATAGAATACCTTTATTCTCAGATGAGTATACGGAAAGTTCAAAAATAACTAACGAAGGAACTGTTAAAATTCTATAGTTTTGAAAAAAAGTTCTACAACTTGTTCGGGCCGATATATTGACGAGGGAGCGCAAAACTCGCTTTTGAGCAATGAATACATCATGTGAGGATACAGTTGAACCCCATAGAAATATACCATATCGTAGTCTACTGTGAGTTGCAGATGCGTTTTTATTGTTTTCAACTATCACCCCACTTACCGTATCCTAGCTAGAGACTTGGCAGTGACTTCTTGATTTAATCGCGGATTGCTCAAATCCCTCCACAGCTGATCTATGACAAGACCCAACGTCTCGTCCCCTGTTTCCGAGCTTATCAGAAAAGGAGCCGCGGCAACAACATTGTTTTCAGTCGTGGAAATAAGCTTCATCAATAACTCGTCATAGTTTTTGCTGTACTGAAGATATTTCCGGAGAGAATCAAGGGCGCTTTTCCTCAACGAAGGAGCGGAATGACCCAGATTGGAGAGGAGTTCCGGTACCAATTCGCGCATATAGTCGTCCAATGACAGGCTCTGGGTTACCGGAATCAGGTCGACGAGAACTCTCAGAGCGTGTTGACGGACTTCGCGTTCGGGATCCCGGAGTTTTTCCCTGACTCCATTGTAGAGGACGTTCACGTCGAATCCATCTGGAATACACGGAAATGAATTACCAGAAGTTTGATCAAAATATATGTAAAGGATTTTATTTTTTCAAAGGATCATGTGATTGTAAAGATATTCCCAAATCTCCAGGAACTGTAGTGGTTGTCATAATTCACTCACACCTTTCTCGAAATAGGGTTTTGTGTTTTTAAATTTTTTGCTCAGATATTTAGAAAAATCTATACGAGTTCAGAGGGAAATCAAATTATTTTGAATTACTGCGTTCTCAAATGACTATTGTCACGAGAAAATGATTTAAGTTGTCCGTAACTTATCGTATTATTGTGCATTTGCCTATCGCAAAATAAACCAAGAATGAATCAAACTTTGTTCGTCGATGAATATTGCAATTCGCTGTGTGCATTAGGCTTGAGGGGAATAGCTGAAACTATGACAGTGCCCATGGTGGCAGAAGTAGGTAATGATCCTGGTAATCACAAGCACAAGCTGAAAACTCTCAGTTCCTGAAGTCTCCCCGTTTATTTAAAAATCACTCAAAAATACTGTACCATACTTCAGATGAATAAACATTATTATTATCGTAGTGGCAACGGTCACGGTTGGGTAGTATAATAGCAACATACATATAATAACAATGAGCCCTCGCTATTGCTGTGTAGTCGATTGTAAAAATAGTACGTGTAAATTTTAAATATTTCTAACTGCATCACAAAAACTGCAGCAAAGAGATAAGTGTTCTGTTATTCCACGATATTTCAATCTCAATAATTCCGGGACGTGAGGTTTTCCATTCGATAAATATTTGAGATGTTTTCCGTTTTCTATTTGATCGTCTAGAAGTGGATAGTAAAAATATTAACAAAGTTCCGTGGGACGGTGTTAGCCGGTGATGAAATGCAAATAGCGACTTAAACTGCGAGTTCGGGAACGCCTGGACGGTGTTGTAAACTGATCAATCAGCCTTATGAACAGGGGACAGAGTTACTTTTGATGTCTTTCCGAGTTGTCCATCATACACGGCATTCTATCAGGACGAAGTACCTCCCAGAGGAGTATTAATTTGTGTTTCAATTTTCATGAACTGGTTTCGGTTACAAAAGCAATTGGCGTTACATGTGAACTGATGTTAAATATAATATCAAAGCTAGCCAGGGTTATATGGGTACTTTTTCAATTTGTTATAAACTACTTGGCTCCCACACTTTTTCATGTTCTCAAGACCTTATGAACCTGCGACCCTAATAAACTAACGAGCCAGCACATTACTTGCCGTACGTTAATGTACACAGGAGTAGCAGTACTTTATGATATTCAAAATATCATTTAGACAATGTCATAACTTTACATGGATAACCTCCAATTGCGGTGAACTATCGTATCAATACACAATTTTTTTTATCATTTACTTACTTTTTTCTTTGACAGAAAAAAACTTCGATTCATCTGGAACTAGTAGTGGGCACAAAATTGTTACATCGTGGTAGATTATTTGGAAATTCTAAAAAAAATTTAAATTGTTACATAGTGAGTATTGGAAATAAAACAGGATAACTTCAGCTATCGAGTCACTAGAGGGCATTACCAGTCTGAATAACTGTTTTTGTTCACCACTGAAGATGTTATAATTATATCCACAATACCACTAGATAATCCTTGTGAAATCTTCAAAGATCAAGATTCCAAAGAAAAAGAATAACATTGATATGAATTAATTTCCTAGAAACCAACTGAGGGCTAAGCAGGGATCCTCAATAAAACTATTAGGGAAGTCGGGCAAAGGGGATGACCGTCAAAAGGTTCATGAAGAAGAGATGGATACAATAATTTATTTTGTGTGAAGACGAGAAAATTATTGAAAATGGGAAGAGGAACAAATCTATAGCGACCGCTAATATGACTTCAAGTATTGAATTGGCGAGAAATCGTTCAGAATGATAAAGAAAAAACTAATTTTGAATTGTCGACGTTTCGAAATATTATTATTCCGTCTCCGGGGATCTGAATTATAAATAACAAGACATTCAAAATAAAATTCTTGAACCAAAGGAAAAACAGTTACGAAAAACAATGTTAATAAAATCGACATGATACATGAATACGTATACGGATTCATGAAAGACAACCAACATACACATAAAGGTGAACAACCTAACCTGTTGGCAATCAGCACCTGTGTTTGATTTCTACGCTACCCAGCTTTTTTTTACATCAATATAAAAACGGGGAAAGAAAAATAATCGAAAAGTGAAAATGAACCACCTGTTCTGAACTCCGGATATCAATTTATGTTTGATCTTTCCTATCAGGTTCAAACATGAAGTATTAAGTCTATAGATATCCGATCTTCTATTCACGCATTTTTCTTTATGTTTTTTTATTCCAATCATTTCGATAGGTTTATGATCATTTAAGTTTCTCCTTCACTGATATATTCTACTAACAATTGTATTGAAAATTTGGCCAACAGTATGTCCTTGTCACAAAAATAAAGAAAGTGAAACAAATCAGGTATATTATTATTCTAAGTATCGACGGCATGTCTCCTATAGTAAATAATTGAAAAACGTTATATAGTTACGAATATATTGAAAGAAGGTTAGTTGCAAAGATAACTCCGTGAAAACGTTTTTGATTCAACTGAAAAATTACACACTCCCTACTTCGCCTCTCGGTCGTCGGAAAAACGTTCAACATAACTGAAGTTGAAAGATAAACGCCATGTGAAGTGGAATAAATAGAAAAATCGAATTAAACGGTTTTCTTCACATAAAAGGTTCAATTCAGATCTCAGATGAAAAACAACCACTTTCCTGGCAAATACCACGCAGAACGTTGAATGATATTCACCTGAAAATCCATGCATACCTCCATATAAATGGACATTGAATGCAAATGTTTCTTTCTGATAAGCTCGATTATGTTTAATTTATGTCGTGTTCACCTAACAATCCGCATACCGGTTTCAGGCTTTTTGGCCCCCATCAGTACGGAGTAGTCAACCAGCCAAAGGTCCGAAGAGCTCTGGCTGAAGCGAGACACAACATAACCAAAACCATCATCGAGTCTATAACACCTATAGGTACGCCGGAAAAGAAAACTTTTAACTGGCGGTACCTAGTGAAACACTCCGAAAATCTCCCACCTCGATAGGTTTCTAAATATAAGATTCCTTCTCAGTAGGAGTGGCAAGCCCGACTAGCATATAGTGAAAGATAAACGCCATGTGAAGTGGAATAAATAGAAAAATCGAATTAAACGGTTTCCTTCACATAAAAGGTTCAATATGAATTGAACCAGAAAATGATAGATCTCAGGTGAAAAACAACTACATTTGAGTAGGAGATTTAAGCCGGTTCTGGGTCTCCCCCCACCACTATGACGTCACGTGTGACCTTGAATAGTTGCAGGTGTGCAGTGTGTGTGTGTTTGACCTTGAGATTTGACTTTGAGATTTGTCATTGAGTTTTGATATTGGGTTTGGTCGACTTTGAGATTCGACTTCAGTTTTGACCTTGAATATGACCTTGAGATTCATAACATTGAGTTTTGACTCTGAGATTTGACCTAGAGTTTTGATGTTGGGATTGTTTCGGCAACCTCAAGATTTGATCTCGATTTTTGTTTGATCTTGACTAAAGTTGTGGTGTAGGCATACATATTCTGTGCAGTCATGACCTTCATGAATCCTTGTACTCTCCAAGCGAGGAGGGCGTTTGTCCTGTGAGAGAGCTAAGAATGAACTGCGATTATTGATGAGTGCGCTGAATGTCAAGAGAATCCC